>CM053789.1:803664207-804064207 GCA_028749045.1 Cupressus sempervirens | reverse complement strand
AGTATATTTTTAGGACTCCTGGACTTATAGAGATATGTACTATGTGATTTTGATAGCCTGTTTGGGACTTGAGATTATCTCCTTAGCACGGTGAGAGTGGACCACTTAGGTACCACGCAGTCGGGTGGTAGTGTATTTTCCACTCTTATCATTTTGAGATTCATTGAGACATCGTGGCTATTGCATCCTTCATGATGGTGTATATGTATCCTTTTTCATTGATGATTAGCATATGTTAGCTGATGTTATTTTATGCTTTTATTTGCATGTTAGATTACTTTCTACATATGATGTTGTATTGATTAGGACTGACATTCCTACTATGTAATACCGATGATCTCTTCGGTGATTTGGAATGTTACGCACGAAGGGATGGCTAGGATCCACGATGGTCTAATGATGCTATTGACGGTTGGGAGGAACTGTGCACTTAGTTTATTATGTTGATCTTTATGATGGATGTATATGTTCTCTATCATGTGTATCATGTGTTTATCTCTACTTTGATGTATCATGGAATTAGAATAGGATGATGTACCTTATTCTATGTATGTATATTTTTCAGCTTGTCATACCCTGTGACATGTATAGTGGATGATTGAGTATTTGAAATGTAATGTATAAAAATTGGACTTATCATTATTATTTCATGTGGATGTTGTGCTTATGGATTCATGTATGTAATTCAATGTTAAGGGATCTTAAAGAATGTAATCTGTTATTTATGTTATGTTACTTTCAGATGGACATTGCTATTGCTTCCGTTAATGTGCATAAGTTATATGTGATGTTTACTTCTATGGGAAAAAAAAATGCTACTAAACTTAGTGAAATTTTAGGTTAATTCTTTGGATCCCTTGGTGGGGCATTACACATCTCAAGCTTCGTCTCCTTGAGTCTTCTCACTCATCATACCAATGCAACCATATATGTGGTCATTTGTTGAATCAGAGTATCTGTGCTCTCTTACTCCTTAGCACCTCCTTCAACACTTTATGCTTTCATGCTTGGCTTCCTCTCTTCTACTTCGTTACCTTGTTACTCCTTAAATAGAAATTTGGATTGCCTTTGCCGCTCGATTCTCCCTCTCCAACTTTAGGGTTTCAAATGGATTAGGTAGGATACAATGTATCTACCCCATATCTTTCTCTTATCTAGAAAATTTGTCTAGAGTCTAGTTGTATTCTCCAAAAATATTCTATATGTTCTTCTATGCCACCAGCTCATCACTCTTATCTTCTATTTAATTCACAGAATTCTAGATAACAACCTTGTCAACTTAGATCTGACGAATCTTCATTCTTAGAAATAATGCAGCAACTCGACATTACTAGTTTACATATGATTGGCACCTCTATGTTACTCAACATTGTATCCTTCTCGGCACCTGAAGATCACTCGGCATGTAAAGTTCACTTAGCATCTGAAGTTCACTCGACACTTACTAAAGTTCACTCGGCACTTACTGAAGTTCACTTGGCATCTGAAGATCACTTGCTCAGCTTCAACTAGGAATCTATTTGGCAGTTACTAGCTTGCTCAGCCCCATCTCTAATAGACTTAGTTAGGCTTTACAAATGGCTTAGCTAAAACCTTACATCTTTTATATGTTTCAGTATGCCCATTCTCTGTGTCTTAGAGTATGTCATCAATACACTTTTTCATCAATGGCTTAGCTGATCCTTGTACTTCATTACAACATCATAACTTCGGCCTTTCTCTAGGTGTACTAGTTACATCTTATTGATTGCCTCCTCCTTGTTAATCAACCAATTAATAGTATTTGGATCACTAAAGCAATTGTCATTCCTGCAAGTAGCAAGTTTGACATCAATGAAAAAATAATGATTGAGAACATTCTTTACTAGTTCCATTACATTTTATGTATGATCTCTTCAATCATTTCCAACAATCTCCCTCATGATCTTTTCAATCATTTCCAACAGTTTACTAAGGGTTAGCCCCATTTTTTTTGTTGCTATTAATATAAAAAACATAGCTCCAATTCCATTAGTCAAAATCTTGTAATATGGAAAGTTTTTCACTCTATTGGGTAAAAGTACACAGTTGTGTAACCTTTTAGGCTGACTTATCAAAATGAATGAATTTGAGTGTTTCTATCTAAAAATCAATTTTGTCCAAGCATATGATCTAGATAAATTAATTCTAGCTAAGTTATAAATGGTCTCACACTTTTCCAATTGGAAATGTTTATTAAATGCATGTTTTATACTTGTTTGTATCTAATTACTTGTTGGTATTTGAAAATGTTACCCATTTCCAATTACCCTGATGAGAACAAAATGTATCTAGGGGCAGTTAACTCCCATTATTAACACATCCATTCAAACACCAGGCCAACTATAAGGCTATACTCCTTCTGCATTTTAGGCTCTGCAAAACCTAGGCGGGTGAACCTCTTTAGATCTGACTATGCGACTAGTGCAATAACCACTTTTAGGATCTAGAAAAGAAGATGAAACCCCTAATATCTCCTAGTGGTTTATGAAACAACATAGATTCTACAATAGCTAGGTGCAAACCGATATTATTCATAAACTGAGTGAGGGTTAAAACTTTTATGTCCACTTCAACATGAAGGGAAAAATTTGATTTATATTGAGGAAAGACAGCATGTTCAATATGCAGCAAAAACTTTAATGATCCTACAAATGACCAGTGCCTTATCCATTAGGGCAATCCTACACTCCAGAATTAGGCATCCTTGAACATCAATCAACATATGGCATACGTTAATACATTCATGTTCAGTCTGTTCAACTTATGAATTAGACAACAATATCCAATATAACCCCATACTTTCTCACATCCTTCTTAATTGAATCTGCAACATTGTCTAAAACCACATGCAATTATATGACTCCTTGAGTCAAAGGCAAGCAAACTTCAAACATACAACTGAAAAATTGCAAATAGGTTCAAGATCTTTGTTCTTGAACATATAACATTACAAACTCAACAATAAAGGAGACAGAATTATATTGAAATTCAAAACCTTCTGCACATTGTATTTATCTCCTTGAAATAAGTACATTAGGAATGCATAAAACAAGATACAAGATCACACTATTGTATCAGATCTATCTGTGAAATCCATATGCCATTCATACAAGACATGCTGGGTATGTGGCTTTCGCAGCCTGAGTAGAGCTCTAAGAACTAGAAGAATAGAAAACCAACCAACCAACCCCCCCACCCGCCTCTCTAGCCTTGGGATCTCACTTAAATACTATGAGATGCAACAAGCTTCAGGTATAGAGAAATGACAAGTGTCCCTTACAAAAGATATCACAAGTTTGTAATGGAAGGAAGAAGAAAAATAATTAACAGAACATCATGTAGATAAAATATTCTCCTGTAAGCTCCTTTTCTGTTACCGCTTTTTGCTGATTCTGTTCTACCACTGATTTGTTGTATGTGCAATTGCTAAGACCGCCTTATCAATGAAAAAATCAACTCTAAAAAATAAGCACAAACCTAGGCCCGTGGGTTTTGTGAAGATGACTACTGAATGAAAATCATCTTTACCTCCCACTCTTTATTGATCATGCCAGGCTTTAGAAATAACAAAATCATTACTTAGCATGCAGTACAGAAGCCGAAAAACAATGTGGCTATTAAAAATAACAAAATAGGGATGCTTTGATCCCTAGCCATGTCTGCTTCCTTAACCAACTTCTTGCCAAAATTTGCGATCTACTGACACAAAAAGGGGGGAAATGCACAAAAAGTGAAAAAGACTATACCCCTGGGTATAAAATCTTCTTCACCCTCTTCCAAAACTATGCACAAGGTCTCAAATATCTCTGCTACCCTAGCATCAAACTAAGATGCCTTGAAAATTTGCTTAAAAGATGATGTTTCTGCTAAAAAGGTTGTTAGCTTACAAAGTCTATTCCTTGTTCTTCTTACCACCTTGCTGACTTGACTACTACACCTGATTACTAGCTTTCCTCTATCAAAAAACCGTACACAGGCATACGAAGATAACCATTTTCCTTTCCTGAACCATTCTCTAAAGATAAATAAATCATTTTTCAAAGTATTAGTGTCCCAGAACCAACTACTCTTAATGAACAATCCTTCCGCTATCCATACCCTCAGACTTAGTGAAATCTTTAGAAACATCTTTTGAATAAATCACCAAGACTGAAAAATGTAGAGACTATGGTATACAAATTTACCTGAAGCCTTTTCTTTTATCTCTGTAACTTCTGCATTTTATCCTTGAGCCAAGTACTTGACACTCGTGCCAATTTTATCTCAATCCTAGCATTAATTTTTTCCATTCAGAGATGACTCACGGATTTCTACTTTGCACAAGTTGATATTGGGAAAATCTCACTTCTCAAATCCTATTCTTTACTTTCATATGCGAAGGTTTTCATGTCTCATTAATATGCACAATGATATCACCTTCAATAGTAAAATATGCATCATCGATCTTGAAGATCTTATAAGTTGAAACTGTGAGCATGACAGCTTCGAAATCCACTAGGCAAGCTGGTCCAAAATAACCCAATCAAAAATAGCCATGTGTGCAATTTATCTTTTAGTGGGCACTTCTTGCTTCTAAGAAATGTAAACGCGTGAGAACCGCAGATCTAAATGGAATCAATGACCTGAGTCTGCCCCATATATCAGGCTTGTGCACTCCCACACTTTTTATCTTGCGAGCATGTTGATATAGCAGGCCAGCACCCATCGTCGATCCAAAGAAGATCGATGGTTGATGAAAAATTTCTTGAATAACTATTGCACTGTTCCTTTATCAAAAAACACATGACACTTCAGAATGGCATGATTTGGTTAATTGCGATACATGTCCACAATCCTTTTATCCGCATTATAAAATCATATGGAGATAAAACATTGCGGCCAAACGCTAGCCCTTGATGCTGGCTTAGATCGACGGTGACTCAGAATTTCAATAATAGGCGGTCCATCACAATGATCCTAACCAATGAGAAAATACCTTTTACTGCACGTGTTCTGACAAGCCTGACCGCAACATTCAACACTCTGACGCCCATGAAATCGTTACTTCCTTGCATTTTGGTCCCACTATGCCATGCGTCACAAAGTTGCGCACCCGCAATATTTATCTGCCTCTCATCTTGAAAATGCGGTTATGCCTCATTCGTCGATCTCACATAGATCGACGATGTTCATAGCTTGTCTTCTGCGCTCATACGAACATCTCCTTGTGTCTTCATAAGGGATAGATGTCACTTATGCGCTTGCCCGCTTTATTTAAATCATGCTCATCTTCATCTTGTGGGCAAGTGGCATCTGGTGATCTTAACCAAGATCAACAGTGAGTCAATCTTTTGAAAAATCTTGGACCCACGTAATCAGACTGTGCTACGTGCCCTCTTTGCACTTCCCCACATTTTGTAACGGCCTCGCATTTTGAAAATGCAAGAATGCATGGTTTGTCGATCTGAACAAGATCTACGATCGCCGAGACTTGCATGGTAAGTTTGAAAAGCAACTTTTTGGATTTAAAAATGTGTAAACCCTAATTACCTTAAACTTAAAACAGATTTAATCAAAACATTATTTCAAATTTTCCTACGGTTTAAAAGGGCATGCCCTGAGCAAGAAAATGAGAAGGGGCTAAAGAATTTCAAAGGACATGGTGGATTTGTATAAAGAAAAGGTTCTTGACTGAATTTTGCATATTAAATGGGGTAGAAAGAAGATTTAGGATTTGTTCAAAATAAGACTTTGTCATATAACTCAGAATGACAAATTATCATCATAGAAGGCTTAGACAAACTGAATGAAAAGTGTCAGAGACATTGAACATCTTAAGGATCTCAAATGGACAGCTGAGTGCACATTCAATTATGGGCATTCATAGGGCTTGACTTCCTCAAAATTTCAAATGGATGCTCAAAATGGGAATGCAATTTTGAGCGCCAACAGTGGCTCTTTCTAGGGAAACATGTCCCTTGTGGGCATGGTAAGATTCCAGATCTCTGGGAGAAGCAGACCACATACCTAAAACAACAAAACTTCTCTTGAACAGTTTATTGAAAGCAAGGAAACAACTACTTCTACTCTTTACAAACGATGACCTCAGGCCACCGAACTTCAACAAAATTGTTTACCTTTTTCATAAACATGATTCTCATTTGAACTTTCATAAGGTAAATTGATATTTCTTCTCCTATCAGTTTCACCAATCATATTATCATTATATAACAAATCTCTTGGCAAAACAAAATCATCATTCTTATTTTCATAATGCATATAAAAACTTATTTCATCTTCAACCATTAGCTCATTATGAAGATACTGATCAGCATGCTTAAACATATCAGACTGAAACTAAAAATTCTCTTTATTTAATGACTCATGCGTGCTATCATTCTTGAATATGAAGGCTTCATATTCAACTTGGGGAGAAAGACCACTCATACCTTCCAAATGTGTATCCCTTTGCATAACCGAATAGGATTCAAATGAACAATCTGATTGATATTCACATATGTCATCCACATTATAATCTGAAACTAATCCATAATCTTCAAATGGTTCTTCACAATCAGCAAATAGATTAGTCTTCTCATTAGAGAGTTCCTCATAAATCTCATTGCAGGGTGCATACTGATTTTCAAAAACAACTTCATCAAACATCTTGTCATTTACCTCCTCAGATGCAACATAATCATTAGTTTCACTATCAAACTCAAAAATAGAACATTCTAATCTCCTACAGTAGTGAGACAAGGTATCATCATCAAACTCATTCTCAACTAAATCTGAATTTTCCATGTGTTCTTCAAAAAGAGGATTGATAATTCCATGCAAAGCGCCTTTGTAGACATTAGGACAAGTGATGTGCTGATCAATGTCAAACTCCTCACCATATAACGGATTAGTGAAAACTTTAAAACCATTTCTAACATCATTATCATGGACACTTTTAGCATATGAAGAAAAAAAATCAGAATCATATGAAGACTCAACATCCACTCTGTCAACAAAGCATGTAGAATACAAATCAAAGTTACTTTCATTGTCTTCATATAGGTGATTCAAATGTCTTGCAAGCAAATCATCATTTATCTTATCAATAGGTGCTGATGCATTAATCTCAGGATCAATCACGTATTGATCCTCACTGCATTCATCCTTAAGACACTCTTCTACACAATTAGGTAATACGTCCTTATAGATAACCTCTATGTCTTCATATTGTTTAGACACATTTTCTTCATAACTTTTAATCTCAAACTGATTTACACAATCTTGAAATGGAAACTCACTCTCAGATTTAGAAATAGTACTCATACCTTTACTAGCAAGAGAACACTCACTTCGGTCATTGCTCTCTTCTTCCTAATCAGCATCTGATTCACATGAAGATGCATATGTACTATCCCAATCCTCTTCTTGACCTGAGAAAAAAGTATCACCGTTGTCTTCCCATGATGGTTCTTCACAATATGTTGGATCAGCAATTTCATCTTTATCACTTGATACATCACTTCCAGGTTCTTCATCCTCATACTAAGATAAATACCTTTCCTCTTTCTGATTCGTTATGTTTTCAACACAATGTAAATCATCAATTGGAAAATGAATAACTAGATTTATATCTTTCTTGGATAACTCATCAAATGAATCAATTCTATCATTCGCTATTGTAATACCATAAACATGTGCATTCAATTCAGCATGAATGCAATCATTTCCTTTTTTCAACAAAGAGATATCATGTTCACATGTTTTTATTTCTGAATCTTCAACAAAACTATTTACAATAACAGGAGTGCTTATTTGCTGATCTCAAATTAGACATTCTATATGACATTGATTTGCTCTTTGCATCTCATCTTGCCGGCAAACATTTCTAGAGAAGTGACTCCGAGTTAAGCCATATTTTATGTTATTCTCAATCTTTATTGCTATCATGAATGCTTGATGCAAAGTTATAGGTTCCTTATCTCTCAACAGATAGTTCATCTTTTTATCAAGTGCACCAAGATTAACCACTAAACACATTTGATCATCCAGCTTGTAACTTTCAGGAATTTCATTTAAAATCTTTGCAAATCTGATACTGAATTCAGGAACTAACTCACCATTCCTGATTTGAATTTTCAAAAACTTATCAAAATAATCAGAGATGCTTACTCTTTCCCCGAACTGCATCATGAAGGTTGTCATCAATTCATCCCAAGATGAAACTGAACATGCTGGTAAGAATGAAAACCAGTCCCTAGCATCATCCTCTAAAGTCTGAACAAACAATTTCATTTGAATGTCTTCATGAGCAATTTCAAAGTCACCAACCAAGTCGTTAAACAACTAAACATGATGACTGGCTGAAATTTCATGGTTTCCACTAAACTTAGGTAAATACTTTCTGAGGTTACAAGGCATAGTATTCAGGAAACCATGAATACCATTACAATACAATGGCATATACTGCTTGGTAGAGATGGATCTAGGAATGTCACTAACATGCTGCATACTAGATGAGATGAAACTTGACATTCTTCAACTCAAGAATCATTCATTATTAAAAACTTTTAGGATTCATAATTTGCAGCAGATCTTCACAACCCTCTACCAAATGAATGCTCAAGTGTTGTTGTATGAAACCACTGATCTTCTGATTGGCTTGGTGCTAACATGAATTCCTCACACCATTGATCATAACCTTACAGACTCACCATCTCATTGAAGAGAGAAATGAAAGCACAGCTATGATTCATCTTTATCATTACAAATTCTTTGGACAACAGATCAAACAACACTTCCAGATTTTATTTGTCAGAAACATATAATAGATCTCTCTTCTTGCTTGCAAATTCATCTAACTTTCAGATCTGCTTGATTCCACTGAAAATTCTTGAAAAACAATTTATAATCACTGATCTACAATGATTCAGAGATCCTTTAGATAGAGTCACCACTCACTATTGTGAGAAAGATTTTAAACATGATTCATAACACTACAGATCTGAATTGAAAATTCAACTTGAAAACTTTGCAAAACTTTCAAAAACATTTAAAAGAGAGAAAATATCTTTCACCAATCCTGACTCTGAATTACAACAGTATTTTGAAAATAACAACTGTTTGACATGATTGAAGATGAACACTCTTAGCAACACAATCTATATTCAACCTTGAAAAATACTACTGTAAATGGATAAAACTTACTGGGGTGCATGATTTGGAGTAAGAAAACTGAAAAGAACATCAGAGAACTTACTACTGAAACCTTTTAATGCACTTCTCCTGCTGTATTGAATCTCTTCCTTTCAAAGTCTCAAGGTTTGTCTTAAATCTAATTCAATACATTCCCCAGCAGAGTCACCATTTTGTTGGTGTTTGAAAATTTTACCCATTTCCAATTACCCTGATGAGAACAAAATGTATCTAGGGGCAGCTAACTCCCATTATTAAAACATCCATTCAGACACCAGGCCAACTATAAGGCTATACTCCTTCTACACTTTATGCTCTGCAAAACCTAGGCAGGTGAACCTCTTTAGATCTGACTATGCGACTAGTGCAATAACCACTTTCAGGATCTAGAAAAGCAGATGAAACCCCTAATATCTCCTAGTGGTTTATGAAACAACATAGATTCTACAATAGCTAGGTGAAAACCGATATTCTTCATAAACTGAGTGAGGGTTAAAAATTTTATGTCCACTTCAACATGAAGAGAAAAATTTGATTTATATTGAGGAAAGACAGCGTGTTCAATATGCAGCAAAAAATTTAATGATCCTACAAATGACCAGTGCCTTATCCATTAGGGCAATCCTACACTCCAGAATTAGGCATCCTTGAACATCAATCAACATATGGCATACGTTAATACATTCATGTTCAGTCTGTTCACCTTATGAATTAGACAATAATATCTAATATAACCCCATACTTTCTCACATCCTTCTTAATTGAATCTGCAACCTTGTTTGAAACCACAAGCAATTATATGACTCCTTGAGTCAAAGGCAAGTAACCTTCAAACATACAACCGAAAAATTGCAAATAGGTTCAAGATCTTTGTTCTTGAACATATAACATTACAAACTCAACAAGAAAGGAGACAAAATTATATTGAAATTCAAAACCTTCTGCACATTGTATTTATCTCCTTGAAATAAGTACATTAGGAATGCATAAAACAGGATACAAGATCACACTATTGTATTAGAACTATCTGTGAAATCCATATGCCATTCATACAAGACATGCTGGGTATGTGGCTTTCGCAGCCTAAGTAGAGCTCTAAGAACTGGAAGAATAGAAAACCAACCAACCAACAACCCCCCCCCCCCCCCCCCCCCCCCCCCACCCGCCTCTCTAGCCTTGGGATCTCACTTAAATACTATGAGATGCAACAAGCTTCAAGTATAGAGAAATGACAAGTGTCCCTTACAAAAGATATCACAAGTTTGTAATGGAAGGAAGAAGAAAAATGATTAACAGAACATCATGTAGATCAAATATTGTCCTGTAAGCCCCTTTTCTATTACCACTTTTTGCTGATTCGGCTCTACCACTCATTTGTTGTATGCACAACTGCTAAGACCACCTTATCAATGACAAAATTAACTCTGAAAAATAACCACCAACCTAGGCTCGTGGGTTTTGTCAAGATGACTACTGAATGAGAATCATCTTTACCTCCCACTCCTTACTGATCATGCCAGGCTTTAGAAATAACAGAATCATTACTTAGCATGCAGTATAGAAGCCGAAAAATAATTTGGTTATTAAAAATAACAAAATAGGGATGCTCTGATCCCCAGCCACGTCTGCTCCCTTAACCAACTTCTTGCAAAAATTTGCTATCTACTGACACAAAAAGGGGGGACACACACAAAAAGTGAAAAAGACTATACCCCAGGGTATAAAAACTTCTTCACCCTCTTCCAAAACTATGCACAGGGTCTCAAATATCTCTGCTACCCTGGCATCAAACTAAGATGCTTTGAAAATTTGTTTAAAAGATGATGTATCTGCTGAAAAGGTTGTTAGGTTGTTAGCTTACAAAGTCTATTCATTTTTCTTCTTACCACCTTGCTGACTTGACTACTACACCTGATTACTAGCTTTCATCTATCAAAAAACCATACACAGGCATACGAAGCTAACCATTTTCCTTTCCTGAACCATCCTCTGAAGATAAATAAATCATTTTTCAAAGTATCAGTGTCCTAGAACCAACTACTCTTAACGAATAATCCTTCCGCTATCCATACCCTCAGACTTAGTGAAATCTTTAGAAACATCTTTTGAATAAATCACCAGGACTGAAAAATGCAGAGACTATGTTATACAAATTTAACTGAAGCCTTTTCTTTTATCTTTATAACTTTTTTATTTTATCCTTGAGCCAACTACTTGACACTCGTGCCAATTTTATCTCAATCCCAGCATTAATTTTTTTCGTTTAGAGATTTCTCGCGAATTTGTACTTCGCACAAGTTGATATTGGGAAAATCTCACTTCTTACATCTTGTTCTTTACTTTCACATGTGAAGGTTTTCATGTCTGATTAATATGCACAATGATACCACCTTCAATAGTAAAATATGCACCGTCGATCTTGAATATCTTATAAGTTGAAACTATGAGCATGACGCCTTTGAAATCCACTAGGCAAGCTGGTCCAGAATAACCCAATCAAAAATATCCATGTGTGCAATTTATCTTTTAGTGGGCACTTCTTGCTTCTAAGAAATGCAAACGCACGAGAACCACAGATCTGAATGGAATCAATGACCTGAGTCAGCTCCATATGTCAGGCTTGTGCACTCTCGCACTTTTTATCTTGTGAACATGTTGATATAGCGGGCCAGCGCCCATCGTCAATCCAAAGAAGATAGATGGTTGATGAAAAATTTCTTGAGTAACTATTACACTGTTCGTTTATCACCAAACCTGTGACACTTCAGAATGGCATGATTTGATTAATTGCTATACGTGTCCACAATCCTTTTACCTACATTATAAAATCATACGGAGATAAAACAATGCGGGCAAACGGTAGCCCTTGATGCTGGCTTAGATCGACGGTGACTCAAAATTTCAATAATAGGCGGCCCATCACAATGATCCTGATCAATGAGAAAATACCTTTTACTGCATGTGTTTTGACAAGCCTGACCGCGGAATTCAAGACTCCAGTGCCCATGACATCGTTACTTCTTCGCATTTTGGTCCCACTGTGCCACGCATCGCATTTAGGTAAATACTTTATGAGGTTACAAGGCATAGTATTTTGGAAACCATGAATACCATTACAATTCAATGGCATATACCGCTTGGTAGAGATGGATCTAGGAATTTCACCAACAAGCTACATACTAGATGAGATGAAACTCGACATTCTTCAACTCAAGACTCATTCATCATTAAAAACTTTCAGGATTCATAATTTGCAGCAAATCTTCACAACCCTCTGCCAAATGAATGCTCAAGTGTTGTTGCATGAAACCACTAATCTGCTGATGACCTGGTGCTAACATGAATTCCTCACACCACTGATCATAACCTTATAGAGTCGCCATCTCATTGAAGAGAGAAATGAAAGCACAACTATGATTCATCTTTATCATTACAAATTCTTTGGACAACAGATCAAACAACACTTCCAGATTTTATTTGTCAGAAACTTATAATAAATCTCTCTTATTGCTTGCAAATTCATCTAACTTTTAGATCTGCTTGATTCCACTGAAAATTCTTGAAAAAAAATTTATAATCACTGATCTACAATGATTCAGAGATCCTTTAGATAGAGTCACCACTCACTATTGTGAGAAAGATTTTAAACATGATTCATAACACTACAGATCTGAATTGAAAATTCAACTTGAAAACTTTGCAAAACTTTCAAAAACATTTAAAAGAGAGAAAATATCTTTCACCAATTCTGACTCTGAATTACAATAGTATTCTGAAAATAACAACCGGTTGACATGACTGAAGATGAACACTCTTAGCAACACAATCTATATTCAACCTTGAAAAATACTACTGTAAATGGATAAAACTTAATGGGGCACATGATTTGGAGTAAGAAAAATAAAAAGAACGTTAGAGAACTTACTACTGAAACCTTTTAATGCACTTCTCCTGCTGTATTGAATCTCTTCCTTTCAAATTCTCAAGGTTTGTCTTAAATCTGATTCAATACATTCCCCAGCAGAGTCACCATTTTGTTGGTGTTTGAAAATGTTACCCATTTCCAATTACCCTGATGAGAACAAAACGTATCTAGGGGCAGCTGACTCCCTTTATTAAAACATCCATTCAGACACTAGGCCAACTATAAGGCTATACTCCTTCTGCACTTTATGCTCTGCAAAACCTAGGCGGGTGAACCTCTTTAGATCTGACTATGCGACTAGTGCAATAACCACTTTCAGGATCTAGAAAAGTAGATGAAACCCCTAATATCTCCTAGTGGTTTATGAAACAACATAGATTCTACAATAGCTAGGTGAAAACCGATATTCTTCATAAACTGAGTGAGGGTTAAAACTTTTATGTCCACTTCAACATGAAGGGAAAAATTTGATTTATATTGAGGAAAGAAAGCGTGTTCAATATGCAGTAAAAACTTTAATGATCCTACAAATGACCAGTGCCTTATCCATTAGGGCAATCCTACACTCCAGAATTATGCATCCTTGAACATCAATCAACATATGGCATACGTTAATACATTCATGTTCAGTCTGTTCACCTTATGAATTAGACAATAATATCTAATATAACCCCATACTTTCTCACATCCTTCTTAATTGAATCTGCAACCTTGTCTGAAACCACAAGCAATTATATGACTCCTTGAGTCAAAGGCAAGCAAACTTCAAACATACAATTGAAAAATTGCAAATAGGTTCAAGATCTTTGTTCTTGAACATATAACATTACAAACTCAACAAGAAAGGAGACAGAATTATATTGAAATTCAAAACCTTCTGCACATTGTATTTATCTCCTTGAAATAAGTACATTAGGAATGCATAAAACAAGATACAAGATCACACTATTGTATTAGAACTATCTGTGAAATCCATATGCCATTCATACAAGACATGCTGGGTATGTGGCTTTCGCAGCCTGAGTAGAGCTCTAAGAATTGGAAGAATAGAAAACCAACCAACCAACCCCCCCCCACCCGCCTCTCTAGCCTTGGGATCTCACTTAAATACTGTGAGATGCAACAAGCTTCAGGTCTAGAGAAATGACAAGTGTCCCTTACAAAAGATATCACAAGTTTGTAATGGAAGGAAGAAGAAAAATGATTAACAGAACATCATGTAGATCAAATATTGTCCTGTAAGCTCCTTTTCTGTTACCACTTTTTGGTGATTCAGCTCTACCACTGATTTGTTGTATGCACAACTTCTAAGACCGCCTTATCAATGACAAAATTAACTCTAAAAAATAAGCACCAACCTAGGCTCATGGGTTTTGTCAAGATGACTACTGAATGAGAATCATCTTTACCTCCCACTCCTTACTGCTCATGCCAGGCTTTAGAAATAACAGAATCATTACTTAGCATGCAGTATAGAAGCCGAAAAATAATTTGGTTATTAAAAATAAAAAAATAGGGATGCTCTGATCCCCAGCCACGTCTGCTTCCTTAACCAACTTCTTGCAAAAATTTGCCATCTATTGACACAAAAAGGGGGGACACACACAAAAAGTGAAAAAGACTATACCCCAGGGTATAAAAACTTCTTCACCCTCTTCCAAAACTATGCATAGGGTCTCAAATATCTCTGCTACTCTGGCATCAAACTAAGATGCTTTGAAAATTTGTTTAAAAGATGATGTTTCTGCTAAAAAGGTTGTTAGCTTACAAAGTCTATTCCTCTTTCGTCTTACCACCTTGCTGACTTGACTACTACACCTGATTACTAGCTTTCATCTATCAAAAAACCATACACAGGCATACGAAGCTAACTATTTTCCTTTCTTGAACCATCCTCTGAAGATAAATAAATCATTTTTCAAAGTATCAGTGTCCTAGAACCAGCTACTCTTAATGAATAATCCTTCCGCTATCCATACCCTCAGACTTAGTGAAATCTTTAGAAACATCTTTTGAATAAATCACCAGGACTAAAAAATGCAGAGACTATGGTATACAAATTTAACTGAAGCATTTTCTTTTATCTTTGTAACTTTTGCATTTTATCCTTGAACCAACTACTTGACACTCGTGCCAATTTTATCTCAATCCCAGCATTAATTTTTTCCGTTCAGAGATGACTCACAAATTTCTACTTCGCACAAGTTTATATTGGGAAAATCTCACTTCTTACATCCTATTCTTTACTTTCACATGTGAAGGTTTTCATGTCTCATTAATATGCACAATGATACCACCTTCAATAGTAAAATATGCACTGTCGATCTTGAAGATCTTATAAGTTGAAACTATGAGCATGACAGCTTTGAAATCCACTAGGCAAGCTGGTCCAAAATAACCCGATCAAAAATATCCATGTGTGCAATTTATCTTTTAGTGGGCACTTCTTGCTTCTAAGAAATGCAAATGCACGAGAACCACAGATCTGAATGGAATCAATGACCTGAGTCTGCTCCATATGTCAGGCTTGTGCACTCTCCCACTTTTTATCTTGCAAACATGTTGATATACCGGGCCAGCGCCCATCGTTGATCCAAAGAAGATCGATCGTTGATGAAAAATTTCTTGAGTAACTATTACACTGTTCATTTATCACCAAACACGTGACACTTCAGAATGGCATGATTTGGTTAATTGCGATACGTGTCCACAATCCTTTTACCCACATTATAAAATCATACGGAGATAAAACAATGCGGGCAAACGCTAGCCCTTGATGCTGGCTTAGATCGACGGTGACTCAAAATTTCAATAATAGGCTGCCCATCACAATGATCCTGACCAATGAGAAAATACCTTTTACTGCATGTGTTCTGACAAGCCTAACCATGGCATTCAAGACTCCAATGCCCATGACATCGTTACTTCCTTGAATTTTGGTCCCACTGTGCCACACGTCGCATTTAGGTAAATACTTTATGAGGTTACAAGGCATAGTATTCAGGAAACCATGAATACCATTACAATTCAATGGTGTATTCCGCTTGGTAGAGATGGGTCTAGGAATTTCACGAACAGGCTACATACTAGATGAGATGAAACTCAACATTCTTCAACTCAAGACTCATTCATCATTAAAAACTTTTAGGATTCATAATTTGTAGCAGATCTTCACAACCCTCTACCAAATGAATGCTCAAGTGTTGTTGTATGAAACCACTAATCTACTGATGACCTGGTGCTAACATGAATTCCTCACACCACTGATCATAACCTTACAGAGTCGCCATCTCATTGAAGAGAGAAATGAAAGCACAGCTATGATTCATCTTTATCATTACAAATTCTTTGGACAACAGATCAAACAACACTTCCAGATTTTATTTGTCAGAAACTTATAATAGATCTCTTTTATTGCTTGCAAATTCATCTAACTTTTAGATCTGCTTGATTCCACTGAAAATTATTGAAAAAAAATTTATAATCACTAATCTACAATGATTCAGAGATCCTTTAGATAGAGTCGCCACTCACTATTGTGAGAAATATTTTAAACATGATTCATAACACTACAGATCTGAATTGAAAATTCAACTTGAAAACTTTGCAAAACTTTCAAAAACATTTAAAAGAGAGAAAATATCTTTCACCAATTCTGACTCTGAATTACAACAGTATTCTGAAAATAACAACCGGTTGACATGACTGAAGATGAACACTCTTAGCAACACAATCTATATTCAACCTTGAAAAATACTACTTTAAATGGATAAAACTAACTGGGGCACATGATTTGGAGTAAGAAAACTGAAAAGAACGTTAGAGAACTTACTACTGAAACCTTTTAATGCACTTCTCCTACTGTATTGAATGTCTTTCTTCCAAATTCTCAAGGTTTGTCTTAAATCTGATTCAATACATTCTCCAGCAGAGTCACCATTTTGTTGGTGTTTGAAAATGTTACCCATTTCCAATTACCCTGATGAGAACAAAACGTATCTAGGGGCAGCTAACTCCCATTATTAACACATCCATTCAGTCACCAGGCCAACTATAAGGCTATACTCCTTCTGCACTTTAGGCTCTGCAAAACCTAGGTGGGTGAACCTCTTTAGATCTGACTATGCGACTAGTGCAATAACCACTTTCAGGATCTAGAAAAGTAGATGAAACCCCTAATATCTCCTAGTGGTTTATGAAACAACATAGATTCTAAAATAGCTAGGTGCAAACCGATATTATTCATAAACTGAGTGAGTGTTAAAAATTTTATGTCCACTTCAACATGAAGGGAAAAATTTGATTTATATTGAGGAAAGATAGCATGTTCAATATGCAGCAAAAACTTTAATGATCCTACAAACGACCAGTGCCATATCCATTAGGGCAATCCTACACTCTAGAATTATGCATCCTTGAACATCAATCAACATATGACATATGTTAATAAATTCATGTTTAGTCTGTTCACCTTATTAATTAGACAACAATATCCAATATAACCCCATACTTTCTCACATCCTTCTTAATTGAATCTGCAACCTTGTCTGAAACCACAAGCAATTATATGACTCCTTGATTCAAAGGCAAGCAAACTTCAAACATACAAACGAACAATTGCAAATAGGTTCAAGATCTTTGTTCTTGAACATATAACATTACAAACTCAACAAGAAAGGAGACAGAATTATATTGAAATTCAAAACCTTCTGCACATTGTATTTATCTCCTTGAAATAAGTACATTAGGAATGCATAAAACAAGATACAAGATAAACAGTATTGTATCAGAACTATCTGTGAAATCCATATACTATTCATACAAGACATGTTGGGTATGTGGTTTTCATAGCCTAATTAGAGCTCTAAGAACTGGAAGAATAGAAAACCAACCAACCAACCCCCCCCCCCCACCCCCCTCTCTAGCCTTGGGATCTCACTTAAATACTGTGAGATGCAACAAGCTTCAGGCATAGAAAACTAAAAAGTGTCCCTTACAAAAGATATCACAAGTTTGTAATGGAAGAAAGAAGAAAAATGATTAACAGAACATCATGTAGATCAAATATTCTCCTGTAAGCTCCTCTTCTGTTACCACTTTTTGCTGATTCGGCTCTACCACTGATTTTTTGTATGCGCAACTGTTAAGACCGCCTTATCAATGACAAAATCAACTCTGAAAAATAAGCACCCACCTAGGCTCATGGGTTTTTTCAAGATGAATATTGAATGAGAATCATCTTTACCTCCCACTCCTTACTAATCATGCCAGGCTTTAGAAATAACAGAATCATTACTTAGCATGTAGTACAGAAGCCAAAATATAATGTGGTTATTAAAAATAACAAAATAGGGATGCTCTAATCCCCAACCACGTCTGCTTCCTTAACCAACTTCTTCCCAAAATTTTCCATCTACTGACTCAAAAGGGGGGACACACACAAAAAGTGAAAAAGACTATACCCCAGGGTATAAAATCTTCTTCACCCTCTTCCAAAACTATGCACAGGGTCTCAAATATCTCTGCTACCTTGGCATCAAACTAAGATGCTTTGAAAATTTGTTTAAAAGATGATGTTTCTACTGAAAATGTTGTTAGCTTACAAAGTCTATTCCTTTTTCTTCTTACCACCTTGCTGACTTGACTACTACACCTGATTACTAGCTTTCCTCTATCAAAGAACTATACACAGGCATAGGAAGCTAACCATTTTCCTTTCCTGAACCATCCTCTGAATATAAATAAATTACTTTTCAAAGTATCAATGTCCCAGAACCAACTACTCTTATCGAACAATCCTTCTGCCATCCATACCCTCAGACTTAGTGAAATCTTTAGAAACATCTTTTGAATAAATCATCAGGACTGAAAAATGCAGAGACTATGGTATACAAATTTACCTGAAGCCTTTTCTTTTATCTCTGTAACTTTTTCATTTTATCCTTGAGCCAACTACTTGACACTTGTGCCAATTTTATCTCAATCCTAGCATTAATTTTTTTCGTTTAGAGATGACTCACGAATTTCTATTTCGCACAAGTTGATATTGGGAAAACCTCACTTTTTACATCTTGTTCTTTACTTTCACACATGAAGGTTTTCATGTCTCATTAATATGCACAATGATACCACCTTCAATAGTAAAATATGCACCGTCAATCTTGAAGATCTTATAAGTTGAAACTGTGAGCATGACGGCTTCGAAATCCACTAGGCAAGCTGGTCCGGAATAACCCAATCAAAAGTAGCCATGTGTGCAATTTATCTTTTAGTGGGCACTTCTTGCTTCTAAGAAATGCAAACGTGCGAGAACAACATATCTGAATGGAATCAATGACCTGAGTCCGCCCCATATGTCAGGCTTGTGCACTCTCGCACTTTTTATCTTGCGAGCATGTTGATATAGTGGGCCAGCACCCATCGTCGATCTAAAGAAGATCGATGGTTGATGAAAAATTTCCTGAATAACTATTGCACTATTCGTTTATCACCAAACATGTGACACTTCAGAATGGCATGATTTGGTTAATTGCGATACATGTCCACAATCCTTTTACCCACATTATAAAATTATACGAAGATAAAACAATGCGGTCAAACGCTAGCCCTTGATGCTGGCTTAGATCGACGGTGACTCAAAATTTCAATAATAGGCGGCCCATCACAATGATCCTAACCAATGAGAAAATACCTTTTACTACATGTGTTCTGACAAGCCTGACCACGGCATTCAAGACTCCAGTGCCCATGACATCATTACTTCCTCGCGTTTTGGTCCCACTACGCCATGCTTCACAAAGTGGCGCGCCCACAATATTTATTTGCCTCTCATCTTGAAAATGCGGGTATGCCTCATTCGTCGATCTCACATAGATCGACGATGTTCATAACTTTTCTTCTACGCTCGTACGAACATCTCCTTGTGTCCTCATAAGGGAAAGATGTCACTTATGCGGTTGCCTTCTTTATTTAAATCATGCTCATCTTCATCTTGCGGGCAAGCGACATCCGGTGATCTTAACCAAGATCAACGGTGAGTCAATCTTTTGAAAAATCTTGGACCCACGTAATCATACTATGTTATGTGCCCTCTTTGCACTTCCTTGCATTTTGTAATGGCTTCGCATTTTGAAAATGCGAGAATGCATGGTCTGTCGATCTGAACAAGATCTATGATCGCCAAGACTTGCATGGTAATTTTGAAAAGCTACTTTTTGGATTTAAAAATGTGTAAACCCTGATTACCTTAAACTTAAAATAGATTTAAGCAAAACATTATTTCAAGTTTTCCTAAGGTTTAAAAGGGCATGCCCTAAGCAAGAAAATGAGAAGGGGCTAAAGGATTTCAAAGGACATGGTGGATTTGTATGAAGAAAAGGTTCTTGACTGAATTCTGCATATTAAATGGGGTAGAAAGTAGATTTAGGATTTGTTCAAAATAAGAATTTGTCATATAACTTAGAATGACAAATTATCATCATGGAAGGCTTAGGCAAACTGAATGAAAAGTGTCAAAGACATTGAACATCTTAAGGATCTCAAATGGACAGCCGAGTGCACATTCAATTATGGGCATTCATAGGGCTTGACTTTCTCAAAATTTCAAATGGATGCTCAAAATGGGAATGCAATTTTGAGTACCAAGATTACTAAAGAAATACAATTATTTCAAAAAAGTGGTATTTCAATCACTCTTACTATTTTTTATGATGCTTTTTTAATAACATGTAAACAACGTTTTATAGAGCTCAGAGTCAAGAATATTCTCATATAGAGTTTATAGTGTTTCAATTAGATATAGTATATTGTAATTAAAAATTTCTACAAGTAGTTTAACACTTGAAAAGATGTCAATTTTGAGAAAGAAAAAAATAATGAATCATATTAAAAAAAATTAAAAATTATATGACATTCTAGAGGAGAGAGTTCTCTTTTAGAATGTACAATTTTTCTCTTGATTAGAATAGATTTTTTTTAAAAATGTGGTGGGAGATGAAACTATTGATTTTAGGTGAGTTGAAATTTGAATCATTATAAAAGAGAAAACATAGGTATAAAGATGAATTTTATTTCTACTATTTCTATCTATATATGTTATCTATAACATAGTTAGAGATCAAAGAGAAATAACTTTATTTCCATCTAGTTTTTTGGTGGGAACTAGATCACTAATTTTTAGCATTTTTCAGAAGCTAAAAAATTATCTATAAAAACTAAAATTTATAATCCTAAACTTCATCCATTTCTACACATTTCATTAGTTTATTTCATTTTCAAATTAAAAATAATAATACCAATTTTATGTCATTGAAGGTGAATAGTTATACTTTTGTGTGCCTTTTCCCTTAAAAAGGGTGACACAAGTTTGTGCTTTTACCCTGCTAGGGTTTCATGCAATCTTTTATTTTCCTTGCATACAACTCTATGTCTAAGATTTCCTTCTATCGTTTCCACCTGTCAAATTGCATTTACTGCATGAGTTTGTAGGCTTGTTTATAATGGCCACAGCCAGTGGTGACATAGTTCTTGATACTAGTGTTCATGATGCTGCTTCAAAGAGCCATGGTGCCTCCATTGAGCCATTGTCCTTGAAAATTCATCTGAAAGGTCTTTCATGAAGTAATCTTGATGTTATCCTTCCTTTGCAAAAATTTGATGCTACTTATGATTGGTTATAGCAACATAGCTTGATAGGGTATTTCGTGGGTGACTCTGTGCAAAACCTAACCAAAGGTTTTTTTTATTTCATTTTGCAAACCCATCATGGGAAGATGTAGTTTTTAGCAATTGTCATTGTTCTGTGCATTCTTCCTTGCTATTTATTGAAAGATAGTCAAGAGATTTTACTATCTCTATGACAAAAAGCTTAGGGTTCCTATGTGGGTAGAGTTCCCAGATTTACTGTTGTCATTTTTGCCTTTTATAGAGTCCATTTCCAATACTCTTGGAAAAGTTATTACAAAGGAACATGAAATTATTTTCAAAGCTCATCCTCATAAATGTGTATGCTTTGAGGTTGATCTCTCTGAGGATCTTAAGGACTCTATGGAGATACTAGTTGGTTCTCAAACCTTCTCTTAGAAGGTGCTTTATTCGAACCTGCCTAACACCTATAATAGGTGCCAATTAGTGGAACACAAGATTAGGAATTTCCCTTTGGTTGCACCTAGGGTTAAACCACTGCCTAAAGAGGCCCATGTCAAACCAGCAGAAGAGAAGCAAAAAGAAGAATGGACCATTGTTAGGCACAAGGGAAAGACTCCCTTGGCTCCTAAACAGTCATATGTGGTTGTTTCAGTTCATCCTATTACAAAGGAGCACAAACCCCAGCCATTGTAGGAATGCAAGTGATTTTTTGGGAACCAAACCCTGGCATTGTGCAAGTTTCAAACCATGGTTCACATGGGATCAAGTCGGCTGCCAGGGCCAACACCTTGGTTGTGATTTGCACTCTCCTTGTTGCTTCCTCCATTGTAACTCAGAATGTGTGGCATTCTCACAGTCCTCTCGGACATGCTGAGAATCAAGAGAAGAACATTAGGCCATCAATCCAAAGGATTTTCCTCCTAACTTTAACCAAGTTTCAACTTTCTTGCAAAATATCTACTCCTCTCTCAAGGATGAGAAAGATATGGAAGAATTTTCATGAATTTTTCATCATGGAATGTGTAAGGTCTTACAGACCTCTTCAGAAAGTACTATTTCATGGATACCCATTGTAGAATTGGTAATTTAAATTTTCTCTGTATGCAAGAAGTCAAGATCTTTGGTGTTATGTTTTCCTCTACATGTTGTGTCATTTGGCCATATGTTATTATGTTTTCCTCTCAAAACAATTCTGCTAGAGGTGGTGTAGTTACTCTTCTATCACCTCGTCTTAATTCTGCTATTATTTTGCATGGTTCTGACCCCATGCACAGAATCATTTAGCTTTTACTTTCTAGTAATAATCATTCTATTGGAGTAGTTAATGTTTGTGCTTCTAATGATGTTGGGGAAAGATCTCAATTGTGGGCCTAAATGGTTGACAACTTGCCTCCAGCTACTTGGGTTAAGTTTGGTTACTTCAATATGGATGAGCTGCCTCTGACAAAGATGAAATTTTTACTTTTTGCTAGATAGCTAGGGAAAGGGAAGCCGAGTACTACATTCTTAATAAATTGGGATTTTCTTATCCCAATACTAATTGCCCACAACATAGTGGGGTTATGCCACTACCAGAATTGCTTGATTTTTACACATCTATGGGTGACAGTTGGCAGTTTTTAGAACGCAATCTTATGAATCCACTACAACTCTCAAGAAAGCTTCTGAGGCTCTCACTTTTAACCCTTTTGATGTTGACTTATAAATTCAACTTTCCAAACTGCTCCATGAAAAATAGGTTGTGGATAATTATGCTACTCAAGGGACCCAAATCAAAGCTCGCCTCCATTGGTTGGAGGTTGGTGATAAAGCCTCAAAGGATTTTTTCAAGCTCCTCGAGCCTGTCAAACAAGGCATTATTTTTCTTTCTAGTCTCCCTAACATCCTGCAAGCTTTTGTTCACCATTACTAAAATGTGTTTGTTTTGCAAGGAAATTCGGTTGCTCAAGAGGAAGCCCTCATAAAGTGTATTTTTGCTACTCCAAACTTCCTACCAATTAAGCAACATGCTTTTTGTGAGTAGCTTCTCACCATCTAAGACCTTAGAGAGGTAGTTTTTTCCATGGCTAATGATAAGTCCCCCAAAGGTGATAGGTTTCCTTGTGAATTTTACAAACACCTCTAGGACTATATTTGTCCTAACTTGCACAAACTTTATTTTGAAGCCTACCATTCTAAAAGACTGGGAGCTTTTATCAACAAAGGAAACATCAAATTCATACCTAAAGCTTGTGATCCTAAGGATATTTGTAACTAGCAGCCCATTACCCTTCTTAATGTGTCCTATAAGATTATTGCTAAGGTAATTTCTCTTAAAAATTTCCATCTCCTCCCATTAATTGTGCGGCCAGAGAAAACTAGCTTTATCAAATCTAGGTATATTCTTGATAACATTATTGATGTCTAGGAAGGTATGGAGTGGGCATGTAAATCCAATCAGCCATCTATTCTTCTAAAAGTTGATTTTTCCTTAGCCTATGACTAGATTAAATGGCCTTTCATTTTGGATATGCTACATGCTCTTGGTTTTGGTTCCAATTTCACGTAGTCTATGGAGATGGTAATGCTTGTATTACTATCAATATCTCCTAATCTGACACCTTTGGAATTTTTCATTCTGTCAGGCAAGGTTGCCCTCTGGCTCTAGCATTATATGTTCTTGTTGTTGAAGGGTTTGGTTACATACTAGCCCACTCCATCTATTCAAGTTTGGTTCATGGCATTTCCTTGCTAGATTCCTTTTCCCAGTTGGTCAATAGTCATTTTGCTGATGATTCCTTTCTCACTCTTTTGGTGGATGACGAAAACATCACTAATGCTTTGAATTGGCTTGACAGTTTTTGTCAAGCCTCTAGCTCTGCTATTCAATGGCATAAAATGCTCTGCTATCACTTGTTTCTTTTGCCAACTCTATCTTGGCTTAACCAGTTTGATAGGAAATGGGTCACACATGGGTAGATTTTCAACTTTTTGGTCATTCCTTTTTCCTTTCAAGTTTCACCAGTTGATCTATGGAATGTTGTGCTTTTCAAGATTACAAAGAAGCTAGACTATTGGCTTATGAAACCACTTTCTCTTGTAGGGAAATTCTATATTTTCTCTAACGTTCTTGTGACTACACATGTCTATTATTCTTCCTATTGGGCTCCATCCAAAGCCTCCTATAAGAAATTAGAGTGTTTTCTCCATGATTTCCTTTGGGCCTCTGCTTCTAACCATCATAACTTTCATAGAATTTCTTGGGATTTTTTTTGTATCTCCAAAGAGTTTGGAGGCCTTGGCCTTCTCTCCAAATAGATGCAAGGCCTCACTCTTTGTGAAAAATGGATTATTCATGCCATCACTAGAGATGAAGCTTGGAAGATTCTAGTTTGGCATTGTGTTTCCTCTAGGTTTCTTATTAACAGACCTGCATGGAAGGGGATTGGCTTTCAAACCCTTCTCATCATGCAAGAACCCATGCACATACATGGCTCTTTTTGCATCAAGAGTATATGGAAGGACTGAGAATTTTTCAAGCTTTGGCTTTGTTGGTCTGGTGATGAGTTCCATGATGGGCTCTCTTTGAACCATTAGAACACTTAGTGGTCTCCTCTAATTGCCATCGAAGGTATTCCTCTAGCCAAGACTCAAGGTGCTAGTGCTCTGCATTTTTTCAAATGTGGCATCAAGACTCCTAAAGATCTTTTCTCTAGGGTCTTAATGAGTATTAGATCTTGGGAAGATATGCAAGTCGAGTTCTATCTTGCACATTCATATCAGCAGACTTTTGACTTCTTGTGTTCTGTAATTCTAGGTCACTTAACTCATAAGGTGGGTATCTGTTTTGTTTGACCTTGGTAGACTAACTAGAACTGGTATCCTGGCACTCCCTTCACCAGTTACAAGCTAGTTTTGGTATATTGATGGCCTTCTCCCTATCTATTGATGATCGATACCCTTAACTTGTGCTAGCATTTGTAATCTTCCATTTCCTAGTGGAGAAAAAACTTTGACACTATTTGGAGTGCTATTACAGAACCCAAGATTTCTCATTTTTCTTGCTACCAGGCTTTTCAACATCTTACCCTTGGCCCTTGACTTAAGCATATTGAAATTTTGAATCCTCAGTGTTCATTTTGTGGACAACTAGGGTCTTTCCTACATATTTTTTGGTTCTATAGACGTGCTCAAAATTGTTGGTATTGGATTCATAATTTCTTTAAGTTGTTTTAGCCTGAACCCTTTTCTTGGCATATGGTTTTTTTGGGTGATTCCCCAGGCTCCCTAGAAATTTTACCTAGATTTGGCATACTTTTAGGATGCAGATTTTGTTCACTCTATGGAAAGATAGAAATTTTGTTCTTTTCACCCACAGTTTTCTTGATATAAATATTGCTATGTACACTAAAGTGTGCATTTGTAATAATGTAATGATGGAGATCCAAGTGCAAGCCAATAAAGTAGCTATGGAGGTGGTCTACCTTCAAGAGCTTTTCAATCATTGGGGTAATGCCCATTGTATGGTTGCTAAAGCGCCTCCAGATGCTTAGGTTGATACCATGCTGCCTAGAGGCCGCCTTTGGGGGCACAACTCTTTGGTCTGCCACTCACATACACTGCATTCACAAGCTTCACGCCACCACTCTCCCAGTGGTGGTGATGATGGTTGGTGTCACCACTCAGTTTCCCCACCCCATGGTGCCATAGGCTAGTCCCCAAGCTTGGTGGCTCCTCCTCCTGGTCCTCAGCATGTTGTTTCTAGAAAGTGGTCCTTTCACTTAGAATTGGCCATCTCACCTCTGTGGCCTGATACCAAGGATGCTCACCAAGCCCTTGATGATGTTGCTGATAGCTAGACTATTCCCAACCCGCCTGCCAATCCCAAGGATGACTGTGGATTTCATTATCAAGATGAGCCACCCCACTCAGCTAGCACTACTTTAGCTTCCTGAGGTTTGCTTCTTATATGTGTTTTTGATGAATAGATGTTGATTCCAACTTCAGTCATGTGAACTTTTGTAGGGTGATCTTGTATCCCCAAGCCTTTTTTGTAAATTGTAATCTTAGTATATTATTTATTAATAGAAAAGGTCCATTCATCAAAAAAAAAAAAAAAAACATAGCTTCAATATAAAAACTACAACTTTTTATTATTCATTATCATAAAAAAAATGTCATGAACTTAAAATTTGATACAAGTAAAAATAACACTCTATCACTTGTCTATATTAAAATACATTATTATCTAAACTTGATCACTCATAAGTTCATTTAAAACTACTTCCATAAAATTATTTAAGGACAACAAGATATTGAAACCTCAATGTGTTATGAATCTCAACCTAGAGAAATTTAGAGTAGCTTGAGTTTCTTTCCTTTTCAGTACTTTAAACCTAGTACAGGTAGAAGCAATAATACCACTAAACTTTGCAAACTATTTACTGTTGTGGAAAGCAAAGAGACGCCATGATTCAACATTTAGAAGGGTCCCGAGCTGCAATCATCTATATTTGAATTTGCCCACTCCAACTACCCATCTATATCTGCCCCAACATGAATATTATGAGAAACTTTGAATGGTAAGTAGTTCCTCCAAATTAAGAAAGTTAGCCCTAAAGATTATTCTACTCTATTTGAATATGTCAGGCATTGCATCATACGATGGCAACCCTTCAAGCTAAAGAGTGGTTTGGAAGGAAGCAGTGACGTCTACAATAGATAACTCTTATTGCACTGATTGATATGGAGCATTGGTGGCTTCTTCCAACCATTTAATAAAGTCACGGTATGAACATTTACTAAAAATAAAGATTCTTTGAAGAGGCTGAGGATTGTGAGTGTTATCCCCACATAAAGAATATAAGACATATTGGGAAAGCGCACTTCAGTCTGTACACGAGATTATTCTCCATCTTTGGTTTACATTACTTTTTTCCCATCAAAATCATAGCCGTGGACTACACGTAAAGAGACTGCAGCTTTAAACAATTTAATTATTTTTCAATTTTACTTTTTCACAAAGAAGAATCTGGCTTTAACCTAATTTTTCATGATGGTCTAACAAAGAGATACGAAACGTTGAACCGAGACGATATCAGCAATGTAATAGCGACCATAATTAGATAGATGTCAATATCCATGAATTTAAAGCAGGAAAAGGTTTGGAATAACAGGCATTTGTGTGCTTCCGCTTTTTCTAACAGTTTAGAGTGGTCTCTTTCACCGTCTTTGTTTTATTGATTAAGTTGAAAGAGATACAATTAAAAGAAATAGAGGAAGAAATTGTACATCAGAGTAACTATCAGTTGTGGTTATTTTCCACGCCAAATGATATGACAAAAGAATATAAATCTGCATAATTCAAGATATTGTCAACGGATTTTTGTTGAATTTTTAAGTTTGCATTCTTAAGTTGACAAAGATATTAAGGAGAGAACACTTTAAAAAAGAGGCATATGTCATAGTATGCAAAATTAGGTTTTCCTACGAGCGTGTAGGACGGTATACTATTTTGAGGTCAAATTCTTGTGCTTGATATGGATAACTGAGTTGTAAGAAAGGAAACTTTGTAGACATCGGGTTACATTTGTCAAGAGAGATTGTAATTAATTTTGAAGAGATGCTTGTTATAGAAAAAAATAATGTTATCATTCATGATAGATAGCTTCGGAAAAAATATAATTTGAAGATTATTTTATGTTTATTAAATTCTTATACTAATTAAAATTTTGTATATAGTACATGTAAGACATTGGATTTTTTAAATATTGTAATCATAATTTTTTTAGTTTTGGATTAATATATTAAGAGACATTGAATTTTCTTAAGAAATGTTGAGTTTTCTTAAAGAGTGTCTTTATTCATTTTTAATGAGTGTAAATAGATTTGTTCCACTGATCCTAAATCAGTTGACTTATCATTACAATTTGTGATATTATACAATTTAAATATCTTTTTTTGATAGGTAATAAGATAAAGTCTTAATACTTTATATTTAAAATTAAACATTATATTTTTAATACTAGCAAGGAAAGTACTCCAATCTATGACCCCAAGAATAATGATACTACCCTCCTATATAGTAGCACAAATTTTTTAAATTTATTTTTAAAAGCATTATTCATCTTACTTGCCCTTTACCCCCAATCTACACTATCATAAACCATAGCCATGCTCTTTACAAATAACTAAAACTTATGTATAGTATCATTTAGAGATACTATGGACCTCCCAACTACTTAAAAAGTTTTGGAGGTGGTCTTTTGAATCATCCTAGTCTAGGTCTCCAAGTTTGTCTTTTTCTATTATTTTCCTCTCTTATACTTTTATCAATTTTTTATTCCCAGCTTACTTTAGCTAGAATCAAATGCCATAATTTTTTTTTTCTTAATGATATTAGCTATAGAAAAAAATATAACTAACAAGGATTTCTCACTATGTGTTGATTTTTTTATATTTTATAAACCCTTGTCTCAATATCTTTAATTCTCACATATATATTAGCTATCTAAAACTTCTTGATAAGTTCTATCATTATATTCATATCGAGAGAAATCCTAGTTAGTTAATTCTAATTTTTATTTAATCTCCTTATATTTAATAGGAGATCCTATTTTTATTTCATTAATTTACCCAACTCATTTAACTCGTTAGTTAGAACAACATATTACCCTCCTACATTCATTTGTGTCATCCTCCCTTGCACTATTGTCTTCATCCTCTGATTTTCCAACAAAATTCTTGTGCTCAAGGGCATACCCTTCATCAGTCATAAGGCCTCTTATCTCACCTCTTTTTGGATAGTTTGGAGATTTGATCCTTTTATATCAAATGAGAAGAATAGAAAACAATAAATCTTGTCATGTTTCCCATTCTTGAGCTAGTCATCTTTAACTTTTCTTGACCCAAGGCCTTGTGGGTCAATATTAATGCAAGGAGGTACTTGAAAGGAAGGGTCAAAGATACATATATCAACTAATCCTCATTAAGTATCACAACATAAGAAATTAAAAAACTACAACACCAAAAGACAAATAAACTTAAAATCATTCATTTATCCATCAAATTTTCATCATACATGCCCATATGTGAGGCCTTCTAGGTTATGACTAGTACAAAGATTCAAATACAAAAAGTATCATCCACGATTCAAGATCTATGATATCCTTTCCAAATTCTAACCCCCAAAAAATTGCTGGCCTAAATGTAGACTAAGACCCTTTATTTATACTTGCAAAAATGGCTAACAAAAGTTTATACATCATCATATTGGAGGACACCCATGAAACAATCTACATACATCCAAATGATTGATCTAATACATTAAATTAGGACCAATAATTAAATTCAAGGCTTGTATCTCAATTAAGAACTAGATAGAAAACTTGGCGAAAGAAGAATAATATATCACCAAATAAAAAAACATAGAGAATCACCAAGACACTTGGTAAATGTAGAAAAAAAACCACTTAGGAAATCAGGAACTTGAGCCACTCTATGAATGAAGACAAAAATAAATCTACCAACCCATCAACAATGAAGTTACCAAACCAATTCAAAAAGCTAACTGAGCACATACCTAAAAAGAGGGATAGAAATACAAAATGATATGCTCCTACATCAGAGAACTTAGGTTGAAAAGAAATTATTCTTCTCAATCATGAGTGTGCCATAGCCCACTCTTAATCCAATGCTAATTGGGAAATCCATGTAACATCTTCAACTAGCATTTTATTCCACTTTACCAAATACTCAAAGTAATCATTTCCTCTTGTACACTTTCCAACTCTTTGACCCAAAATCTTCTCTACCTGTTAAACCTTCTTCTTAGGATAATCATTTGGTATTGTTAGCTCATCACTAGAATCATGATACTTGTACAAATATAAAACATTAAATATAGGAAATATATCCATGTCATCAAGTTACTCAACTTCATAACCATCACCCCTATCAAATTTCCTCAAGATTAGACTACAAGGACCAAATTTCTTTATCTTCAACTTACCTTATGTGCCCATAGGAAAACTATCCTTCTTCAAATGAATCATCACCTCATCACCAACCTCTAAAATCACATATCTTCTTGACTTATCTATATTCTCCTTGTATATGTGTTTTCTCTATTGCAACTTATGCTCCACTTCCCCATGCTAAGACTTCATTAATTTTGCAAATTCATCACTTTTGACACTTCTCTTTATTTCAACAAAATGATTCCAAAAAATAGATATTCCTCTAGGCCCCATTACACTAACAATCTCAATAGGTGTCTTTCTAGTACTCCTATTAATAGAATTATTATATGAAAACTCTTCTAATGCCAATATCAAATCTCAATTATTTAGTATATCTCAAACTAAGCATCTTAACAAATAACCAAAACTTTTGTTCATAGCCCTTGTTTTTCCATTAGCTTGTGGATGAAATGTAGAGTAGCACTTCAACTTGGTGTTACACTTTTTCCTCAAATTCTTCTAGAAATAACCAACAAATTTACTATCTATATCAAATATGATACTCCCTAGTAATCTATGCAACCTAGCAAGCTCTTTAAATAAAATATTTATAATTTTTTTAGCATTTAATGTATTTTTACAAGGTATGAAATGTGTCATTGTAGGGAATCTATCCACAACAATAAATATAGAATCACACCCTCTTGTTGTCCTTAGTAAATCAAGAACAAAATCCATACTGATATCACTCCATGGTTCTTTAGGTAAAAAAATAGGGTTATATAATTCAATATTTTGACTTACTCATTTTGCAACTTAATGAATTCCACAACTCCTTACAAACTTCTAAACATCCTTATGTAGCCAATAATACTCCACCATAAGAAAACTCAAACTCTTATCAATACCAAAATTTCCATCCAATCCACCACTATATTTCTCTTTATTCAAATTAAATCTCATAGATACTCTTGGTATACATAACTAAATTTATTTGAACAACATACCTTGTTGAGTAAAATTATCAGAAACTTACTTGGTTGATCCTATACTAGTTCTCTACACTCCCTCCATGCTTTAGAAAAATGAGGGTTAGTCTCATATAAATCCTTCATCTCATCAAAACGAACATCATCAACTTTAATCTTACTTAACAAAGATCTTGTTCTGCTCAATGCATCTACATCTTAATTAAAAACTCTACTCTTATGCTTGATCAAGAATATGAAATTATGCAAGTACTCAAGAAACTTCATATGTCTCTAATTCAACTTATGGTTCCTTATCAAATTGTATAAAGGTTTATGATTAGTGTACAACAACAAAAATTTGTGAATCAAATAATATCCCCAGTTATTTAAGCCTGAACAATACAATAGAATTCATGATTAAATATAGAATACTTATTTTTAGCATCATTCAATTTCTCACTAATGAAAGCAATATCTTTTCCTTCCTAATGCAACACATATCCAATTGCAATACCACTTGCATCAAACTCAACTTGAAATATCATGCTAGAATTAAGCAATGCTAACACATGTAATTCAGCAATATTTTGTTTCAAAGTCTCAAAACTCTTATAATCTACATGTGTCCACTTGGATTAATTTTAATCTCTTCTCATTGTCTTGGTCATAGAATAACCAACCAAACTAATTTTTTTGATGAACATTACATAGAAGTTTGCCAACCAATGAAATGGTCTTACCTCATGCACATTCTAAGGTGTAGGCCACTTTAGAAATTCTTTAACCTTCTAAGGGTCCATCTTTAAACCATTAACAAAACTCACAAAACCAAGATACACAATTTTCTCCTTCATGAATGAACATTCTTTAAATTAATCAACAACTTCTCCTCTTTCAATCTCTATAACACTTGTTTAAAATTCTCAAGATGTTCTACATTTATCCTACTAACTATCAAACTATCATCAAAATAGATAGTCACAAACTTACCAAAGAATTTCTTCAAGACCTCATTCATGAGACTCATGAAAGTGGTTGGTGCATTAGTCAAACTAAAAGGCATAACAAACCATTTATACAAACATTCTTTATTCTTTAAAGTATTTTTGTACTCATCACCTTCTTTGATTTTGATCTAATGATACCAACTCTTCAAATCAATCCTAGTAAAATATCCTACCCCACTTAACTAGACCATTGTATATCCATCCTTGGTACAAAAAACCTATATTTCTTAGTTATATTGTTAATAGATTAGGAATCAATCCATATTCTCCAATCATCATTCTTCTTAGGTGCCAATGCAATAGGGACTCAAAAATTTTCTAATCAAATCTTTCTACAAAAATTCATGCACTTACCCATTAAGTTCTACATGCTCACTAGGTGTCAATTTGTTAGGGGTTTTATATGGAATAATATCTCAAAGAAGAAAGTCCATATAATGACATATACTCCTTACCAATGATAACTCATTAGGTACATTATCTAAAATAATATCGTGATACTCCATGAGAAACCTTTTAACTTCTACTAGAACTAGTACATACTATTAGTAATAAATGCATTATGAATCACAAAAAATAAATATTTTCTTTCATGATATCTTTCACAAATTGATTTCCATTAAACATGAAAGCCTATAATGTGGTATGATGATTTTCATTGGGTACCTCTATCAAAGTTAACAAAAATTTTCTTTTTCTCTTATCCCAAAAATTTTATTTATTCAATCTACCACCATGCAATTCTTGTCTATCATATTTCTAGGGTCTACCCAAAAGTATATGGAAACATTCTATAGAAATTCCCAATCTTGACCTTTACAAGAAATTGCTTAGTTACTAGTAACTTATGCTCATCTTTGATCCAACTAACTTGATAGGGTTTATGGTGTCTCACCCTCTATAACTACAACTTATTAACCAACTACTCTAATGCCATTTTTTTAAACTACCATTATCAATGATTGCCTTACAAAATTATCTTACAATCTTGAAACTAGTTTTGAAAATAATTCTCAATAGATATTCGCCATCAACTTTCTGACTACAAAAAGTTGTTCTTACCATCAAAATTTCCCCCTTTTTAGTTCTATTTAGTGGACTCACAAATTTTCCATGAACTAAAGAATATATGCTACCAATTTTTATTTTCTTCCCAAAATACTTACACTCGAAGGTTACATGTCCTCTTTTACCATATTTAAAATATGTTCCAATAAATCCTCCTCTTTCATAACCAAATCGATAAAAACTGTCTCTTCCTTGGTAAGAACTGCCACCTTTCCATTAGATATTGGCCATTTTTATTACCCTTCCATTTGGTTTTGTCCTTATCTTGTACATTATTGTTAGATCTGGTGTTTTCTCATCTATTTTTACCTCTTCCTATTTAAAATGTTCATCCTTTACCACTTTGTGTTTGGTCATCCTTCTTTATGAAGATCTCCTCAACTTTCAAGGCATACTGATATGCTTCTTCAACATTATCTAGTTTTACAAAATTGATCACATCTTGAAATATTATTTCAAAACCATTCAAATATCTAAACCACCTTCTTTACCTCATCATCCACATTTCTAGATATATCTAACTTTTAATATGTAGAACTACTAAGTATACTCCTTTACACTCATATCCTTTTGCCTCAAATTTTGCATATTCCTCAAGAAATTGACTTGGTAATCAACAATGTGAAATGTTTTTAATTTATTCACCATTTTCATAAACTATATAACATTATTTCTTTCTTTCATCCATTTATGAATTTACAAATGTTCCCACCAAAGTGAAGGGTGGCCCTTCAACTTGGTGATTACTATTTTAACTTTCCTATTATTAGGGGTACCTCCAAATTTAATGAAATCATCTATCTTGGAGATCAAGTCCAATAGAGTGTTGTTGTCCAACTTTCCATCATAACTAGGTAACCTCAACAACTAGCTTTGAATATGCCCTAAATACAAGTATTTACAATCTTTTCTCATCAGATCCCACCTCAAGTTTATAATTAGGGTTCAGTATTCTTGGTGATCTTTCATCATCACTAACATAATCAAGGTGTACTCCTCTCAATTGGGTTGTCTCAATAACATCAAGTCTATTTGTGATTTGTTACAGAATGTTATTAATAGAATTATTAGAATTTCCTCTATAATGAATCATTTTGACAAAAGGTTTGTACAAGATCATAACCCTCTATAAGTTATAGGTCTAATTTCATATTTGATTGGCCAAATTCACTTAAGGTTCTACATAACTCACTCTCTAAAAGGATGAAAAATTTATTTGATTTCATCTAATATAGGGAGATAGTTGAAAGGTAGGGCAAAAGACATGCCTATAAATCAACTAACCCTTGTTGAGTTACACAAAAGAATCAATTCACAAAGGGTAACACCCAAAGGAGAGAACCATAAATATTTCATTTATTCATCAAATTGTCATTATTCATGAAAAATTGTGAGGCCTCCTAGGTTATGACTTATATAAAGATTCAAATACAAAAGTATCCACCAGCATGCATGATATATGATTGCCCTTCTAGACTCTAACCCCCAAAAACTACTTCCCTAAACCTAGACCAAGACCCTCCCTTTATACTTTCCAAAATGTCTTATTAGAGTTTGTAAATCATTATATTGGACAAGGGAAACCAAGAAATAGTCTACATGCATCCCAATGATCAATCCAATAAATTAAAGTAGGACCAAGAATTCAATACAAAGGTTAGCTCTCAAAGAGGATCCATAAATACAACTCAGAAAAAGAGGAATAAGACATCATGAAATAATAGGCATAGAGAATCGCTTAGCTACTCAATGAGTGAATAGTATAAAATAATTGATAAATGAGGAACCTAAGCCACTCAATGAATAGAGATAGAAACACATCCACTAAGCCAACAATAATAAAGTTACTGAACTAGTTGACAAAGATAACCAAGCATGATAGTCGTACAATCCAAGATGATCCTCCATACAATTGTGACACTTTATTTTTAATAAAATTATTATCAATTTTTGGGCACTAAAATACTTTATTTTGGAGAAATTAATTTTTTGTCTAAAACATCCTAGAATTAAGCACCTATTACTATTGTTAGCATGACTTCTTATGATATTCTTATGGGGGAGTATCTTGGTGTCTTGGAGACATGATGTTTAGTGACTACACCATTTCACTTTGAGTTTCATTACTCCATGTACTATTAGGCCAATTTTCATATTATATTATTGGATGTAGTTGTACTTGGTTACTTGATTAATTAACACTATGTACATCTTAAGATCATATATTAGATGAATTGCTTTAGATATTTTATTTGTTATTCTAATTCACAGTTGTTCCTATGATGATGTTTAAAATATTTTATATAATAATTACAGTTAGGTCCATGATGATTTTTTATATCTAGATTATGGATACTTACCTCATACTTGCATGTGTATGGTACCTATGTATATACTCTACGCTTTTCACGTCTCATGTGGTTTAGGGAAGGATTCATAGTCACATGTTGTGTTTTTATGCAAGTTGTAGGTACTGGACATTAGCCTCCCTAAATTGCCAAGATAAGAATTCCCTTGTTGATAATAATTATTCAATTATATATTTTCATTAATATTACACAAATGTTACACTCTAACTAAGCACTATTAGTAGTAACTGAACTCAAAAGAATCCACAATCCGTCGAGCTCAAGTTTTGAAGAAGACAAGTTCAGTAATCAATGCAAACTGAGCTAGGTTGGTCATTGATGGATTAAAGTGTTAACCGAGTCAAGTGAGTTACCAAAGGGGTCCAATGTAAGCCTAGTCAGGTCAGTTACCAAGGAACTTAGTGGTAACTAAGTGATCCAATTTTGGTACCAGATGACTTACAAAAAAATAGTTTTGTTTATGAATTTATTTGTGTAAGCTAACTTAGAGGATGTTAATTATTTATTGTAAAGGAATTAAATCCAAATTGACATTGGGTTTCATATATATGAAAGGTCAAGTTGTGGAATGAAAAAATGAAGGTGTGTACGAAGATCAGATGTGAATAAAGAATGATTTATAATTAAGAGAAGAACATCCAAAGAGCCACACAAAATATTATAATCAGGGAAGATCTAGAGGATATATTAGAACAATGATCTAAATATACAAAGTAGTTGCTTCATTAGTCAAGTCTATCATTGTTACTCTCTAAGAATTGTAGTAGTGAAGAAAACTATTAAAAGAGTTGACTTAACATTTACTTTCTAAATCCTCTAAGAAGGTGGCATTTCTAGATTAAAGTGTCTTAAGACCTCTAACAAGGTCACTCCTAGTAGGCTGATTCAAATCCTTTAATAGGGTCATGCCTAATAGTGTATTTTGTAACCTTTAACAAGGTTGGCTCCTAATAGGGCTCACTTTAGAAGAGTGAAAAGTTGTAGTTCTAGTTGCATTGGTGGTTTTCCCAAATTAGGGTTCCACATTAATTCTTAGTGTCTCATATGTTCATGTTATCTAATTACTACTTTAGCCTTCAATAGCTAAGTTACTAAAGGTTGAACCACATCAATATCTCAAGATTTCTTTATTAATCGAGTTTCAATGAATACCTAGTTCTAACCAATTTAAGCAAGGATTTGTGTTAATAAGAATTTTGTATTGACATCTAAGGAACTTGAAATTATTTTAATGGAAATTGATTCACCCCTCCCCTTTCATTTACTCATTTTATATTTCCAACAATTGGAATTAGAGTTGTTGGTGCTTGCAAAAAAGGGTTCAAGGACCTAAGCTAAAGATCAAGATGTCTTAAAAAAAAGAGATTCCTAATTTGAATATGTCAGGAACTCATGAAGCTTCATTTGGGATCCATAGGAGATGTAGGCCTATGCTTCTTGGAGAACCAATATTTTTCACCTCCTAATCCTTTGACAATAGAACAAATGGTAGATAAAAGGAATCACAACCCAATGATGATTGGCATTACTTCCACTCTCAATTATTATGAATTTGATGAAGTCAAAGATTGTCCTACTAGTCATAAAAAGTGGAACAAGATACAAAATATCAATGGAGGAGATGACAATGTGAGGAGAGCCAAACAAGAAAGACTTAGAGGCATGTTTGATAAGATGCTTGAATAAAAGAAGATGAAAAAATTTATAAATATAGTGAAACAATCAAAGCAAATGTTAGTGCAATAAGAGCTAGAAGATGAACAATAGATGATGTGACAATAGTTAGCAAGGTATTACATACTCTTCTTCCTATTTATACAATTAGAGTTTCTTTTATTCAAGATATGAAATGTGATCCCAAAAATGATATAACTTCGGATGCACCAGTGGGAAGGTTAACATCTTTTGAGTTGGATAACTTTGATAACTATTTTCCTAGATACCATAACATAGAATCAATACTCAAAGCCAAACAAACTCTTTGTAGAAAGGGAGGAAACTTGAAAGGTAAACAATTTGATAGTGAACAAGAAGAAGAATCAGATGATGATCTTGAAGCTATTGAAGCCCTACTTGCAAAAAGGTTACCAAAAGTCAAAGGTAAATATAAAGGAAAAATTCAACTGATTTGTTCCTCTTCTAAAGAATTTTGTGATATGAAGAAGTTTGTCGCATTGCTACAAGTTCAAAGGAAAGAGAAATTTCAAAAGCTACAAAGACTATAAAGACAAAGGTAAGAAATATTTTTATATTTCTATAGATTCTGATAGTGATGATGAAGAGGAAATGGTATATATATTGCTATTAAATATGAGTCAGATGATGAGAATAATGAAAAATGGCATTTATTTTTTATCTTAACAAGAATGACTCATGGATAATAGATAGTGGTTGTTCTCATCACATGATTGGTGATAAAACTAATTTTAAACACTTAGAGCACCATGATGGTGGAAGTGTTAAATTTAGAAATAATGAACCATATTGTGTGGAGGGAAAAGGATACATTACATTAACTGATAAACTCAAATGTGACAATGTTTACTTGGGTTGAATGACTAAGACACAATATTCTAATTATGGCACAACTAAACAATAGTGGATATAAGGTATAATTTATGAATGGGAATGCCATTCTTCTAGATGGTAAAGGAAAGTTAGTTGGATATGACAATCAAACGAAAGGTAATCTATTCTATCTAGATCTCACTATAAGTTCATGCTTAGTTATTTATGGCATTAAAAAATGTGTAATGTAAACTTTGACAATTTGGTTACTATAAGTAACAACAAAAGAGTAAGAAACATTCCAAATCTAAAGAAACCTAAAATGACCATATTCAAACAATGATACATTGGAAAGATGGGTAAAACTAGCTTCATAAGTAAGAATTAAAACAGTAAAGAAGTCTTGGAACTAGTTCATACAGGTCTTTGTGGACCAATAGGCATAGAAAAATATAGTGGAGATAGATATTTCATTTTGTTTATTGATGGTTATTTTAGGATGATGACAATAATTTATATGAAGGATAAATCTGAACCTTTTCAAAAGTTCAAGTGTTATCTGGCTAAAGTTAAAAAGGAAATAGGGAATAATTTAAAGTTTCTAAGGTCAGATAGAGGAGGAGAATTCATTTCTAATGAATTCAATGAATTCTGCAATGAAAGAGGAATAAAAAGACATGTATCTACACCCAATACACCTCAACAAAATGAAATAGAAAAATGGAGCAACAAATCAATCATGGATTGTGCAAGAACATTGATGATAGAGAAGAATGTTGCATCCAAAATGCTAGAAAGAAATAATAAGCCTTCAACCAAGTTAAACTAAGGAAAGGTATGGATCATACACCTTATGAATTATGGCATGGCTATAAACTTAATGTCTATTATTTCAAATTATTTGTAAACAATGTTATATCTTGAACGAGATGAAGAAAGGAAACCTCGATGCAAAAACTGATGAAGGCATATTACTAGGCTATTCCAACAAGAGAAAAGCATATAAATTTTTGAATCTTGCTATTCACAAAATTGTAGAAGGTGTAATGTAAAAATTGATGGATTTTCAAAAAAGAGTGAAGAACAAAGAAGAAAGGAACTTGAAGACTACAAAAATTGTGTTTACATTGAGCCTAATACTTTACCAAAAGTATGAATAAATGTTATTGGGAAATAATAGATAGCATCACCATAGTAATCAACACCACCCAAGTCACCTAAATCTATAGTTCAACCCAAGTTGGAGATAGTTTGTACCAAGTCACAAAATGAGGAACTTGAGTCACAGGCTATGGGAACTAAGTCATAGATAGAGGAAACAAAGAAGATTTTAGATTTTCACATAATCTTTCAACATGGTGAACCAAGTGGAACAAGTTTATAATGTAGAAGAAAGGAATGTGTACTTCCTAGATATGTTAGGAGGCATCATGCACCGAAACAAATAATTTGAGATCAGATAGAAGGTACAAGGACAAGGAACAAACTAAAAGGTGCATGTTTTCTTATGCAATTTGAACCTAGAACTATTAAAGATGTATTGAATAATGAAATTTTGATAGAGGCAATGCATGAAGAGATTGAGAAAATTGAAAAGAAGAATATCTAGACTCTTGTTCCTAGACTCGAGTAGAAAAATGTAATTGTAACAAAGTGGGTATTTAGAAACAAATTGAGTGAAAATGAAAAAGTCTCATGGAATAAGGAAAGGCTAGTGTATAAAGAATGTGCTCAAGAAGAAGGTATAGACTATGGAGAAACATTTTCTCCTATTGCTAGACTTGAAGGGAACAAAACACTACTTGCATATGTTACATTAAAATGATTCAAAGTGTATTAAATGGATGTAAAATCAAATTTCTTGAATGGAATTCTAGATGAAGAAGTTTACATTGATCAACCCAAAGGTTTCATTGATCCAAATAAAACAAACATGGTATGTAAGTTACACAAAGCTTTGCATGGTCTGAAACAAGCTCCTAGGGCATGGTGTGATAGGCTACTTGGATATCTATTAAAAAATGGTTTTCAAAGAACCAATGATAATAGTAGTTTAGACATTCAAGAAGGACCACAAAATAAGATATTATTAGCTAGAATATTTTTGGATGATATATTATTCATAGGTCATGATGACTTATGTAAATAATTCTCTAAAAAAATGATGAACGAATTTGAATGTCAATGTTTGGAGAGATAAAATTCTTTTTTGGTTTACAAGTTCATCAAATGAAGGATGGAATTTACCTTACTTAGTCAAAATATAACAACAAAATATTGAAGACCTTTGGAATGGAATATTCTAGACCAATTGAAATACCTATGTCCACTAGACACAAACTATACAAGAATGATGATTCAAAAGAGGTAAATCAGACTACTTATAGTTATATGATTAGGAAACTTTAGTATGTTGTTCACACAACACATGATATTGTATTAGTTGTTGTGATAGTTGTAAGGTTTTCTACAAAACCTAAAGAAAATTATATGATGGTAGTTAAGAGAATAATGGGATATCTAAAAGGCACCCATTACTACAATCTTTGGTAAAAGAAAGGAGGAAACCTTAAGTTGAAAGTATTTATTGATATAGATTGGGATGGAAGCTTTGAAGATAGGAAAAACACTAGTGGATGAGAATTCTTTCTTAGAAAGAGGCTAGTGTCATGGACTAGTAAGAAGGAAAATTACATCACCTAGCTTATATCAGAGGCATAATATGTTTCTACAATAGTTATCTATTACAACCTAGTCTGGATCAAGCAACTTTTGCTAGGAATATAGGAAGAAATAAATGATCTAGTGGTTATCTACAATGATAAAACAAGTGCAATCAACATATCCAAAAATCTAGTGGTGCACTCTAAGACAAAACACATTGAAATCAAGTATAATTTTCTAATAGAATTACTTCAAAATAAATAGGTTAGATTAGAATGTGTGAACACAAAGGACCAAGTTGCTGATATATTTATTGAACCATTACCTAAGATGCTTTTTTGTATCTTAGAGGAAAGCTGGGTTCATTCCCCTATTTGATGCTCACTAGAGTACAAATTAGTGATACATCAACCAAACTACATTGAAGATCTATCAAGTTCATGTAAAGAAAGTTAAGGTCATGTTAGAAAGGACAAGATTTCCATTGCACCAAAAGATCGACCTATCAACACTCGGTACAACCAATACTCTTATAGAACCATAGGAAACAGTTAATCCATGTGGAAAATCCTATGAGTGATGTTAGCCCACTATTAACAATCCCCCTCCTAGCATCATGACATGTGGGACATAGGGTAATTGATGTAATGGTTCCAATGGTGTCATAGGATAGATCATGAACCCATTGGACCCATTGCATCATAACATGTATCTCTAGGGGTCCTAGGACCCCTAGCAACATAAGGTAATTGATGTTATGGGTCTAATAGGGTCATAGGCTAACCCACAACCCCATTGGACACATTGCATCACACCATGTGTTCCTAGAGGTCCTAGAACTGCTAGTCCATGACCCTATTGGACCCATTACATCATGACATGTGCCACTAGCTATCCTAAGACCCCTAGCGACATAAAGTAATTGATCAAATGGGTTGAATGGGGTCGTGGGCTAACCCAAGACACTATTTGACTAATTGCATCATGACATATGTCCCTAGGGGTCTTAGGACCCTTAGAAATATAGGGTAATCTATGCAATGGGTTGAATGGCCCAAAATCCCATTCAACCCATTACATCATGACATGTGTCCCTAGGGATCCAAAGACCCTTAGGTAAACAGGGTACTTGATGCAATGGATCATGAAATTCAACCCATTACATCATGACATGTGTCCCTTCGGGTCCTAGGACCCCTAGGGACATAGGGTAGTTGATGATGTAGGTTGAATGGGGTTGTACACTAGCTCACAACCCCATTAGAACCATTTCATCATGACATAACATGTGTCCCTAGGGATCCTATATCCCTAGGGACATAGAGTAATCATTGCATTTAGTCTAATGGATTTGCAGGCTAGCCCACAACCCCATTAGACCCATTGAATTGCGATATATGTTCCTACGAAACCTACAACCCCTAGGGACATTGGGTAATCAATGCTATGGGTTAAATGGTATGGTAACTAGCCCCATGACTCTATTTGATCCATTGCATCATGACATGTGTCCCTAGTGTTAGGATTTAACCACGAAAAAAATAACAATTGCATGCAAATGAGTAAAAGTACAAACATGTGTCACCCTTTTACAAAGGAAAAGGCTAACATCAAAAAATGTGTTAAACTTCAACAATGTAAAAGTCATATTTCTGCTTGGAATTTTAAGTTATTGGAAACTAATGAAATGTGTATAAAAGGATAAATTTTGTTTTCTAAAAATTTTTAAAAATAAAAATAATATTTTTAAAAATTTTCAATGACCTTTTTTTATAGGTTTAATAAATCAAGCAAATTAGGGGTTATATTTCCCATCGTAGAAATAATTGCAAATAAATAAATTTTCATCTAAATTTGAACAATGTTGTTGATGACATGTGCGTTGGAAATGATTGAAAAAATCATGAGGGAGATTGTTGGAAATGATCATATATAAAAAGTAATGGAAGTAATGGAACTGGTAAAGAATGTTCTCAATCATTGTTTTCTCATTGATGTCAAACTTGCTACTTCCAGGAATGACAATTGCTTTAGTGATCCAAACACTATGAAATGGTTGATTGACAAGGAGGAGGCAATCAATAAGATGTAACCAGAACACCTAGAGAAAGGTTGAAGTTATGATATTGTAATGAAGTACAAGGATCAGCAAAGCCATTGATGAAAAAGTGTATTGATGACATACTCTAAGACACAGAAAATGGGCACACTGAAACATATCAAAGATGCAAGGTTTTAGCTAAGTCATTTGTAAAGCTGAACTAAGTTCATTAGAGAGAGAGAGATTCGAACAAGCTAGTAAGTGCTGAACAGCTTCCTAGATGAAGCCAAGCAAGTTCAACTTTAGTAAGTGCCGAGTGAACTTCATATGTTGAGTAGCTACAAGTGCCGAGCAGATACAAGTGTCGAGAAAAAACAAGTGCCAAGAAAATACAAGTGCCGAGTAACACAGAGACATTGAGCATCAGTAAACCAATAGTGTCGAGTTGCTACATTATTTCAAAGATCAAAGATTCATCAGATCTAAGCTGACAAGGTTGTTATCTTGAATTTTGTGAATTAAATAGAAGATAAGAGTGATGAGCTGGTGGCACAGAACACCATGTAGAATGTTTTTTTTGGAGAATACAACTGGACTCTAGATGAAGTTTCTAGATAAGAGCAAGATATGGGGTAGATACATTGTATCCTACCTAATCCATATGAAACCCTAAAGTTGGAGAGGGAGAATCGAGCGGAAAAGGTAATCTAGATTTCTATTTAAGGAATAACAAGGTCATGAAGCAAAGAGAGAGGAGAGGTCAAGCATGAAACTAAAAAGTGCTGAAGGAGGTGCTAAGGAGTAAGAAAGCACAGTTACTCTGCTTCAATAGATGACCATAGATATGATTGCATTGGTATGATGAGTAAGAAGACTTAAGGAGATGAAGCTTGAGATGAAAAGCTGTCAGAGCTGAAGTGATTAAAGCCAAGCAAAGGATAGAGCTGAAGTGTGATCTCAAATCTGCAAGATATGTTGTACGTTGTATCAGATCAAAAAGCCATTATTGTTACTTTCTAGAAATTGTAACAATTATTTTAAATCCTATGGACTTAGGTTGGTTTAATAGCCATGTTGTAAATCCTTTAATAGGGTGACATTCTGAGTGAATGTTCTAAAGTCCTTTGATCAAGCCCATTCCTAACATTATGGTGAAATCCTCTAACAAGGTCACATTTAATAGTGTGTTTTAAGCCTTTAACAAGGCATGCCTTTAGAAGAGTGAAAATCAAGTAGCATGTTATTGGTGGTTTTTCCCAAATTGGGTTGATCTTGCATGTTTTATCCCTGCATATTGATTTACTGTAATTTGCTAAGATGATTGATTTAAGCTTGGATGGATGAAAAGTTTATGAATTCACTATAATTTGAGAAAAAGTATTATCAAGGCATTTGGACCTTAGATAACTGAGTCACCCCCCCCCACCCCCCCCCCCCCCCCCCCCCCCTCTTAGTTATTCTAAAGAATTCTAACAATTTGTATCAGAGCCAAACTGCTGATTTAGTTTAAAAGGACTAGAAGCAGAAAAGATCAGAATGCCTAAGAGAGAAGTCCCCAAGCTCAACAAAGACAACTTTTTTGCATGGAAATTTTTGATGAAGCTACATCTTGGATCCATAGGAGATTATGCCCTAAATTCAATTGTTACTAAACATGTTGATCCAACTGGTACTCTTACTGTACAAGATTTTTTTTAAAAATAGGAACACAATCAGACAATGTTGGAGATTGCTTTTGCACTCAACTATGCTGAATTTGATGATATCAAAGGATGTGATACTGTATTCAAAATCTAGAAAGCCCTATAAAACATCTATGGAGGAGATCAAAATGTCCAAAGAGCAAAAAGAGAAAGCCTTAGAGGAAAGTTTGATGATATGGAAATGGAGGAAAGTGAGAATGTTGCTCAGTATGGCGCAAGAATAAAGGAAGTGGTAAGTGCAATAAGATGTTTGAGTGGTCAATTGGATGAAAATATTGTTAATAGTAAGTTCTTAAGAACCTTGCTCCCTATCTATGCTATTAGAGTATCAGCAATACAAGAACTAAGATGTGTACCGAGAAACAATCTAAGTTTTGAAAGAATAGTGGGTAGACTGATTGCATTTGAGTTATCTAACTTTGATAACTACAGACCTGAGAATGTTGAATCTACTTTCAAGGCCAAGCTATCACTAAAAGATGTCGAATAGGTAAAATCAAAGAAAGGAAGAAAAATGAAATATGTATCCAATGACAGTAGCACTGATGAGGAAGATGTGGAACAATTGGAAGCATTGCTAGCTAGAAGATTTCACAGAGGCAAAGGAAAATTCAAAGGTAAAATGCCTATCATTTGTTTCAATTGCAATGAAGTAGGACATATTGTTGTAAGGTGTACATAGAAAAAGGATTACAAGGAAGGCAACAAATACAAATATAGAAGAGAAGATGATAAGAAAGATTACAAAGAAAAAGGCAAGAAGTGTTATATTGCTGAAGAGAATTCGGATGATAATGATGATGAAGATGTTTATGTAGCCATGAAGCATTAGTCTGATGAAGAAGAACCTATAGCACTAGTAACATGTATGAACAAAAATTACAGATGGATCATAGACATTGGATGCTCACATCACATGACAAGAGACAAAATTAAGTTTGTTAACTTTACTCAGTATGATGTAAATAGTGTTAGATTTGGTAATGATGCTCCATGTCAAATAAAAGGAAAAGGCTCCATTAAGCTTATAGAAAAAATTTCATGTGATAATGCATACTATGTTGAAGAATTAAACTACAATTTGTTGAGTGTCTCACAATTAGGCAATGTAGGATGCAAAGTAGAATTTGGAAAAAAAACTACAAAAATCTATGATACTGATGGCAAATTGATAGGAAAAGGAGATCAAACAAGAAGTAATCTATTTTACCTTCATATGGATGATGTTTCTTGTTTTGTTGCAAAATTTGATGATGGGTGGTTATGGCATAAAAGGCTATGTCATGTCAACTTTGACAATCTAGTCAATATCAGTAAAATGAAGAAAATTAGAGGTTTACCTAAATTGAAAAAACCTGACAATATCATGTGCAAACAATGTCAGCTAGGAAAGATGACAAAGTCAAGTTTCAAAAGCAAAAACTATACATCTAAAGAAGTACTTGAGTTAGTTCATACTGACTTATGTGGTCCAATGGAAGTACAAAGCTACAAAGGAGATAAATACATAATGTTGTTTGTTGATGACTATTCCAGGATGATGACTATTATGTTCTTAAAGAAAAAATTTGATGCTTTTCAAATGTTTAAGTGGTATGTGGCTAGAGTTGAAAAGGAAATAGGAAAAGTTTGAAATGCTTGAGATCAAATAGAGGTGGTGAATTCACATCAAACGAATTTGAGATATTCTGTAGTGACAAAGGAATCAAAAGACAAACGTCAACTCCTAGAATTCCCCAACAGAATGGCATTGTTGAGAGAAGAAATAGATCTGTGATTGACTATGCCAGAACATTAATGATGGATAAAACTGTTGCTCTAAAATAATGGAGAGAAGCTATAAGTGTAGTTGTTCATACACTGAACCAAGTACAAGTCAAGAAAGGTACTAGTGCAACACCTTTTGAATTATGGTATGGTCACTCACCCAATGTAAAACATTTCAAAGTATTTGGTTGCAAATGCTTTATCCTTAAAGATGCTAGAAATGGGAAATTTGATGCAAAAAGTGATGAAGGTATATTCCTTGGTTACTCCACTAGAAGTAAAGCATACAAGTGTTTGAATACTAACACTAACAAAATTGTGGAAAGTGCAAATGTAACCTTTGATGAGCATATAGAAGTCCAAGTTGAAGAACCAAAGAGAATGAACAAATATAGAACCTTTGTGTATTCTTATGAAGGAATGCCTGTTGACGAGGATGTTGTCAATCAAATTGAAATTCAACAACAAATTTTAGTTTCAACCGAGTCACAACCAGTGAATGCCGAGTTACATTCAAAAGCCGAGTTACAGAATGAAGAAAATGCACAATCTGATCCTAAAGTCAGTACACATGAAATAGATGAAGAAAAACTTGACAAAAAAGTGCATAGTGACCCTGAATCTGAAAGATCAAACATGCAAACAAGGACAAAACCAAGATTATCCAAATATGTAAAAAGACATCACCCTATTGAATAGATAATTGGTGACAAAGATGCAAGACAATGACAAGGAACAAACTAAGACATGAATCATGTCTGACCAGAAAACTTGAACCTAAGACAGTATATGGTCCATTACAAGATGATGACTGGTATAAAGCTATGGAAGAAGAGATTGATCAAATAAAGAAGAACAAAACCTGGAGTTTGGTTCCCAGACCAGTTAACAAGAATGTGATTGGCACCAAGTGGGTATTTAGAAACAAGCTAGATGAGAATGGTGAGATTACTAGAAACAAAGCTAGACTAGTATGCAAGGGTTATGTTCAAGAAGAAGGATTACACTATGGGGAAACATTCGCTGCTATTACTAGAATGGAAGGAGTAAGAACTTTACTTGCATATGCTACACATAAAGGTTTTAAAGTCTATCAGATGGATGTAAAGTCTACTTTTTTAAATGGTATACTAGAAGAAGAAGTCTATATTGAACAACCAGAGGGATTTGTTGACGAGAACACCAGGGATATGGTTTGTAAATTACATAAAGTACTCTATGGTCTGAAACAAGCACCCAGAGCATGGTATGAGAGACTTCACAAGTATCTAGTGCAAATAGGATTTGAAAGAACTGATTATAATAGCAACATGTACATCAAATGCAGATTGAGGAGGCAACATTGATGACAGAAAAAGCACAAGTGGAGGTGCATTATTTTTAGGTAAAAGGCTAGTTACTTGGACCAGCAAGAAACAAACATGCACATCCTAGTCCACTATAGAATCAGAATATGTGGCAGCAGCAGTCAATTGCACAAACATTGTGTGGCTCACACATCTATTGAAAGGAATTAAAGAAGAAGTAACTAAATCTATGATATTGAATTATGATAATACAAGTGCTATAAACATATCCAAAAATCAAGTAATGCATGCAAAAACCAAGCATATTGCAATCAAGTATCACTATGTCAGAGAATTGGTAGAAGACAAACAAGTGAAGTTGGAGTACATTCATAGAAAGGAACAAACTACAGATATCTTCACCAAACTATTGCCCAAGGATTCTTATGAATATCTTAGAGGCAAGTTGGGGGTAATACCCCTAACTCAAGCAGTATAAAACAACAAGGAAGCTGCCCTGCATCAATAGGAACAAATCATTGAAATATCAAAAGAATGATGCAGAAGATGACAGGAGGAGCAGAAACTCCAAATCAATCACAAGCATGGTGACAAAGGGAGAAAACATGAGATGCAAAGCTTATACTTCACATGTTAAAGATGCTAAATCTTTGGCATTTATATCAAAGAGGGAGAAATATGCAAAAAATTGATCAATACAAAGAAAGAGGGAGATATATATGAAAGAGGGAGATATATGAGATCTGTAGTAAGGATGCAATAGTCAAGATAACACATAAAATCTTGGTGGTAATTAAGTTGATGAAATGATCAGTTTGGCTTGCCATCAATGCCAAAGAGGGAGATTGTTGGAAATGATTGAAAAGATCACGAGGGAGATTGTTGGAAATGATCATATATAAAAATTAATGGAAGTAATGGAACTGGTAAAGAATGTTCTCAATCATTGTTTTGTCATTGATGTCAAACTTGCTACTTGCAGGAATGACAATTGCTTTAGTGATCCAAACACCATCAAATGGTTGATTGACAAGGAGGCAATCAATAAGATGTAACTAGAACACCTAGAGAAAGGTTGAAGTTATGATGTTGTAATGAAGTACAAGGATCAGCTAAGCCATTGATGAAAAAGTGTATTGATGACATACTCTAAGACACAAAAAATGGGCACACTGAAACATATCAAAGATGCAAGGTTTTAGCTAAGTCATTTGTAAAGCCAAACTAAGTTCATTAGAGAGAGAGCCAAGCAAGCTAGTAAGTGCCTAATAGATTCCTAGTTGAAGCCGAGCAAGTTCAACTTCAGTAAGTGTCGAGTGAACTTCAGATGTCGAGCAGCTACAAGTGCCGAGCAGATACAAGTGCCAAGTAGAAACAAGTGCCAAGCAAATAAAAGTGCCAAGTAACACAGAGATGTCCAGCATCAGTAAACCAATTGTGCCGAGTTGCTGCATTATTTCAAAGATCGAAGATTCGTCAGATCTGAGCCAAAAAGGTTGTTATCTTGAATCATGTGAATCAAATAGAAGATAAGAGTGATGAGCTGGTGGCACAGAACACCATGTAGAACATTTTTTTGGAGAATACAATTGGACTCTAGACAAAGTTTCTAGATAAGAGCAAGATATGGGGTAGATACATTGCATCCTACCTAATCCATATGAAACCCTAAAGTTGGAGAGGGAGAATCGAGTGGCAAAGGAAATCCAGATTTCTATTTAAGGAATAACAAGGTCACGAAGCAAAGAGAGAGGAGAGGTCAAGCATGAAAGTAAAAAGTGTTGAAGGAGGTGCTAAGGAGTAAGAAAGAACAGTTACTCTGCTTCAACAGATGACCACAGATATGATTGCATTGGTATGATGAGTAAGAAGACTCAAGGAGATGAAGCTTGAGATGACAAGCTGTCAGAGCTGAAGTGTGATCTGAAATCTGCAAGATATTTTGTAAGTTGTATCAGATCACAAAGCCATTATTGTTACTTTCTAGCAATTGTAACAGTTAGTTTAAATCTTATAGACTTAGGTTGGTTTAATAGCCATGTTGTAAATCCTTTAACAGGGTGACATTCCAAGTGAATGTTCTAAAGTCCTTTAATCAGGCCCATTCCTAACAGTATGGTGAAATCCTCTAACAAGGTCACATTTAACAGTGTGTTGTAAGCCTTTAATAGGGTAGGCCTTTAACAGGGCATCACTTTAGAAGAGTGAAAATCAAGTAGCATGTTATTGGTGGTTTTTCCCAAATTGGGTTTCCACGTAAATCATTGTGTCATGTGTTGATCTTGCATGTTTTATCCCTGCATATTTATTTACTGTAATTTGCTAAGATGACTGATTTAAGCTTGGATGGATGAAAAGTTTATGAATTCACTATAATTTGAGAAAAAGTATTATTAGGGCATTTGGACCTTGGATAACTGATTCACAACCACCCACCCCCCCCACCTGCCCCACTCTTAGTTATTCTAAAGAATTCTAACAATATGTACCTAGAATTATCAAAAAGAAATTTTTAGAAATATTGTATATTTTGTCTATTCTAGTTATTTAAAGTTAAGGTTTTCATAATTTAATGGTTTTTTGTTCCCACCATCTTTTCCCTAGTAAATCTATGTTAATAGTTACAAATGTTATATATTATTGAACCGGACTCTCCCCTATAGAACAATTAACCATTTTTAAAAAAAAAATCATTATTATCTACTAATTTTTATATTGTTCTAAATGTGCATCATCTTCAATGTTGAAATACCTACTTGCATTATTATGCAATTATTGTAATCGATATTGGGTCACCTATAAAAAGGAATTGTATTGGCATAATTCTGACTACAAGCTCTATCTAGTGGTAAGTTCTTTAGAATTACCAAAGCTATTAAAGAAAGTGCTATAGCGGATGACACCTCGATAGTTTTGGATGGATCCGATCTAGCCATACCCGATCTGGCTAGATCCCATCTAGTCGGATCACATTGACATAAAAACTCACTCATGCAAGGTCACCCATAAGACTTGGTTGGTAAATAATTCAAATAAAAAATATAGATTATTATTTTTAAAAATCTCTAAATTAATTATAGTTAAATTAATTAAATAATAATACATTTTTGTTATTTACTATGATTTCTAATGTTAAGTATTTCATGTATTATTTTAAATATATTTGATAAAAATAAATCAAGATAAAAAATATACAAAATAAATATATACTTAATTAATATAATCATTTATATTTTTTAATTAAGAGATATATTTTAAAATATGTATTAATTTTGAACTTTAAATTTATTTTTTATTATAACAAGACCCCTAGTATTGTTTTATTTTTTATTAATTCAATAAAATGGGTTTGAAATGTATTTTTTTATTGATTCAATAAAATAGATTCTTTTATTTTAAAGGTAACCTTTTATTTTTAAATTGCTAAATTTAGTTTAATAAAGTTCAAACAATAAAATAGGTTTTCTATTTGAAATGTAATGTTTTATTTTTTTAATTGTTATATTTAATTCAATAAAATATCTGTTTTTATTTGTTTTAAAGGTAAAGTTTTATTTTTAAATTTGTATATTTAATTCAATAAAAAAGGGTTTTTAATTTTAAAGGTAAAGTTGTATTTTTCAATTATATTTAATTCATAATTGCCATTGTAATAGTAAAAAGGAAAAGTTTTAAATGAAACTTTATTGAAGAAATATTTAGAAATTATATTTTTTAAGTTATTTTTGTGTTGAAATTGATTTATTGTTTATTTAAAATTAATTAATTAATTTGATTTAAATAAATTATTAGAAGGAATTTAGGTGTTTTAAAATATTGTGAAAACTATTAAATTTATTAAATAGTTAAATTATTTAATTTATTTAATATATTTAATAAATTGTTTAATCTAAATTTATCAATGTTTTAATGCAACTACGTGTCTTAAGATTTTGAACTATTATAGAAAGTCAAATATAATAACCTTCTAATGTTGAAAGTTTTTATAAATTGTTTATTATCTACTGGCCAATATTTATGTAATTGAATTTGGTTCTTTTATATGCAAGTGATATCAAGCTCTTTATTCAAGATTTTGTGCAATGGGGAATAAAGAGAAAAAGAGCAAAAAGATATGATCAAGTCAGGTATAATATTGTTATGCACTAATCAAATTTGACGTACATGACCATTTGCTAGATAATTCTTTTATCTTTTGTTAAAATTGATCAACAATTTTCTTTCCTATAGGTGCAAAGATAGACAAAGCAAATCAAGTTGTTGAATGGTGCAAATCTCATTTTTCTCCTCATGATACAACATATAATAAAAAAAAATTTTGAAGTGAAAAGTATGATTTCCATTTTTCTTTGACATGATTATTTTAATATTTTGATTATTGACATAGATACTTGTCAATTTAATCTGTTACAAATATTGATCGATCAAATCCTTACAATTATCAACCGATTGTTGGAATTAGAAGATCGTATCAACTGATGACTACTAGACAACACAAACCTCTAGTAATTCAAGTAAGAGAAAAATCATGTTTTTGTGATCTCTGCATTCAAAACAATGCAATGGGTCAATGTGAGAATATTGTGACTGGCTATGTCTCTGAATGGACATGGACAAACGTAATCAGAAGTACTCCTTATGAAGAAGATGACAATGACATAGACATTCATAGTCTTATGTATTCAGCTAATTATGAATGTGTTTTTGATTTAGTTGTTCCAAGTGAGTTTTTACAAACATGTTTCATTTTAATATTAATATGTCTTCGTATTTATTTATTTATAGTTTCCATTATTTTTCTACATTTGTAGGTGACATCTTTGCTATCAATGCAGATCCTCAAAATGTAGAAGGTGTGGATTATTATTTACTTAGATGCAAAAAAGTGAAAATCAAGTTGACTAAATGATGTACAAATGATGATTTAACCAGTCTTATCCAACTATTTCAGTTGTTATAGAAGGTATAGATTATCCTCTTATGAGATGTATACAACTAATTAGAGAGTGATAGATTAATTGTAAATAATTATTTATTTTTTATATTATTAAGAGTAATAAATGACTTGTATAGATCTTATTTTGTAGAAACCTATTATCAGCAAACAAAAATTGACCCTAATGGTGTTCAATCTATTGAATACATGCCTGGCCAAAATGTTTTGCATTACAAGCACTTGGTTTTAGCCACAAAGATTCAATTTGACATTATGCCAAAAAAAGGACGTAGCAAACCAAAGTGGAGGTTAGATATCGAGGACCATGAAAATATGTTGGAGATTATTAAAGATAAAGAGGATCTCAACCATATGTATCAACAACTATCTAATTGATTTTGATAGGTTTAATTATTCATAGAAATACTTCAAATTTATATATACATTCATTATTTTTCAATAGTTATACATGTTTTTCTTTTTTCAATATTTATACACTTTTATAAAACACTCGAAAAATGATGTAAGAGGTATTTTTGTTAATTTATAGAACATGTAAATTTATTACACATTAACAATTATCTTAAAAAAATCTATTTATAAATCTAAATTTACATGTACATTTGCTATGTACACTTTTATAGCACACCTAGAAAATTATGCAACACATATTTTCATTAATTTATAAAAACACATAAATTTATTACACATTAACAATTATCTAAAAAATAATGTATTTATTTCTAAATTTACATGTACATTTGCTATACACTTTGACAACACACCTGGAAAATTATGTAACACATATTTTCATTAATTTATACAACACATAAATTTATTACACATTAACGATTATCTCAAAAATAATGTATTTATTTCTAAATTTACATGTACATTTGCTATACACTTTTACAACACACCTACAAAATTATGTAACACATATTTTCATTAATTTATAAAACACATAAATTTATTACACATTAACAATTATCTAAATAAAAACGTAGAAGATATTTTAAAAATATGTTTCCACATTTAAGTAGAACGTATTCTATATGGTGGTCTAATTTTTCACAAGGCAAAATTTTTCTAAATTTGGGTCTAAAAAATCAAATAAGGGTTTGGTTTTTTGTGTAACATTAACCCTAGGAGAAACCCTATTGAAATAAAATCTCATTTCCAAATAAACATGTTAGGTTTGTTTCTTGTATTTTTCAAATATTTTTGGGTGGGCATTTGGTTTTCAAAATAAAATATCTTTTTAGGAGATCTTTTTAAAATTCAATCTTTTTAGTCTTTTCTTCCCAAGTTTTTCCTACCATTAGGTCTTTCCTAAATTTGTAGTGGTCGTCATGTCACATAGCAAAGTTGCAAGTATTTTATCCTAAACGACATGGCAACCATTGTGAAATAAAAAGATGATGATGAAAATAGAAAATAGGTCACCAATTTTTCATTATTTTAAAAGTTCTTAGTGGTTAAGTTGATGTCATAAGTGTCAGCATCAGAGAAACAAACTAAGTTGAAGGCATTTTGTTTTTCATCACTAGTTTGGATAAATTCTAGGAGGTCACTATATTGTGACTAGAAAATAAAAGAGCCATGTAAGTAGTGACATAGAACCTTGATGAAAAAATCAAAATGCATGAGGTTTGTAAACGAATGGGTGTCATAAAGTCATTTTGTTTCTGATGAGGATATATATGCTTATGATTTGATGTCAGAAGCATTGAATATAGTAATAATGGAAAAAAAGTGGTGAACTTTCTCGATACTAGAATTTCAAAAGTCTAAAGGAGGTTGTTATGTCTTGACTAGGAAATGAAGGAATCCCACTGGTAGTGACATAACATCTTGATAGAAAAAGGAAATGTAGTAACACTTAAAGGGAACGTCCCAAGAGTCTCCTAGTCAATGATGAGTTAGGTATCTAGTGTGAAAAGTTGGCATTAGTTAAAGCATGTATGCTGGAGGTCGCTATGTCACAACCAAAAAACCTATGTTGAGTGTCAATAGTGACATAGTGCTTTAACAGAAAAGACAAAACATGGCGAGGCTTAGTTTTATGGTGTTATAGAAAGGATTAAAATATTATATGGTTTGCTAGCTTTACAAAATAATGCCAAGTCACATGACATGGAAAAGCACTCAGAAAAGGGTATACAATTTTTTTGAATTATCAAGTTAAAGTTCTATCAATGGTTATCACCAAGTTGCCATGAAGAGTTGTGCAATGTTTATTCCACGTGACATGGCAACCAAGGGAAGGAAGGCATGGGCCCACCACAGTTTAAATAAGAGAATAGAAGATTTCACATGGTTAGATCAATGGAAAGCACTAAGTCATTATGCAGAATTACAAGTTTCTTAATGCTAGCAATGTAGCGACCAAAAGAAGAAAAGGAGGGCTCGCCAAAGTCACATTAAACTAGTGATCAAATGCATGTCATCATATTATAATGAATCGATGGTGGTTTTTATGTTACTTACGAAAATTGATCACTATTTAAGCATGGTGACATAACGAGAAGGCAACACATGTCCATGAACTGCTAGTGGGACGAGTCCATATTGCTAGCAGTGAAAGAAACACTTCCAGCTTGGTGAGTAGAAAATGAGTCATTATTGTTTTTTTTCCTAGATCATCATTTTTTTCTCAAATTGACAGCATATTTTCAAAATTAGAAGGTGGTGCCACTCTATTCTCCTTATAGTTTCATTTATGAAGGTTTAAAAATCCTTGTGAGAACCAAGAATAGAATATATTGCAGAAAATCTCATCATTTCTTTCATACACAAGCAAATCTCTAGGCTTTCAAAGAATTTAGAGCTACTGAGAATTTGCACTGGGTGACCACAATGTGAAATATTTGTAACTTGTCAACAAAATATTGTAGAATTGTTGGACATAGTAGAGAGTTGAAGTAAGTTTCTATTCTCACCATATACATTAAAATTCTCTAGTTTTTTACAAAGTTGTTCGCCATGCCTCCAAAGAATTTTTTTTTGGGTTAGGTTGATTATTTGTCTACAAACATACATGATGACCTCCTTGAATTGTTTCCTAAATCCACCAATGAATCTACCCAAGTGAAGAAATTAACCACTCTAAACCCTAGACTCAAAATTATTGATGGATTGTATGATAGGGGAAATTGGGTGCTAAGACTTCTCAAACAGGGCTTGTTTTTTTTCAAAAAATGGTTCTCATAAAGGAAGTTGTTTGCCTCTCATGGAAACATCTAGATCTTTGACCTAGGAAAACTAGTGTTCCCTAGTGTTTTCATGGATTATGACCTATTAGAGGTCATTGCTAAAAATTATGACCCAACAATCAGAGTAGTTTGGAGGTTGGATGGTGAATGTCTCATCACCATAATCCCTAAGGAGATTTGATAAGTTTTTGGTCTTGAGCCACTATCAGACTATCATATCCATATTGACCTACAAGAATTAGAAAAATAAAATATATCTAAGAGGGATAAGATCAGACAAGGTGCACTAAGGGCACACGTAGGCACAATTGAGAACTTTCCAATCATCACAACATCTACTAGGAAACTTTTAAAAAAGGAATATTTCACTTCATGGGTTGTGGAGATTTATAGGACTCTATGCAGGGTTTTCAATGAGGATGAGAAAAAAATTATGCCTACAATTTTTATGTATATGATGGCTCAGATTTCTTCTTTTGGTGTTGACATTCTTTTTTATTGTGCCTCATACCAAGCAAAATAAATCCATATAGGCCTAGTTGGAATTGTCAAGGGCAAGGTCGAAAAAACTTTTGGTCATTATTCACTATTGATGCATATGTTCTTATTTAAAGGTGTAACATATTTTGTCAAAGAAATGGATTTGAATAGAGAATAGGAGGGAAAGCTTTGCCAGTTTAGTTGTGGAGTGCAGATATGACCTAGGATGCAGAAAATGCTAGTTTTGTCAAGTTTGATAGGTATTTTTCCTCAAGGTTAAGAGTTCCTAAGGCACTAGTAAATTTTAACAGGCCCATGGATAACCCATCTTGTTTGAAAGTATCACATGACTGGGGAGACATTATGCCATACTCTATTTCTACTATGTTTAGAGTTTATGGTTCCAAGGGGGCTCCTCATGTATTACCCTACCAAGTGCCTCTAAAGTTGGGGATAGCTGAGATACTATGGCAACTGGGAGCATTGGAGGAAAATTGTTTGGTAAAATGACAAAGAGGCTCAACTTTCCCAACTTGTGCTATAGTTCACCAGTTTGTGATCATAAAGGGTGGTTGGTTATTTTTATAAAAATTATTAGACCAGTACAAGAGGGTAGTATCACATCCCCATTTTTGTAATACTGAGGGATTCTATGTTTTTTTTTTAGACATAGGGCTAAGCTTGGTTCTATAAAGCATGGGCCTTATTACCCTGAGGACATAATAAGGAATGAGTTCTCTTTACAAGAGCAAGGGACCAAGAACAAAATGTGGAGAATTTTCTCAAGGGTTTTGGAATTTATTCATTGTTTTGACAAAGCTTACGCACCTCTTGGTAATGCAAAAATAGAGGTAGATAGAATCAATAAACTCATGATTACTTTTCCTAAAATAATGGAAACCATGAATGACAAAAAAAATTCTTTATTAATGCATGTCTAGATAAGGCCAAAGAGGTTATGAAGAGATTGGCATTCACTCCCAATATGGGAACAGGACAATTGATTGTCCAAAAAGGGTTAGGTTACACTATGATCTAGAATAAGAAGACCACTATGGATAAAGGCAAACAAATAATAGGGTTCACCAGCATTGTCTTGGAAGAGATACCTGATGAAACATCCCCTAAGAGGTAGAAATAATGAAGGAACAAGGTCCTCACATTGAGGAATATTCACCTACCCAATCCCCTTTGCAAATTGGAGAGGAGTAATTCACTGGGGAGCAAGTTGAATAGCTAGGGTCCCAAGGGGGAGTATTTATCACCGAAGCAGAGTTGGATTAGGGAAACCCTCAAGATCCTCTGAAGCCAAGCCTCAATCTGACAGTGGCAGATTATAAAGGAAGGGAATTGGACCCTGTAATAGAACAAGCCAGCCATTTACCAATTTGCATGGAGATCAAATATAGGTGGATATGAGGAAAGGTGCAATAAGTAAAGAAAAAAGAATCCAAAAATGGAGGAGGTAGCCATGAAGAATCAAGTGAAAGATGAAATGATGCAAGAACTCCAAAATATAACCCCTGAAGAGGGGAGACGAATCGTGAAAGCATCAAATATTATACTACTACCTAATTGGGATATAGTAGATGCCCTAGTTTTTTAATCTATTTCAAATAAACTAAATTTATTTGATCAAAATAAGAAAGAAAGAAAAGTTACCACCTTTAGTGAAGACTAGGCTACCTTAGTTATTTGGTCATTAAGGAAAGGATCCAGGACTACTTTATCGCAACTAGATAACACTGGCTTAATGGGGAATATCATTGTAAAGAGAGTGGTAGATACCACCCATGTGGAGACTGCACATTTGAATTTTGGAACATCTCATTTAGCTTTGGCCACTATAGAATGAGATGAGTAGGAAAGGTTGGAATTACAGGCTAAATATGAGAGAGTTTTGGAGGCTTACAATAAAGAAGTTCAAAAAAGGATTGAACTTGAAAAAAAAAGTGATGGGAAGGTCTTCCAGGCCAAGGATTACATACCCTCCCCCACTAGTGGAGCCTTTTAAATCCACTCCTCTTATTGAAATTCCAGATACTCAACAAAGGCCACAATACTATACAGTTGAAGATTTTGAAGAAGAGAAGAGTAAACTATGGGCACTACATGTAGAGTTATATGTGTAATATGAGGATAAATTGAGGAAGGCTCTTATGTATCTAGTGGATAAAATTGAATGGTCATTATTCTATGATCAATTAGCAAGGGTAATAAACATATGGGAGGAAATAAAAACAAGTGAGGATACTTTGAAACCCATTGTTAATAAGTGGAATAAGAGAAGGAAAAAGGTTACATTGTTATGTTATTCTATTATAGAATTTGCTCATGGCTACATTGAAAAAACTTTTGATATTACTAATGACTTCCCAGATTTTGATGACAAAAGACTTTGGTTACAAAGAAGAATTGTTAGTTACTTGGATAAATATATAAAAGTGTAAAGTTTGACTTATTCTCACATGCTCTGGATAGAAAGAATAAATTGAAAAGTAAATATGAGTGGGCCAAGGAATTAGATGACTCATTTTGTTTAAGAATGAATAAAGTCATAAATGAAAAAGGACATGCATGGTGGGAAACCACAAAAAAAGAAATAGTGAAGCTCTAGTTATTCCTTGATTCTTTAAAACAATATTTTGTTAGCATTGATAAAGAAGCTAAATATGTGATTAAGAAGAAAAATGATATCCTATAGTTTAACTGGCTAGATGACACACTTTTTGACAAGTGGATGGAAAATATTGCTTCTAAAGAGCAATGAAAAGAAGGTGAAAGTGATGGTGATGAGATGGATCAAGCTGAACTACAAATCATTGATGCATCTTTAGGAGATTAGATGAAAGAGGAGGACAAAGAAAAGAAACCAATTGTAGGTTCAAGCACAAAAGCTCAAAATGATGATATGGTAGAGGAAGAGGTAGGAATAAAGGTGGTTTTATTAGTTCATGATGAAGATAGAAAAAATCCTCAAGTTGAGGTTGACTTGAAAATACTACAATAAGACATAGCATTGGCCAATATAATAGCTACATATTTTGAAGAATCAAAATAGCATAGGAGCCAATCATGGAATCAATAGCATTTAGATGTGTAACATAAATGGGACCTACCAAAGGAATACTATGATGTATAAGTTTTATGTTACACAAAATTTTGTCTTTTTGATAGCAAAATGTAAATGTCTTTTGTCTTAAGGGATAGTTGTCACTTTCTCTTAGCTTGAAGCTTGTTGCATCTCACAGTATATAAGTGAGATTCTAGGGCTACATAAAGGATCTGAATAGTTGTATCACTTTTTGCTTATGTTAAGCCTACCTTTTAGGTCTATTTAGTCCAATTTCTTGATGTGAATACTTTATGATATACTTTCTTTGTAGGTTAATGAGAATGCATCAATTTAACAGGATCTAAATGCTTGGTCTTGAGTTATTTTGAGTTCTATTCAATTGTATGCAAACTTTTCAAAAGAAATCAATGCAAAGATGAACTATCACCACATTTTTCTGGCCTAATCTTGTCTCCATTTGTGTTATTTGATTTCCTTGAAATTGTATGAGCCATTCTTATTCAATTAAATACAATTAAATCAGATTTTATGTCAATTTTCTATTGCTTTTAATTCAAAGAATTACATAAATGCTTCAGTGAAATTGACAGGATTACCACAATAATAGAAGGGATTTCTGTAAGAATGAGTTTCAATCAAAATTGTTGATAATACTAATTGTAATGCAATCAGTAAGATCTAGGAATTAAGTAGAATCTAGATCCCAACAGATTAGGCATTGATCTAATTATTTTAGTCTGCAAAAGGAAAGATCATGAAGAACCATCAAACTTAATTTCAAAATCCATTTTACTTTACTATTCAAAAGAGTTATCAATGCTAGTTAGCACTTGTTTGAATTTGATCTCTAAGCCTTAGTTAGCTACTATTGCTAGAATTTTTGGCAAATCTAAGAAGAATTGTGACCAAATCTTCTTTTAAGGGATGTATATCATTTTAAAATGTCATGGAATGAACAAACTATGTATATGCCAGAGATAAGAGATGAGAATTAGAATGAAACTAAAAGATTCTTACTTAGCAATATTCATTTGAACCATCCCTTAGGCATACTCACCTTGGTTCTATAGAGCCTAAAGAGTAGGAAATCCATCTTGATTTCATTGCAGCTGGGTCAAAACAAGGAACACATTCAATTGTTTATAAGAAATAGCTAATCCTTAGATTGTTTGTGCTTCCATTATCTTGGTATTGTGCATTTTGTTGTTTAGTTTTTGAAAACCACCAACACTATAAATATAAATATCAAATATATCAACTACATATAAACATGGTCACATAAGCAATTAAAAAACAATATCTATCAACTATAAATGTAAACATTCACATAACTCATGAAAATATCAAATATGCCAACTATAAATGTAAATGGTCACATTACTCATCAAAATATCATATATGCCTACTATAAATGCAAATGGTCAGATAACTCATGCTAATATGAAATATGTCAAATATGAGTGCGTTGTAAATATAAAATGTCCCGTAGCTATAAATCTAGAAATTATATCATCATAAATCAATATCAAACATCATTTATATGACATATATGAATATCAAACATGATCACGCCATGCTCCATGTTGTGATCGACTGAGACAAGATCGTGAACCTTGTGTCCAATACAAGAACAAAAGTATCATTAGTATGTGTATAAATTCAATTTAAATAATAACATAAGTATAATAACATTTACCTGTGACTTAGAATGACTAGGGTTGACAGCTATCTATCCAAATCCACCTTCACAAGCTACAGATGCAGTCTGTATGTAATAGAAGAAATAAATATGTCACAAGTTATACTTTACTAATATTTTAAATATAAGATTTATAGGTCCAATTAAATAGACATGTTTGTAATGTTTTACCTGTGTCTCCCATTGCCTAAGATGCATAGGTGTCTGCAAGTACCCATATACCATCACCATAGAAAATATATGTCTACCTATCTCACTCAAGTCTGTATCACTAAAGATCACATCTTCGATGTCAAGTGTAGGATCTATGAGCATATCTATGAACAATGAATGCCATGGTGCATGAAAACCTATCTCGGTAGGGGGATTGCACCCTCCTCAATGGTGGTCTATGGTGCAGCTACATAGCTACAACATATATTTCCTCCTACCCCTAACCACCCTGTACCTCCAATGTACTTGTGATGATACTGGCCACATATGATGGCACCACACTAAGTGGTTTTCTAGTCAACAACTATATAGCTTGATAGGCTAAAGGAAGATTACTGGACAAACATGTACTCATAGCCCTCATGCAATCTACTTAAGACTTCATAGAGACACCTACTAGAGATGGGATATCAACCTTATGATACATATCATCACCTAAAGATGATGCAATAGTGTGACCACCTGTAGTGTTTGAATTCTTTTAGAATAACTAAGAGTGAGGGTGAATTAGTTATTCAAGGTCCAAATGTACAAATAAAAATTTTCTTATCTTAGTAAACCCATAAAACATTCATATTCATGCATGCATCCAAATGAATATGTGAATACTTAAAACTTGTAGGTTACTGTTTATTCAAATTACAAAAATGTAAAGCATGTAACACTACAAATTCATCACCACATTTGACACAATGATTTAACGTGGAAACTCAATTTGGGAAAAACCACCAATAACATGCTACTCCTTCTCACATTTTTGAAGTGATGCCCTTTGAAAGGCCAACCCTATTAAAGTTTACAATACACACTATTAAACGTGACCTAATTAAGGTATTTCAATCACCTTGTTAAAAGTGAGCCTTGTTAGAGGACTTTAGACCATTCACTTGGAATTCCACCCTATTAAGGTATTTTCCAATGATTGTTAGGTCAACCTTAATCCAAAGTATTTACCCTAGACTGATACAATTGTTAGAGAGTAATAATAGAGCTTTGAGTTTATACAACTTACAACTTCACTTGCAAATTAAAAATTTCTATTCATTCCTCATTTCATCTTGGCTTTCATACTTTGTAGCTTTGACAACTTGTTTACCCTTCAAGCATTCATCTCCTTGAGCCTTCTTGCATAGTATGTCATTGTATAATCTTCTCTTGGGTCACTTGATGAAGCAAAACCCTTAATTCCTTCTGCTCCTTAGGTTCTCACACAAGACACCAACCTCTCTAACCTCTTTGTTTCATGACCAGACATTCCTATATAAAGGAAATTAGAATATTTTCCCACTCATTATCCATTGTTAAAATTAGGTTTTTAGATGGATTAGGTATAATACAATGTATCTACCCCATATCTTGTCTTTCTAGAAACTTCTATTAGAATCCATTTGAATTTTCCTTAAAATGATTTAGATCAAGCTCTATGCCACCAGCTCATCAATCTTATCTTCTTCCTAGTTCATAAGTTCCAAAAAAAAAACTTGTTGGCTTATATTTGGTGAATCTTCAATCCTTTTCATAATGCAACAGTTTGACATTATCAATCTTTTGATGCTTGGCACATACTGTGTTACTTGGCATCAACTATAAAATTACTTAGCGTCAACTAGATTTTACTAGTGCTCGGCATCAACTAAAGTTCACTTGGCATCTACTATCTTTATTGGCATCCACTAAAATTTTCTTTCACTCAACTCTAACTAACTTTTTTCTTAGCTTGCACTAACTTTTCTCAACACCTACTTTCCACTCGGTCAAGCTTGGCAGACAAACTTTATTTAACTTTTTCTTCTAAACTCTCTAAGTGTAGTAAGCTATTTTATATCCTTAAGTAGATCATCAATACATCATGTTATCACTATCTTAACTAATCCTTGTACTTCATTACATAAGCATAAACCTTTCCTCTAGGTACTTTTTTTACATCTTGTTGATAAAATCCTCCTCATCAATCAACTAAGTGATAGTACTTCATATCATATAAGAAATTATCTTAGCAGCAAATAGTAGGTTTGACATTAGTAACAAAATAATGATTGAAACACATAATCTTCTTCAACAATATCCCTCTTAACAATACTCTTTTCAATCAGATATCAACACTATAGATGTAGATCATGACCATGAGTTGTATCTATCCACTCAATTAGAAGACATCTCATGCACCCAGGTAGCAATAGTGGAAATACTCTCATACACATCTCTACGTGTATCATCTGCCACTCTATCTCTAGCTGTAGCAAACTCCAAATTTTTTGGCATCACCAAAAGGTTTGGACCGATAAATGTCCATTTAATGATAGGCATAGGAGCATCTAGGTGTTTGAATTTATTTGAGAGCCTACCCTGACCCTACTCAACATGCCCAGGATATCAATGTAATCAACCTCACGATGAAGATGAAATTTTGCAAATAATTGTTTACAGAATTATAAGGGGAACTCATCCTTTTGGGGCCAAATGTGATGTGTGGCCAACCAATGAGGATACATGAAAGGTGCCACCAATGGATCAATTACCCTCTAACCTTTTTCAAAGGTCGATAATGTGGGAACATGTTCTTTACACTCTCCACTAGCACCATCTCATCTACCTCTGTCCATCACAAACCAACACCAACAGAACAAGATAGAATACTATAAAAAGTGTCCAAACTAACACTATCATAAGGGTTAAAACACTCAATAGTGCACATCATGCTAATAAGCTCATCCCTAATTGCAATCACCCTATCCCTATGTTGTAGGATAGGTGAAGCCTATAGACTCTGATCAATAGTGTCAAGTGTGCTCTGTAAGTGTTGAATAGTATCACTAAATAATGTCTCCCTTTCCTAGGTACTAGTAGTTGATCCATGGGATGAACCACTATGAGGACAACCATGTACACTGGCCTTCCAAAATCAGTACCCCTGAATTCCATAATGATGAAAGATATAAACAAATAAAATTAGATAGATGATAATAGAGATCTACACATGCATACATATACATATATACATAGATTATTATATAAAATAATTGAATCAAAAACACTAAATGAACAAACCTATTGTACAACATATAAAGAAATTTTAACTACATTACATATTTTTAGGAGTTAGAGAGCAATTTAGGGTTGGGATAAATGAGGTTATGATAGAGAGAGATATATGAAGTTAGGGTTTACAAAGATGGGATTTAGGAGTTAGTTAGTGGTTTAGGGTTTAGAGCAATGGAGTTTAGGAGTTAGAGAGTGGTTTAGGGTTTAGAGTGATGGGCTTTTGGAGTTAGAGAGAGATAGAGGGGGGAGATGAAGTTATGTTGGGGATTATGGGTTAGGGTTGGTATAGATGAGGTTATGATAGAGAGAGATATGAAGTTAGGAATTATAAAGATGGGGATTAGGAGGTAGTGAGTGGTTTAGGGTTTAGAGTGATGTGGTTTAGGAGTTAAAGAGAGATAGAGGGGAGAGATGTAGTTATGTTAGGGATTATGGGTTATGTTTGGGATAGATGAGGTTGTGTGTGTGTGTGTGTGTGTGTGTGTGTGTGTGTGTGTGTGTGTGTGTGTGTGTGTGTGTGTGTGTGTGTGTGTGTGTGTGTGTGTGTGTGTGAGAGAGAGAGAGAGAGAGAGAGAGAGAGATTTATGTTATGGATAAAATGGGGTTAGAGAGAAATGTAGGATTTAGAGAGATGGGGTTTATGAGCTAGATAGTGGTTTAGGGTTTACAAAGATGGGGTTTAGGAGTTAGAGAGATAAATGGGAGAGATGAAGTTATGTTAGGCATTACGGGTTAGGGTTGGGATAGATGAGGTTGTCATATCTGTGTGTATATATATATGAAGTTATGTAAGAGAGAGAGAGAGAGATGAAGTTACATTAGGGATTAAATGGGGTTAGAGAGGGGTTTACGATTTAGAGAGATGGGGTTTAGAAGTTAGAGAGTGGTTTAAGGTTTACAAAGATGAGGTTTAGGAGTTATAGAGTGATTTAGTATTTAGAGAGATGAGATTTAGGGGTTAGAGAGCAGTTTAGGGTTTAGAGGGATGGGGTTTAGGGGTTAGAGAGTAGTTTAGGGTTAGAGAGTGGTTTAGGGTTTAGAGATATGGGGTTTAGGAGTTAGAGTGTGGTCTAGGGTTTACAAAGATGGGGTTTAAGAGTTACAGAGCAATTTAGTATTTAGAGAGATGGGGTTTGGGGGTTAGATATTGGTTTAGGGTTTAGAGAGATAGGGTTTAAGAGTGGGAGAGATGAAGTTATGTTACAAATTATGGAGTTTACAGAGTGGTTTAGAGAGAGAGAGAGAGAGAGAGAGAGAGAGAGAGAGAGAGAGAGAGAGAGAGAGAGAGAGGTTTTTAGATTATATGGTTAGAGAGTGGTTTAGGGTTTAGAGAGAAATTTAGGGTTTAGAGAGTAGTTTAGGTCAACATATTTGGATTTAAAGTTCAATATAGAAATTAGAGTCTAATATAATTCAATGTGAGAGTTTTAGTTTGAATTTGTTTAGGTTTAATGTTGTGATTTAATTTCATTTAATGTTAAGTTTTGCTTCTGCTTAAGGTTCAATGTTAAGGCTTCAATTATAACTTATTTCTATTCAAGATAAGAGGTAAAGTCTAATTCAGTTCAATTTGATAGTTTTAGTTACCAATTTACAGTTGTTCTAAACCTTTACCTTTATTTAAATTTCTAATGATTTGTAATAAAAACAAAATAAAAAAATTTAAATTCTCTAATTTACATATAACTAATTTTATATATACTTAATAAAAAAATTCTATTGTTTTGTAAAGTTTCAAAATTTTTTGATTGTTGTAGTATTTTCTAAAATTTTCTAATATTTTTAAAGTGTTCTAATATTTTCTAAATTTTCTAATATTTTATAAAGTTTCAAATTTTTCTAACTGTTATTAACTAATTGAATCTAAATTTTCTATATAATTTTCTACTATTTTCTATAAATAATATTTTACAATTTCTCTAATAATTTCTTTTACTAAATTTCAATAGATCTTCTAAACTTCATCTAATATTAGAGAACTTAAAAATATGAACATATAATATTACAAAAATTTGAATTCTTTAAAAAATTCTACATTAAAAATACACATTCAAAACCATATTTCTACCTAAAAAAACATAAAATAAAACTTAAAACATATTAAAAAATTAAGGGAAATTGTTGACATGCCTAATTCGGCTGAATGTCCCCTATAGCTCTTCCCACTCTATAGTACCTAGAAGCTCATATAATGAAAATGTTAGCATGAATGTTGATGCTATGAGAAAACATTGTAGAACAGTGTTATGACTTTGCTTGTCATTGATGACAACATAGTAAGACTAACAAAGTAGTAGATTGTGATCTATGTATTGAGGACATCACATTTTATATCTGCCCATTTGTAGTTAACATCATATACTATAGCATGTATTTGATAGGCAGTCAAGTGTGTAAAACCTAAATCGATAGTGTACGAAAGATATTAATTATTTAAAGAGATCCACAAGGAAACAAAGCATTGGAAAAATAGTCTCTGTTGTATGATTAATATAACACATTATGTTTGGATTGAAGGGTTACATAGTTGATTGGAGGAAGTACACCAACAACTAATGATGGTAGTAAATGCATAGATACAAAAGTAACATGAGTGGAAGTTTGGGAACAACTGTGAGCTGACAACATTAATTAAATGTGTATTTCATTTAATTAATTACGGAGCTGACTCAAATGAATGTTAAGTTTATGGGGCCAACTCAAAAGATTAATAATTGAGTATGGTATAAAGGAAAGATATTTTCTGAGTTCTAGACCATCATGGTGATTGAGAAGAAGAGAAGACTTGAAAATTGTGAAGTAGAAGAGTAGAGTAATCTGCTAATATGTGTAAGTGACCTTAAGGGTTACTAATGAGTTCTAGATCTATTTGCATGATCTAAAGGTGAAGAAGTATGACGTAATAGACAAAGAAAGAGAAAAGGGATTGTTTCACATCTATTATTTTGAAATGAATAGTATCGAGATCAATTGGATAGTGGGTTCATTGATCTAATCTTGAAGTTGTTTAGATAGTGGGTTCAGCTACCTTCTACAACTCCTAATAGGGTTGGAATCTCCTAACACAAATTCAATGTCTACTAATAGGGAATGTTTGTACTGAGTATTGTAACAAATTTCTAATAGGCTATATCCTCTAACAAGGAATATTCAAATTATTACATTATTCTATGGGCATCATTCCCACTGGGGTTTTCCCTCTGATCAAGGGTTTCCCTAGTCAACATATCTGGTGTATGTGTGTATATGCATTTCTTTATGATTGTTATTTACTTTGATTGATAAAGTAAGAATTGTTTAATATTGAGACATAATTGATTCACACCCCCCCCCCACCCCACCCGTCTCTTTTTTATATTGGTGAACTACTACTTCTAATAGGAAATTATAGGTAGATTTTTCATTTCACAAGTTATATAATTTACTAGTTTTTGGTCAAATTCCTTCTGGTCAAACCAAGTTTGGTTAGATCCCATTTAGTTGGATCCATGCCATGTTGTACATCCCACTTGGTGCACAATTGACATCATGTGGTTCTGGCTAGATTCGATCCCCCCAAAATGCATTCGGTTGGGTCCAGTCTAGCTAGAACTTAAAAGTTTGCCCCAAAGGTGACATAGATCCATACTTTCACCCAAATATTAAAAAATAAAAAAATAATAGATCACACAAAAAAGAACACAAGACACCAATATTTAATGTTTTTCACCCAATCCCTAGGCTACTTCCACGAAATAGCAAGTCCAATATTATTATGATCTAGTGATTACAGCTTGATTATAATTTGTAATCCTGAATAGCTCAATACTACCATAAGAAGAAATTTTTAAAACACTCCTTATGAAACAATCCCTAACCCTAAGCCCTTTTATAAAAGTATTTTTCCTACTTAAGGGTTAAAATTAGTTACAACATGTCATCCAAAAAATTGTGAATATAAACAATAGCCAATTGGTGAATATTAGCCATTGGTGAATATTATCCATTGGTGAATAGTAGCCCAAATTTTCTTTGGGAAGATGCATAGTCCCAAAAGAATTTATGAATTAAGTAGAGTAACTCCCTTATTAGTCAATAAAAACTAACAATCTCCCACTTGGAGACTGATCCTATAGCAATACTGCTACCACATGGGGCTCCCACTAGATCAAATCACCCTAGACTTTGTTGTTCTTTTATTCCTATTTAGTCTAGAATACCAACCAAAACTAAAGAGGAATTCATCTTCTCCCTTGTCACTACCTTTGTAAACATATCTAATAGATTATCATCTATATGTATCTTGCATAGCTTTAATTATCCATCATCCAAAACTGATAGAATGAAATGGTCCCACAACTGAATGTGTTTTGTCTTTGAATGAAAAGTTGAATTCTTTGCAAGATGAACAACACTCTAACTATTGGTAAAAAAATAATTATCTCTCTAAGGGTGTCCCAATTCTTCTAAGAACTAAAGACATGTTATCTCTATGGTTGCCTTTGTAGTGGATAAAGCATTAACCTTCTACAACCTAGAAACCCAACTCATTGCTGCCCCATCAGTAGTAAATACATAACCTATAGTACTCTACCTAGTATCAATATTCCCTACCAAATCTAAGTCAACATAGCCTTGTAAATTAGTAGGAGAGCCCCCAAAGAGTAAACACTTACTGGATGTACCTCTCAAATATTTGAGTTTAATTGCATTCCAATGCTCAATTCATGAATGACTCATATACCTACTAACAATTCCCACTGCATGTGCAATATCTAGCCTAGCACATACCATAGCATACATCAAGCTTCCTATAGCTGAAGCATAGGGTACCTTGGCTATCTTATCACCCTCTTCTTGTGTCTTTGGACACATCTCCTTAGTCAACTTCAAATGACTAGGTAAAGGTGCGCTGATAACTTTAACCTTCTTCATAGAGAAATGTTGCAACACCTTCTCAACATAATCAACTTGAGATAGCATCAACTTTATGTTCTTCCTATCTAAAAAAATCCTCATACCAAGGACTTGTTTTTCTACCCTCAAATCCTTCATATAAAATAGATATCCTAACTAGCATCTTAGCCCCTTAATATGATCCATGTTACACCCAGATACAAGTATATCGTCAACATATAAATATAAAATAATGTAGTTTTCATAATCCAACCTCTTAAAATAAACACAATGATCTAAATGATAGCTATTGTATTAATTTTCATGCATAAACATGTCAAATTTCAAATACCATTACCAAGGTGCTTACTTCAAGCCATATAAACTTTTCTTCAATCTGCACACTAAGTTCTCCTTACCTTTGACCTCAAATCCCTATGGTTGTGCCATATATATCTCTTCATCTAAATCACCATAAAAGAAGGCTATTTTAAAATCAAGCTACTCCAAATGCAAATATTCAGTAGCCATAATACTTAAAATAGTGTGAATAGAAGTCATTTTAACAATAGGACAGAATATCTCATCAAAATCAATACATTTTTTTCTGTGCAAATCCTTTTACCACTACCCTAGCTTTTAATATTTTCTTACCTCCATCATCTTCTTTCAACCTGTAAACCCACTTATTTTGTAAAGCCCTTTTACCTCTAGGAAACTTTAATAAATCTCATATCTTATTTTTCAAAAAAGAGTCCATTTCTTCTTTCATTGCAGACTCCCACTAAATCTTAGTATCCACCTGCAAAACTTCATCATAACATTCAACTTCGCTAATATTGATTAATAAAATAGAATACTAAGAGGGAGAAAATATTTCTAGAGGTCTAATTAGCCTTGTTGACCATCTAACATTCACTAGTGTATGTGGTATTTGTTGTTGCAGATGTTGCACATCATGAGGAATAGTTGGAACATCATTTTTTGGAGTATCATCTAGCACTACATAGTCATCTTCTTTCTTCTTATGTTGCTAGAATAGATCTTTTTACAATACTTTCTCATTTAATATGACATCCCTACTTCTTACAATTTTATGATTTTCAAAATCTGAAAGCCTATAACCAATTTCATCAATGCCATATCCAAAAAATACACATTTATTTGACTTAGCTTCCAACTTGGTTCTATTTCTAGAATCTATATGAGCAAATGCTTCACAACCAAAAATTTTGACAAAAGAATAACTCACCTTCTTACTAGTCCATGCTTCCTCTTGAATACCACAACCCATAGGAGTAGAGGGACCTTTATTAATGAAATATACACTAGTATTAATAGCCTATACCCACATGTGTAAGGGCAACCCAACATGCAACCTCATGCTCCTTGCATGCTCCATTATAGTCATATTCATGTGTTCGGCCACACCATTTCCCTGTGAAGTCCTTGGAATAGTTTATTTTCTATGAATACTATGAGTGGAGAAATAGTCTTTAAATTCATGATTGCAATACATACCACTATTATTAGATCAGAGACATTTTAATTTCTTACTAGTCTCATTTTCAACCAAGCATTTCCATTTCTTAAAAGTTTGAAATACGTCAATTTTTTGTCAAAGGAAATAAACCCATACTTTTCTAGTTGCATCATCAATAAAGGTAGCATAATAATGAGTGTCACTGAGGGAAGATACCTGAGCCAGTCCCCATACATCTATATGCACAAGCTGTATTTTCTCCTTTTTATTTTCTATTCTAGTCTTCACAAAACTCATTCTCTTTTGTTTTCCATACACACAACTTTAATAGAAACCCATACTAACATATTTCAGACTTGGTAAAACTTTCTTTGAATCAATTACTTTCATACCTTTCTCACTCATGTACCCAAGTCTATTGTGCCACAATGTTGTATCAAAATCTACAACAACTATTTATTCTTTATGCTCAACTATAGGAACTATTCTAGAATATTCATTTTTCTCTAAAATAATTAAAGTAGAAAGAACAATATGACCTATACAAATATATAAGGTTCCTAGTTTCAAACCTCTTGCTACTATAAGGGAACCTTTTGAAACATTCCAATTTTTATCATTAAAAGTAAATACACAACCCTCATCACCAAGTTGTCCTGCTAAAATTAAATTCCTACTCAGCCTTGGAATATGTCTTACCTCATGTAGTAGCCAATGATTCCCATTATACAACTTAATCTTAACTTTTCCCTTTCTAACAATCTGACAAGGTTTATTATCTCCCAAATAAACAAGCCCAAAATCTCCTTGGACATAATCAATGAAATAACTCTATGAGGAGTAGCATGAATGAAGCTCAAAATCTAAAACCTATGAATCATTAATAATTTCTAAAGATAGAAGCCAAGTATCCTCTTTAGATTTATTACTTACCACATTTGTCTCCTTGTTACCTTTTGGATTATCTCCTTCATTATTCTTTTGAGTTCAGCAATCTTTCTTCTTATGTCCTATTTTACCACAATACCAAAAATCTCTCAATCCTCTAGATTAAGACCTCTTCCCCTTTGACTTTCCTCTTGATTTTTCATGATTTCTAGAATTATTTTCTCTTTCAGTTGTTCTACCTCTCTTTTGTGCATTCAATGCACTTAGATATGTAGATCCACTTAAGGTTTTCCTACAAGTTTCCTCACTTAGAATAACACCAATCACATCATCATATCTTAGGGTATTACATCTAGAAACAGAATTACTCACAACCATTACCAAGTCATTCTAACTTTCAGGCAAAGAACACAAAATCAAGAGAGCCCTAATTTCTCATTGAATTAATACCCATAGAAGATAACTAACTAGTAATAGTATTGAACTCATTTAAATGATCTCCAACAAATCCAACTTCTACTATTGTCATATTAAATAAATTCTTCATGAGAAATACCTTATTTGAAGCGGAGGGCTTTTCATACAATTTCTCAAGGGTTTCCATCAACTCTTTAGTCATCTTTACTTTTGTAATATTAAATGCCACTAATGGTGCCTAGCATAATCAAATGCTTCCAAGTGTCTTTCTATCTAAAAGATTCCAGACATCATTTTTCATAGATTCTTTGTTCTTAGTTTTTCCTCCCAACAACTTCCATTAATCTTTCTAATAAAGAGTCCTCCATTTGCATCTTCCATAACTGAAAGTTCTACCTATTAAACTTGTGAACCCTTAGTTTACCCTCATCTATCATCACTCCCACTCAACCATGAGACTCCCACTCAATCACGAGACTTTTCTACATGGGATAATTGAAGAATCAACCTCACTTTGATACCACTTGTTAGGAATTAACCATGAACAAAAATAACAATTTCATGTGAATATAAACAATATCAAAAATTAATGGATCACACCCAAAAAAAAAAACACAAGATAGGAAGATTTAATGTGGTTCAACTAGTCCCTAGGCTACATCCACCAAACAAAAAATCCAATATTATTATGATCCAGTGATTACAATCTGATTACAATTTGTAATCCCTTATAGCTTAGTACCGCTGCAAGAACCAATTTTTGCATCACTCCTTATGAAACAATCCCTAGTTAAAATTAGTTACAACATGTTGGAAATAAATTGGTGAATATAAACAATAGCCAATTGGTGAATATTAGCCATTGAAAAATAGTATCCCATGATTGGTGAATAGTAGCCCAATTTATTTTTCCTAAACAATGCCCAAACCCCAAAAATTTATGATGTATAGCACTTCCCTAATCACTTACCACAAACTAACAACTAGGGGTCTAGGGACCCTCAAGGATACATGGTAAATGATATTATGGGTTGAATCTAGGTGTGGGCTAGCCCATGATCTCATTCAACTCATTCCATCACAACATGTGTCTCTAGGGATCCTAGGACCTATAAGGACATAGGATAATAGATTCTATGGGTTCAATGGGGGATAAAAGCACAAACCTATGTCACCTTTTATAAAGAAACGTGATATCACAATGTGACAGTTCAACATTAATCACAAAAAAAATGGTATTTGTGTTTAAAATATGAAGATGATGTAAATTGATGAAATGTGTAGAATTGTATGAATTTTATGCCTATAATTTTTATAATCTTTTTGACTAAGAATTTATTCATTTTATTTTATTTTGAAGTCCCTTTTTTAACTATAAAAAATATAGGATGTAGTTCCCGTCAAACAAATATGTGTAAATCATCTTTTTTTGTTTAGATTTGAAAATATTTTATAGATGACATGTATAGCTAGTGAACAATAAAAGAAATAATTATTTTTGATGTATATTATCTTTGTTATATGTACTCAAGTTTGACCTTGTCAGAATCCAACAGTTTTTTCCTCCCGTCAAAACTTCCCTATCAAATCTATACCTTCTTGAAAAAAAATTACATATTCATGAAGAGGATTCTCTCCTCTAGTGATAAATATTATTTTTTTATTTTTTTAATATGATTGAATATTTTTTTTCATTTTTTGAGAGAGCATCTTCTGAAATGTTGAAATATCGACTTATAATATTTTAAGATTATAACATATTATAACTAATCAAAACACTCAAAAATTTATATAATGATGATATTTAATCTGAGATCTATAAAAGGGTATTTTTAGTTTTTGAAAAAAATTGAGTTTTGATAGAGAAATGAGATTTGACCAAAATAGGTTTTTGTATCACAAACGGTGACACAGATCTGTGCTTTTACCCTGGGGTCATAGGCTTGCACACAAACCCATTGGACCCACTACATCACAATATGTGTCCCTAGGGATCCTAGGAACCCTAGGGACATAGGGCAATCAATGTTGTGGGTCGAATAGAATCATAGGCTAGCCTATTGTCCCATTGCACAACAACATGTGTGCTTAGGGGTCCTATGATCCTCAGTGACATAGGGTAATCTTTGCAATTTGTAAAATGTGGTTGTAGGCTAGCCTATGACCCCATTGGATCCATTGCATCACAACATGTGTCCCAAGGGATCCTAAGACCCCCTATTAACATAGGATAATTAATACAATGGGTCAAATAGGGTCATGGGAAAGCCTATGACCTCATTTGACCCATTTTATCATGACATGTGTCCCTAGGGGTCCTTGGACCCCTAGGGACATAGTGTAAGTGATGCTATAGATCCAATGGAGACATCGTCTAGCCACGACTAAATTTGACACTTTTCATCATGACATATTTCCCAAAGCATCCTACAAACCCTAGCAACATAGGGTAGTTGATGCAATGGATCCAATGGGGACGTAGGTTAGTGCATGACCCCATTGGACCCATTACATCATGACATATTTCCCTTAGGGTCCTTAGATCTATAGGGACATAGGGTAATCAGGGCAATGGATCAAATGGAGTCATGGGCTAGAGCCCAAGACCAAATTAGACCCATTGCATAATGACATGTGTCCCCAGGGGTCCTAAGACCCCTTCAGACATAGGGTAATTGATCCTATGGGTTTGATGGGCTCATGGGATAGTCCACGGGCCCATTTGACCAATTGCATCATGACATGTGTCCTTGAACACCTAGGCACATAAGGTAATTGATGTTATGGGTCCAATGGGGTCATAGGATAGCCCACAACCCCACTGGACCCATTGCATGGTGACATATGTCCCTAGCAGTCCTAATACTATTAGAGACATAGGGTAATCAAGGAAAAGGGTCGATTGGGGCATGGGATACCCAAGGAACCAATTAGACCCATTGTATCATGACATGTGTCCCTAGGGGTCCTAGGACACCTAGGGACCTAGGGTAATTGATGCTATGGGTCCAATGGGGTCAAAGGATATCCCGCAACCCAATTGGACACACTACCTTAGGATAGGAGTTGGTAGGGGTTCTAAGTCCCCTAGGGACATAGTGTAATTGATGTTATGGGTTGGATGGGTTTTTAGGATAGCCCATGACCCCATTTGACTAAGTGCATCAAGAAATGTGTCCCTAGGGGAACTAAGACCACTAGGGACATAGGGTAATTTATGTTATGGATCCAATGGCATTGTAGGTTAGCCCATAACCCCATTAGACCCAATGCATCATGACATGTTTTCTTAGGAGTTTTAGGATTCCTTGAGAGATACGACAATCAATGCAATTGGTTGAATGGGGTCATGAGCTCCTATTGGACTCATTACATCGCAACATGTGTCATTAGTGGTCCTAGGACCCTAGCTACATAGGGTAATCAATGCAATTGGTCAAATGGGGTCAAAGGCTATCCCATGACCCCATTGCATCATGAAATTTTTTGCTAGGGGTCCTTGAACCCCTAGGGACATAAGGGAACCAATTTGAATGAGGTTGAAGCCTAGCCCATGACCCCATTCAACCCATTGCATCATGAAATGTATCCCTAGAAGTCCTAGGACCTCTAAGGACATAGGGTAATCGATGTTGTGGATTCAAAGTGGTTCATAGAAGTCCTAGAACCTTTAGGTGTGTAAGAATTTTCCTTAGGGTAAAACTCACCCAAGACCAAGGAACTCAAACACAAGGAAAAAATACACCAGAGTATGATCAGAATAACAATATAGTATTCAATTCAATGTATAAGTACACTAGGAGTTTCTATATATAAAGGCCTCTAGAATTCTTCTAGAATGCCTAGAAGTTAGCAACATGATAAGTCATACAACTAGGCACATGTCCACCACGTGTGTGTTATCCTCCATTAAGCACATGAGTAAGTGTGATGATGAGAGGATAAGCCTATAAAGGTGTAGCACAAAAAATAATGTTCTAGACACCATGTGCTTAATTAGGAGTGCAAATAACTTTTTTGTCTACATGACAACTCAATTAACTATGCAAACTCAAGTTTTGTAAACAACATGTGTTGAATTAGATTTGTGCACTTCTGTGTTGTCAACATGACAACTCATAAAGGTATACAAACTCCTACATGTGAACCTAAGAAATAATAAAATAATGTATTAACCTGAGTAAACTTAAGTAAGGTGTAAATAGTGAATACGTATTTACACCAACAACCCCCCTTAAGTGCAACTTAGGGGAATGCTCTTAGGCTCACAAATGCATGATGTGTCCTAGCTACGAGGCCATGTTAGGTACCCATGTAGAAAAGAGATGGTCTACATACAATGTGGTGCAATGCAATCTCTCATAAAGTGGAGAAAGAGGGAAAACCTCATGGAAAAAACCCTCCTCCAAAAAGAGAGATAAGTACAATAAAGAATATGAGAGAGAAGAAGACCTCAAATTAGGAAAAGATCCCTCCCAAAAGAAAGAAGAGAGAATTCAAGGGACTCCCCTTTCTACAACATCTTGCACCCCCAAAGATCATGCAAATGAGTATACTTGACCTCAGTGAAGGGTTTGGTGAAGATATCTATGACCTGCTCTATTGTAGGACAATACTGACCCACCTCACAATAGGTGTATCATAGTCATGCACTAGGCCTTGCTTAGGAATAATATATTCAAACTAACGACTATTTCTCCCACTATGAGGTGCATTTAATCTTATCAATCCAAGGACGTATACTTGAAATGGTTGGCACAGTATGTGCACTAGGTGTCTTAATGAGTCACTAAGCTTATGCTACAAGAAAGTAAAAATGCAAGGAAAAGAACTTACACTATTGTTGTAGGAAACTAACACAATTAACTCTATGAATACTAGAAATGAAAAGATAAAAAATATTCCAACTTGGCTCATGCACTAAAACTATTCTCACATATGCTGCAGGAACATTCACAAAGTTTGATGCTACAGGAAGGAACTCACAACTTCTAACTAAGATACTATGAATGTTTGGAAATTAATCTATTCTATCCTAATCTAATCCACCTTCCAAGTGGGCACCCTTGGTCAGCTTCTCTAAAATACTAACACAATATGAAAGCTGAAAATGAATTCATTCAATTTAGAAATTCAATACATAACATAGAATTATAAAAACACAACTATAAAAGTTAACAGTCTATTGTCAAAAACTATTTCTTCTAACTGGTTCTAAAACTTAACACACTTGGGTTGATTCCTATGTATATAGGAAATCACCAATTATTCCATAACAGAAAAGTAAATGACCTAGCTTAAAATCCACAAGAGAGAAAATAGGAAGATAACAACTGAAGGCATGAAGAAGGAATAATGGCTTAAGGAAAGAATAATAAAGTCTAGACATCCACTCACCATAGAGTAAATGCAAAGAAGGTAATAAGTCTTCATAGTTCCTCCTTACTCGCTACCATATCTTCTGGAACCATTACAACTTCCTCCATCGCAGTTGCTCCTTGGCATTCTCTTCTCCTTAAATGTTGTTGATGCTTAGCTTTTGAATTCCTCCAATAATCTTTTAGTCTTCATTAACAGGTTATTTATAACACAAAACATGTTTGCAAATAAATATTTATCAAATTAAATTTAAATATAAGAACACACATTTTGATAACTATATGAAATACTGCATACTATATATAATATTAGCTAAAGATGGCATAGTTTCTACCCCATAGGTTTATCATAGGTTTGGTAAACATAGGTCCACAAATGTTTTAACAGAGTATCAAAAAAGTATCTTAAACATCATAAAATGAAGGAAAATTTTGGTCTCTTCATCTGCCCCCTGTCAAACTAATGCTTTTCCTCAAGCATTCCACTTCTTTTTTAGTGACTTGAACTCTCTGATTTTTGTTCTTCCCTTCCTATTGCTCTTAAAAGTGTAGTAAATTCCACTAGTTCTCTCCCATACTTCTTTGCTATGATCTTCCTGTAATTTGTCAAGTTTGTCAACACTAATTTCATACAGGGGCCACAAGAACATTGGAAGCTGCATTGTTAAGGGAAACCACAACTCTGCTCTAGGCTACTTCCCTAATTCTAAATATTTTGGAACTTTGTTAAGTGTTGCTTCCAAGTTAACAGGGATGTGTGGTTCTGACTTCTTAAGAGATTCAGGTAGTTTGACCCACCTACTCCTAGCACCAGTCATGGCTCTCTAAAATGCAAAGTAGGGAAAATTTTCATATTCAACATAAACCTTAGTTCTGGTAGAAAAGATCTTCTCCCTCACTTCTAGATTCCTCTTTCCATAGGTCAATGTGAACCAATCCCTAAGCATTTCATCTAGCTTACTACTCTCCACTCTTAAAGGTAAAGGTTTTGTTCTTTCCTCATCCCTGTAGTTATTCAACTGCCTATCATAATTTACTTCATTGGACATCCATGACATAAGGGCTTTTAGATGTACATCTCCTAAATAAAGCAAGGGATTCCATTTAGTCTCCGAAGGAATAAAAAAATTATAAACATATAATTCACACAATAAGTTCTGCTACCATGGTGGTAGTGTCTGATATAGTCCATAAAATTCTTGTGCTGATTTAAACTCTGCATTTACATTCTTGAGGGTTAACATTAATTAAAACAAAAGAAATTCATCTTTCAAGAAAAGAGTATAAACTCTAGGTGGTGGCCTACAAGCAAAGGCTTGGTCAACTAGCTTAGGAGTATGGTCCATGTGCTATTTTTGGCTTTCTAGCTATTCCTTTAATTCTACAATTTCCTCATTTTGAGATACTATAATCTTATTCATCTTTTTCTTTTCTTCTTTCCACAATGCCTCAACAAACAAATATTGTCTATACAATTAAAAGAGGATTTTCTGTAGTGTGATACTGTTGTGGTCTTCTTCATGATCCATTTTCCTCTTTCTTTGTTCCTACAATAGATGTTCTACTAAACTAGTGATTCATGTTAATCTATGTGTAACTAGGGTAGTGCTTGGATCAATATACTTAGGAACTGTCTAATCCCTATAGTTGGAGGTGCCTGGTAAGTCTACTATGGTATCATCTAGATTTTCTTTAATTTATTCCCTACACTCTTTAGTAGGATTATCAAGAGTTCTTTTAATCTCAAGATGAGGGGAAGAATGATCGAAAACAATTTGCATAGGGGATTCACTGGTGGATGTTTTAGACAGAATAGGATCCTTAGAAACTTGCCTTCTCATTCTAGGGCTTCTCCTTATAAGGGTTTCTTCCTGTGCTATAAACTTTAGCCTAATTTTCCCTTTGGGTGTTTTGCTATAGGAGCAGTTGTTGCAGGACCCTTCTTTGTTCTCTTTTTTTTACAATTGTAGGGCTCAATTCTTGTTGAACAAAAATTTCTTCTAGCAATTTCCATTTCCTCTTAACTTTTTTGATAGTAGGTTTTGAAATTTCTTGTACAAGTGGAGGCACATTTTCTTGAATAGGGGTAGTTTCATGTTCATTTCCTTGAGCCCTTATAGTTTCAACCTCTTGAATGTTTTGTTTAGCAGGTTCACTAGTGGGAGCTACATTTTCCTCACTCTACTGTTCACTAGGGCCGGCTTGGGGTTGTAGGGTTTTAAGTTGCACAAATTCATCCCATGTTTAGGGGGATACATCCCTAATCAACCACTCTATTAACAACTTAATTAAAGCATGATGAGTAATAGAATTCTCTTTTCCTTTCTGAGTCTCCTCTGCACTAATGCAAAGCATATTATCCAAGAAATTTTAAATATTCACATCAAGATTATACCTTACACAACTAAGTAGCTTGAAATGATGTGCATGCGGGTATGAAAATATATCTTCACATGTAAAATACCTAATTATGTGCATGGCTAATTCATTGTATGGTGGCGGCAATGACATTCTCTTGCATCCCTATTTTGTGACCTCCAATTAAGGATCAGGTAGCCTGGTAAATTGGGCTCTTGCTACCTAGGATAATGCGTGTTGGAGTAGTGTTCTCCAACCACAAGTAACCCAGTTACCTCAGTGATATGCTCCTTTGTTGCAACTATTGTTAAGCCCCAAATAGAAGCCTCTCCCTCATTGAATGTCCTTGTAAATTCTACAACCACCTCTTCATCATATGTAGTTAAACTCAAGAAATACCCTAGCTATCCACATGCATTGAACCTTCTTATAGCTTCTACGTCCGAGAGAAACATAGTGTGCTCTACCAACTCTCTCCTTTACAACTGCCCACCCATTTCCTTAACACTTCCTATGTTTTCTTTGATTTCTCCCTTTTTGGATTCAAGGTTCAAGCTGTTGCATTATTCTTCAAAGTCATCATACTTCTTTGTTTTAAGAAGCAATTAATTGTCATAACAAATTTTTATGCACAATAATTAAGTTTTGAATGAAGGTAAATCATAAATTTGTGTGAGAATCATCCAAAAATAGGGTTTAGATGATGAAAAAACTTTAAGCATGGGTCACATAAACATAGGTCACATCACAGCTTGACATAGAAAATCATTCAAAAATAGGGAGTACAACACCTCACTTTGCATACTTATGGCAATAAATTTTTATTAATGAAGGGAAATACGAAGATTTAGAAAATCATCATGAATAAATAGACATGCCTTTGGATATTATGACCTTCCCTACCCCCTACTAAATTTAGACAAGTGTCCTTACTTGTCGGACCTAGTATGGGTAAGGGACTGGCATAACACCACCATCATATAGATTATGTAGTATTAAGTATAATTACCAAAATCTATGGACTATAAATGAAATATAATTTGAAAATGTTATACCTCTCAATCTAATTTCTGCACGTACCAATAGGTGGCAAAAATAATATCAGTGGTAGTATCCATCAACATTTCATGAAATTTTATTGAAAACATGGAAAATTTGATGACATGGAAAGTGGGTTGATGGAAGATAAAGGAGTGAGATGAGGTGGATGGGTGGAAGGTAAAGAGATGAGATGGAAAGAAAAAGTGAATAGGAAAATGAGCTTTATGCTAACATAAAATTGTTATTATGAGCATGCACACAAAAAAAAAACTAATGTTGAAGAGCAACAGTTAGAAGGTTGACACCTTCAACTATAGGAAGAGTTGTTTGAGTTGTATTTGAATCCAACTGTCAGAACTATTGCAAGAAATCTTCTTTTTTTTGTGGACGTTTGTATAACCTGAGTTTGTGACCATTGACTAACATTTTGAAAGGTACTGGATCAATGGTGGTTAGTTGAACAATTCCATTATCAAATACATGACTAATTTCATATGGTCCTAGCCATCTTGTTTGCAGCTTCCCTGGAATATCCTTGAATCAAAAATCATATAATAATGCCCAATCATGAACTTGAAATGGTTTACTGATAATATGAGAATCATGTTAGTGTTTCCTTCATTTTTGTACCAGTTTAGTATGTTCTAAAGAAACTTTGTGTATCTCATCCAAAGAGTTAAGATGTAGAAGATGTTCTCTTTGTGCTATAGGAAGTTCAATATCTAATGCTAAGGTTGTCCATAGAGTTTTATTTTTAAAATTCAATTGGAAGCATGGCCACCTTTCCATACAGGAGATCAAATGGTGAGAATCCATAGTAGTCTTCTAGGTTGTTCTATAAGCCCAAACGGCTTCTTGTAATCTATTGGTCCAATCCCGATGGTACAAATGCACTATTTTGGTTAGTATATTTTCCAACTCCCAATCTGTAACCTCTTCTTATCCATTAGCTTGTAGATGATAAGGACTACATTTCTAGTGTCTAATGTTATATAGTTTCATCAATTCTGAGATCAGATTAGAGGTGAATTGTGCACCTTGATCAACGACTAGCTCTTTAGGTACACCATAGCAAGTAAAAATCTCTTTATATAGAAATTCAGCAACTTTTTCATCATGGGCATGCTTCATAGCCTTAACTTCAACCCATTTTTTTAGGTAGTTAGTGCACACAAGAATATAGGACTTCCTATTAGATGGAGGATCAATTGGACGAATGAAGTCCATTCCCCATTTGTCAAATAGTGCTAATGCTATCTGAGGATTAAGAGGCATTTCATCTATTCTAGTTGGTCGGCCCATCCTTTGACATTGGTCACACTTCCTTGTATAGTTGATTGCATCCTTATGAAGTGTAGGCCAATAATAACCAGTTCTTAGGATTTTGAAAGCTATTCCTTTTACTACAAAGTGTCCTCCACATGCTTCATTATGACATGCATGTTGGATGTCATATGTCTCATCTTCTCTCACACATCTTCTCATAACTTGATCAGGTCAGGTGTAAAACAAGAGATTATCTATTCAAGAGAAATGAAAACTTTTCTCTACAAGTAGCTTCCTTTCCTTGTAAGAAAAATGTGCTAGTATTTTATTGGCTGCAATGTAGTTAGCAATGTCTGCATACCATGGAGTTTGAATAGCAATATGAAACAAATGCTCATCCAGAAATGCATCATCAACCAAAGTAGTTTCAATATCATCATGATGGATTCTTGATAAATAATTAGCTACAACATTGACTTTTCCAAGCTTATCAACAATAGTTATATCAAATTCTTGCAACAATAGTAACCATCTTACTAACCTACCTATTATAACAGGTTTGTTCCTGAGATATTTAATTGCTGCATGATCAATATGAATAAATATTTAATAGTCATTTATTTAATGCCAAAATTTTTTAAGAGTATAAACTACTACTAGCAATTCTTTTTCAGTCATAGTATAATTCAGCTGTAGAACATGAAGGCTCTTACTGATATAATAGATGGCATTTTCAAGATTTTTTGGATTTTTGTGTTAAGATTGCACCTATGGCATAATCAGAGGCATCTATATATATGTGAAAAGGTAAATTCCAATCAAGGCCTTGTAAGACTAGGGCTATGGTCAGAAGTTTCTTAAGCTGTAGGAAGGCTTCATCACATTCGGATGTCCAATTAAATTCAATTTCTTTTGTGAGAAACTTATACAAAGGACCAGCTATTTTTCTGAAATCTTTTACGAAATTTCTATAATATCTAGCATGACCTAGAAAGGATCTTACATTTTTTGATTTTGTAGGTATGGGAAATGTCTGAATTACCTCTATCTTAGTTGGATCCACTTGTATTCCTACAGCGGATATGAAATGACCAAGTACCATGCCCTCCTGCATGAGCATGAAACACTTTTCACTATTAAGTGCCAAATTATGTTCTTGAAATCATACCAAAACCTTTTCAAGATTCACCATTGCTTCTTCAAAAGTGACTCCAAATGTTGTGAAGTCATCCATGTAGATTTCCATACAATCATGTGATATATCATCAAAAATACTAATAACTACTCTTTAAAATGTTGTATTAGCATTGCATAGACCAAATGGTAAAATAGAGTATTAAAAAGTACCCCATCGACACATAAATGTGGTTTTATCTTGATCTTCAGGAGTAATATTTATTTGGTTATAACCACTATACCCATCTAGAAAAGAGAAATACTTCTTTCTAGCTAGTGTGTCCAAAACTTGGCCTATGAATGGTAAAGGAAAGTGATTCTTTTTAGCAGCCTTGTTCAATTCTCTGTAATCTACATAGATTCTCCATTTTACTCCATTTTTAGGTAGTATAACTAGGGGTTACACCTATCTACTATTAGATATAGGATAAATAAAACTAGCATCAAGTAGTTTCTGCAATTTAGTTTTAACTATTTCTCTAAGGCTTGGATTTATCCTTCTCTGGGGTTGATGGAGTGGTAGATAGACTTCATTGATGTATATCCTATGGGTGTATAATGTAGGAATCAACCCCTTCATATCACTATAATCCCATGCAAAGGCCTTTTCATGCCTTTGAAGCAATTCTTTTAATTGTTCCATCTATGTGGGTGTTAACCTAGGATTAACATGGAGACTATGACCTTTAGTCAATTCAATAGTAGTAGTGGAGTCTATCATAGTGGCTTCAAAAATTGGACTTGCCTCTAATTCACAAGGTAAAAGTGGATAAATAATTTTAGGTCTCTTGAGAAAAGTACGATTCTTATCACATTCCTCATATGTGATCAATTCTAACACTAAACTTTCAGATACATCTTTTTCTACCACATAGGTATTAGTCAGGATACTCTGAAGTACTGAATCTTCATCTTGCAATTTTAGAAAGGACTTTATATGAAACATCATGAGTTGTACTATAGAATTTTACTCTTCTTCTTCATCTCCTAAATTTGGCCAAAAAGATGTACTCAAATTTGGTAATGGTTGGGTTGAAGGATATAAATCAAATTGCTTTGTTGATTGGCCATTTGATATAGTCATATTCCCTGATCTACAACTTATATTTGCATCAACTATGGCTAACCATGGTCTACCTAAGATGATAGGATAACTAGATAGACTAACTTTAGGGGACAAAATCATGAAGTTTAGAGGATACTCCAGAGAATCTAAGGTTACAACTATGTTTTCTATCAACCCATCAGGGGTGACAGTTGAACTATCTGCAAGCTGCAGAACTATTGGTGTAGCCCTTAGTCCTTCTATTTTTTACTTCTTCATGGTATCTTTGGTCATAACATTTATAACAGCTTTGAGATCTATTAAAGCATTTTTAACAAATTTACCATTTATACTGACATTCACTACTAGACTTCCTGGATTAGAATATTTTAGCATAATCACTTTTCCTAGCATGATGTCAGCCAATTGTCCCACAACATGGACTGTGGTAGGGTCCTTCTTCTTGCTTCTAGGTTTCTTCAAGAAGGCTTCCCTAATAGATTTTCCATAGACTATAATTTCTTTAATAGCTTGAAATAGTGGTATTTGGACATGTATATTTTTCAACTAATCAACAATGTCAAAAGATTGTTCTTTAGTTTGTTCAGGTTTCTTTTGTATCAATTTTTTTGGAAAAGGAGGTTCTACTATTAGTTGAGTTTGGGTTCACATGGTGACATTAGGTGAGTCAAAAATTTTAGCAACTGAAGGTTCTGATGTTGCAAGAGAATTTGGTATTTTAGTTATAAGAGGTAGTTTAGGTGCTGATAAAGTTGTACTAGATCTCAGATGTATATCAGCAACATTTAGGGTGTAAGAAAGATACTATTGAGCATCAGCACTATACATGGGTTGATGTGGTTGCTAGCTATTTAGATTTGGCTGAGGTTGTGCTGGTAATTGTGTTTTCTTTTGAGGTCTAGGATTTGCAGGTGGTGGCATTAAAGCAGGTTGTTGAGCTAGAGGGGGTAATTGTGGAGCACCATTATTTTGGTTAGGCTATTGTTGAGATCCCTTCCATTGGTTCATAGACTGCCAATTCCCTTGGGGTGGTTGCCATTGGTTTTGCTAGTTTTTCTAGTAGTTATGTTGGTCCTATGGCCATTAATTACTCTATTGATTAGGCCAGTGCGGTTGGGAATTCTGAGGCCATTGGGTTTGTTGTGGGTTATTTTGCCCAGCATTGTTCCAATTGGTTTGATTTTGTGGAGGACCTTGGAAATTATAATTTTTCCATTGATTACCATATGAATTTGAACTTTACAAGGGGTCCTAAGGAATACCTTGACATTGGGTTTATTGTCAACATTGAGCAACAAAGAATACTTGCTCATAATCTCCATTTATCTTGATGTACTCAATTGGAAGATGCCGGTTATCCATGCTTGCAACCAGTTTACATTGGCAATCCTTCTTTTTCTTCTGGCAATGAGGACAGTACTTAGCTAGTTTTAATTCAGCTTCTACTTGTTTCTTCTTTGCAGTCATTGTATCTAGATGTGTAGCAACATCATCAATGATATCTTGTTTGAAATCTGACAATAGGTTAGATATCTCAAGCTTTGAAATGCCTTGAGTGATTCCTTTAGTGACTATGGAATGAGATCCTCAGCCTTTCTTCATGGTTGACCTTGAATAGTTCTAATAGATCTTCCTAAGATCATGCCAGGAAGCTTGATATACATTACCACTAGCCATCAAGTCCAATGCTTTTAGACAATTGTCATTCACACCTCTCAAAAAGACTAGCTTTTGTGAATCTTCAGACAATGTATGTTGAGGGTTCTTTTGAAGTGTATATAAGAAATGTAAAACATAGTCTTCCAATGTTTCTTCCTCCTTTTGTGATATCCTGAAGATATCATCCCTTTTTGAACTAGATGCTTTGCAATATTCTTTATATTTATCCAGAAACAGAACTTGCATTTCATCCCAACTTCTTGTTGCATTGGCTCCTAATCCCATGCATAAATTTGATTCTTTCAATGTTGTAGGAAACAACTTAAGCTTATGGGCATTAGTCTTGTAGTCAAAGCTATGACAATGGATATCAAATTCAAATAAGAAAGTATAAGGGTCTTCAGTTGCAAGGCCATAGAACTTTGGAAGAGCAGTGGGTGGTATGTTCTTAAGATTAGCATTGGTTACAAGACTTGGAAGAGGGAATGGAAAAGTAGGTTGTTCCATGACTAAAGGTATCAAATTATGAGGTTGCTACTAAAAAGGGACATTGGGTACTAGATGATTAAAAACTGGTGGATTCAAAGAAGTGTTATCAAGAAAACTGACCAATACTTTAGTGAAGGGTTGAAGACCAAATATATCTATTGGTTCAGTTCTTGATACTGTAGGAAAAACAGGGCTTGCATCTTCAAAAGGTAACTCAACTTCTTCTTCTTCAACTTCTTCATTCATATTAATAGATCCTCATGGAAGAAATCTTCCATATTCATCTTGTCGTCTTCCTCTTCGATGCATGCAATTAAACTTTTTACACTGGTGAAAGGAACTTCAAACTTAGATATTTCTAAATAATATTTTTAAAATTAAAAATAAAAACTTTATCTAGGTACTATGACTCAAAAATACTCCTAGCTTGACACCATCCCTAGCAATGGTGCCAAAAATGACCCACTTCACAATAGGTGTATCATAGTCATGCACTAGGTCTTGCTTAGGAATAATATATTCAAACTAAGGACTATTTCTCCCACCATGAGGTGCATTTAATCTTATCAACCCAAGCACGTATACTTGAAATGGTCGGCATAGTATGTGCACTAGGTCTCTTAATGAGTCACTAAGCTTATGCTGTAGGAAAGTAAAAATGCAAGGAAAAGAACTTACACTATTGCTGCAAGAAACTAACACAATTAACTCTATGAATACTAGAAATGAAAAGATAACAAATATTCTAACTTGGCTCATCCACTAAAACTATTCTCACATATGCTGTAGGAACATTCACAAAGTGTGATGCTACAGGAAGGAACTCACAACTTCTAACTAAGATGCTATGAATGCTTGGAAATTAATATATTCTATCCTAATCTAATCCACCTTCCAGCTAGGCCCCCTTAGTCAGCTTCTCTAAGCTACTAACACAATATAAAATCCCAAAACTATTTCAATCAATTTAGAAATTCATTACATAACACAGAACTATAAAAAACACAACTGTAAAAGTTAACAGTCTGTTATTAGAAACTATTTCTTCTAACTAGTTCTAAAACTTAACACACTTGGGTCAATTCCTATATATATATAGGAAATCACCATTTATTCCATAATAGAAAAGTAAATGACCTAGCTTAAAATCCACAAGAGAGAAAATAGGAAGATAACAACTCAAGGCAGGAAGAAGGAATAATGGCTTAAGGTAGGAATAATAAAGTCTGAACATCCACTCACCATAGAGTAAATGCAGAGAAGGTAATAAGTCTTCATAGTTACTCCTTACTCATTGTCATGTCTTCTGGAACCATTACATCTTCCTCCACCATGGTTGCTCCTTGGCATTCTCTTCTCCTTAAGTGTTGTTGACGCTTAGCTTTTGAATTCCTTCAATCATCTTTTAGTCTTCGTTAACAAGTTAGTTATAAAAAAAAACATGTTTGCAAATTAAATTTTATCAAATTAAATTTTATCAAATTAAATTCAAATATAAGAACACACATTTTGATAACTATTTGAAATACTACATACTATATATAATATTAGCAAAAGATAGCATAGTTTCTACCCCATAGGTTTATCATAGGTTTGGTAAACATAGGTCCACAAATGTTTTAACAAAGTATCAACAAAGTATCTTAAACATCATAAAATAAAGGAAAATTTTGGTCTCATCAAATACTATAATGCAATGATGTGCTCTTCGATGTAGTGCATATGAACCTCGATGTGCTTGGTCTACTAATGTTGAACTGGATGCTTAGAGATCTTAATAGCACTCTAATTGTCACAATGTATGATTGTAGGTTTAAGTAGGTCAAATCCAAACTCCTCTAGGATGTGGTGTAACCAAAGAGCCCTTGTAGTTGCATTGATCGCTCCTTGATACTCAATATTAGTGGAAGAAAGAGCAACATTATTTTGCTTCTTACTCTGCCAATGAATAGGGTCAGAACCAAGCTGAAACATGTAACTTGAAGTAGATTTGTTAGAATCAAGGTCCCCGACATAGTTTGAATCTGTATATCTAGCCAGCTAAAGTCTTGTACCTACTACATAATGTATCCCATGTGTATGTGTACCCTGTATGTAGTGCAAGATGCACTTGGTGGAATTCCAACAAAGCTCATGTGGTTCTTACATGAAGTGAGAAACCATGCCAACTACAAAAGCTATATCAGGGCATGTATGTGTCAAGTAGATAAGGTTCCCAACTAACTATATGTACAATGCAGCATCAATAAGTGGAGTGGTACACTTGGCCTCTAACTTGACACCTGAAAGAAATGGAGTAGGAGCAAGCTTCCAGTCACTCATGTGAAACTAAGAAAGAAAGTCAAGAGCATACTTGGGTTGGGAAAGTGTGATCTTAGCTAAAGACTATGTGATCTCAATACCAAGGAAATAATGTAGCAAACTTGGTATGGTCATTATTCAATTTGTTTAATTGATTTTCAGATTTCCTCTTTCTCTGTTCATTTTTAGAATACTTTTTCAAAAAAAATTAGCCCAGTTGAGCATGCAGAGAATTTTTTTTTGCATAGGAAATGGGTAGTGACACCCTAGCCCTACGTAGAATATTCTAACTTTTAGCAGTTTGAATCCATCATTTTTGGCCTTCACAACCAGCAAGAAAAACTACATAATCCGGCGGCCAAGCTTGAAATGCCTACCACATAATCTAGTAGCAACTACCATACACCAGTTGAGCTAATTCCTCAAACAACCAACAAATGTTCATTTTTTTTAAACTAGCATCACACTCTTTTTAATTACCTCACCATTCTCCATTAAGGTGAATGTGGAATTATTCTTTCCCACTGCCCACATTTTTTTAAACTTCCTACTGCATGGCCACATTTAGAAGTCTGGCACCCATCAATAGTCTCTAACCACCCATTTTTGTGGATATGTGACACTATCTAAAGACTTTAGCCAATGTTGTACGAACAACTTGTAGAAGTATCGCTAGGTAGCAAGCACATAGCCATCCACGTGGCCTGTACACAACACCTACCATACCTCTAAGTAGACTCTGATAGCTCGGCAAACATGTCAGTGACAAACCTACAAGTTAGCATTGAAGGACCCTAAAGCTCCACATCAGAAAATTTCAATACAACCATACGAGGACATGTGTCAATTTTGTATGCCACCTGACCCTTCCATACTACCACGTCACCTAGGAAGTCAATTTTTTGCTAACATTAGCAATTTTTTGTCCCAAATTTGATGACCATTTGACCATCATTTCCAAGCAATTTTGAACTACTATGATGGCTATTTTAATGTCAAATTTAACATCATGTTTTCCTTTCCAGACCCCTCTTCAGATGCAGTTTTTATTTGACAACACAACTTTGAAAGGTCATAACTCAGTCATCTAGACTCCAAATTAGGGGCAATTTTTTTTATATTTTGGGTAGAATTTTCTAAACTTTTTAGTGGTAAAATTCTTTTCTAGTTTTTATGCATGAATTTATCAAAAATAGCATTTTTTGGTATCTATACCTATCTAATCCTACCTTTTGCAAATTCAAATGCACCATACGGGCTCATCTAGACTCCTTTTCAAGTTCCATTTTTTTGAAAGTGTATATTTCTTCATCTACTTTCCATATTTGCCATCAGATTATAAGCTTGTGTGGACAAAAATACCACTTTCAGAAATAGGTCCTATTTTGCATTGTATTGCTTCAAACTTGTTGTATTTATGAGCTACATTGTAAAGTTCTAGATTTGTACTCTAAAATGAGGTTGTAAACAACAAAATTAGAAGCCCACTTTGTTTATTTTGACAAGTGGCCTATTGTAACCACACTACATACAAAAGTGCCAAAATTATTCATTTGGGGGGGGGGGGGGGGGGTAAGATTTTTGATTGAGTGAAAAGGGAGGGGGGTCATGTGTACTATGTATTTTGTCTCCTTGATCTTGTGCTCTTGCATTATGGGTTCTTTTTCAAAGATAACTCGACATAATTATGCTACTTGGAAAGAAAACATTATGGAACCATTGGTAGAAAAAGGTTTACTATGTTATGTAATTCATGCAGCAAAGAAACCTCTTGCTAATGCTGATGAAGCTCAAAAAGAAGACTGGGAATCCAAAAAAGAGATGGCCCTAGAAACCTCGTTGAAAAATATCTCTAATCCCATCAAATATCATGTTAGGAAACTTACCGATCCAATAGAGGTCTGGGCTAAACTTGAAGCATTGTATGGGACAATAGATGAATACATGGCCTACACCATTGAGGACAAACTCCTCAAATTGAATCCTAGGAATTTCAACACTGTCAAAGACTATCTTACCAGAGTAGACATGTATAGGGCACAACTTAAGGATTGTGCTGAACCCATCAAGGATGGAAAGATGATCAAACATATTATGACTCATCTTCCACATGAATATGCTCATTTTTTTTCTAGTTATAATACTCACAAATTAATGATAGGTAGTGCCTACACTAAGCCTTCATTCAAGAAATTTTTAGAAATGTTGATCTTAGAACATGACAATTTAGTGAATATTGGAATTCTCAAGTCTTCCAAGAACAAAGCTTTGCTAGCTAATGAAGGTAATTTAAGTGGTAAAAACTCCAATGAGAAGCAGAAGCAATGGAAGGTGAAGCCACAAGATGGCACACAACAATCCTTCTCTAAACAAAAATCTTCCTCACATCAATCCTCTTGCACTCAACAATCTTCTTCACAACAAGGAAAGTCTTATTCCAAAAATAATTAGAAGTGGAACAATTCCAACAAAAGGGAGAAGCAAACTTGTTCCTATTGTAAGAAGAATGGTCATGATGAACATTAGTGTAAGGATACGCAGATTGATGAATTGGTAAACATACACAGAATTGATGTACCAAATGCATATAAGGATAAGGGATCTTCAACCACTTCAAAGAGTAAGGGACAAGCTTTGGTAGTAAGTACAAATAATTTTGAGGAATGGGTTATTGATTCAGGAGCTATGCATCATATGGGTGCTTCAAGGGAACATTTTTCCTCCTTAAAACCATCACATGTACCTTACATAGGGTAATTGATTCTATGGGTTGAATAGGGTTGTGTGCTAGGCCACAACCCCATTCAATCCACTAAATCATGACATGTGTCCTTGAGGGTCTTAGGACCCTTAAGTACATAGGATAATCAATGCAATGGGTCCAATGGGGTGGTGTCCTAGCCCATGACCACATTCAACCCATTACATCATGACATGTGTCCTTAGTGTTCCTAGGAGCCCTAGGGACATAGGGTAATTGTATCATGGCATGTTTCCCAAAGGGTCTTGAACCCTAGGGACATAGGATAGTCGATGCAATTTGTCCAATGGGGTCTAAGGCTAGTCCACAACCCCATTAGACTCATTGCATCATGACATGTGTCCCTAGGGGTCCTAAGCCCCTAGGGACATAGGATAATCAAGGCAATAGGTTGAATGGGGTCATGAGCTAGACCCCATTAGACCCATTGCATCATGAAATATGTCCTTAGGGGTCCTAAGACCCCTTAGGACATAGGATAATTGATCCTATGGGTCCAATGGGATTGTAGGCAAGCCCATGACCTGATTAGACCCACTACATTGTGACATGTGTTCCTAGGAGTTATAAGACCCTTAGTGACAAAGGGTAATGTATGTAATGTGATGAATGGTGTTGTGGGCTAGTCCACAACCACAGTTGACCTATTGTATCACAATATATGTCCTTAGGAGTCCTAGGGACATAGGAAAATTGATGATATGGGTTGAATGGAGTTGTAGATTATCCATGACCACATTGGACACATTGTATCATGACATGTGTTAATAGGGAGCCTATTAATTGATGCAATGGGTCAAATATGGTTGTGAGCTAGCCCTTAACCCCATTTTACCCATTGCATTATGACATGTGTCCCTAGGACCCCTAGGCACATAGGGGTAATCAATGTTATGGGTTGAATGTGTTCTTAGGCTAGCGCACATCCCAATTTGACCAAGTGTATAACAACATGTGTCCCTAGGGGTCCTACAATTGCTATGGACATAGTTTAATTGATGGTATGGGTCCAATGGGGTTATTGCTTAGTCCACAACTCGATTGGACCCAGTGCTTCATGACATATTTCCCTTGGGGTTCAAGGACTCCTAGAGACATAGGGTAATCAATGTAATGTGCTAAATGGGGTCATGAGCTAGCAAAAAACCCTATTGGGCCCATTGCATTGCCACATATCTCCTTAGGGGTCCATAGAATCCTAGGGACATAAGATAATCAATGTAATAGTTCTAATTGATTTATATGCTAGCCCACCACCGCATTGGACCCATCGCATTGCAACATGTTTTACTAGGGGTCCTAGGACCCCTAGGGACATAAGGTAATCAATCCTACAAGTCAAATGGGTTGTAGCATAGATCATGACCTCATCCAAACCATCGCATCATGAAATGTGTCCTTAGGGGTTTTAGAACCTCTAGGGACATAAGATAATCAATGCTATGGGTCAAATATGATTGTGGGCTAGGAGACAACCATATTTGACCCATTATATCATAACATGCATTTTTAAGGGTCCTAGGACACTTAGGGACATAAAGTAATCAAAGGAATGCATCCAATCTGGTCATAGGCTAGCCCACTACCCCACTCAACCCATTCTATTGTGACATGTGTTGTTAGGGGTCATAGCACCCCTAGAGACATAGGTTTATCAATGTTGTGGGTTGAATGGAGTTGTAGGCTAGCTCACAACTACATTAGACCCAATGCATCATGACATGTATCCGTAGGGGTCTTAGGACCCCTACCCCTAGAGATATTGGACATTTGATGCTATGGGTAAATTGGGGCATGGGTTAACCCACAACCACATTTGACCCATTACTTTATGACATTTTTCCACAGGACCCCTAGGAACATAATGTAATTGATGTTGTGGGTGAAATGGGGTCATAGGGGAAAATAGGGTAATAGGCTAACCAACGACCCCATTGGACTAGGTGCATCATCACATGTGTCTCTAGGGATCCTAGGGCCCCTAGAGACATAGGTTAATTGATGCTATGGGTCCAATGTGGTTGTAGGCTAACCCATGACCCCATTTGACCTAGTGCATCATGATGTATTTCCCTACATGCTCTAGGACTCCTAGAAACATATGGTAATCAATATAATAGGTTGAATGGTATTACAGGCTAGCCCACAACCACATTCAACCCATTGCATCGCAACATGTGTCCTTAGGGGTCAGAGGAGCCCTATGGACTTAGGGTAATTGATGCAATCGATCTAATAGGGTCATAGCCTAGTCCAACATCCCATTGGACCCATTACATCTATGTTGCATAAAATTGTAGCCAAGATTATGCAAACCTCAAACTATGAACATAACAATGGAGAGTATGTTTGGTATGCTCTTAGGAACACTACAATGGATGAATCTCTTGGATGTGTGAATGCAAATGGAATATGTACCTAGACTAGATGATATGAGAAATCAAAATGATAGAATGATGATGCAATGATAAGAAATTCTAATGGTAGCTAATGGATAACAATGACTTCTAATGATTCCTAACCCCTACCAGTATCAAGCCATTGTCCAAAGCTTGAGACAGGACATCTATTTAAAGTGGATGGAGGAAGCATCTAGAATGTGCTTAGAAACCACTAGGAGATAAGGATAAGAATTGACAACTAAGCACAGGAGATAAGGATAAGAATTGACAACAAAGCACCTTATCTCACATTCTAGATAGATAGATAAGACTGATGAGATGGCATGTGTGTAGAAGGTTCCTATGGTGTAGACAACATGTGCTTAAAAGATGTGATGACAACTCATATGAATGCACATACTTCTACGCTGTTTGAAAAAAAATTAAATTAAATAAAATTTAATTTAATCAAGGTCTAGAAGAATTAATGGGAATATGGAGGATTTTAAATAAATAAAATTTATTTTTAAAAAAAAGGAATATGTGGAGAATCATGTGTTAATTTAAATTAACACATTAGAGCTAAGAGTATTTAAATTAAATTTAAATACTTAGGCAAAAATGAACCTATCTAATTAAAATAATTTAATTAAATAAGTAGAGGAATGTGACTATTATTAATTAAATTAATAAAGTCATTCAGGACAATTTTTAGTGTATACAACATCCTACCATGTTTCATCAAGGGTAATAGATTCTATAGGTTGATTGGGGTCGTAACCTAGCTCATAACCCCATTCGACCCATTGCATCATGAAATGTGTGTCTAGGGGTACTAGGACCACTAGGGACATAGGGTAATTGATGCTTTGGGTTGAGTGGGGTTGTGGACTAGGCCATGACCCTATTTGACACATTGCATCATGATATGTGTCCCTAAGGGTTTTAGGACACAGGGGCATAGGGTAATTGATGCAATGCGTGCAATGGGGTCAGGGCTAGACCATGACCCTATTCAAAAAATTCCATAGTGACATGTCTATTTAGGGGTCCTAGTACCCATAGAGTAATTGATGTTATGGGTCAAATGGGGTTGTTGGCTAGCCCACAACCACAATGGACCCATTGAATCGTGACATGTTTTCGAAAACCTAGGGACATAGGGTAGTCAATGTAATCGGTCCAATGGGTTTTTTACGAGTGATTAAAATCCACAATCCCTTAGAGCTCAATGTTGTTGCAAGAAGCTACAATATCACCATTACATTATGAAATTCTTAACTCCTGAGCCTTTTTTATACAAGCTCTTTTTTATTATAAAATTAGTGCTAGAATAATTCATCCAATAGCAAAAATAGAAATCGATGCCTTTTACAATATAAGGGCATTTTTACTTTTGGGGCACTACCGAGGGCATTGTCCCTCGACTACACCATATATAGCGACATGGAGCACACTTGGGACACTACCCTAGGACCTCACTGGAGCACTACATTTTGACCCCATCTTGGGTGCACTACCTTGAAACCCCCACAGAAATAATATATGGAGAAAAGCACATTGAATAAGCCTTTGAGTCTAATCAGGCTCTACATCACAACAAAGATCGCTAACAACATAGGGTAATTGAGGAAATGGGTCAAATAGGGTCATGGACTATCCCAAGACCCAATTAGACCCATTTGCATCATGACATGTATTCCTAGGGGTCCTAAGGCCCTAGGGACATAGGGCAATTGATTCCATGGGTCCAATAGGACTGTAGGCTAGCTCATAACCCCATTTGACCAAGTGCATCATGACATATGTCCTTACAGGTCCTAGGACCACAATAGACATAGGGTTGTTGGCTAGCCCATGACCCCATTGGACCTATTGCATCACAACATGTTACCCTAGGGGTTTTAGGACTACTAGGGACACATGGTGATCGATGCAATGGGTCGAATAATGTCATGGGCTAGCCAACAATCGTATTGGGCTCATTGCATTGCCATATATGTCCTTAGGGCTCTAGAAGCCCTTGTGGACATAGGATAATCAATGTAATTGGTTGAATGGGTTCATATTCTATCTCACCACCCCATTGGACCCATTACATTATGACATATTTTGCTAGGGGCCCAAGGACCCCTAGGGACATAAGATAATTGATGCTATGGATTGAATGCAGTTGTAGCCTAGCCCATGACCCCATTTGATCCATTACATCACAAAATGTGTCCATAGGGGTTCCAAAACCTCTAGGGACATTGGGTTGAATGGGGTTGTGGGCTAGGAAATGACTCCATTTTTTTTAGGATTAACCTCAGACAAAAAATAATAGTTAAATGCAAATATAACCAATATTAGAAAATAGTATATTGCACATAAGAGAACACAAGACACTAATATTTAATGTGGTTCACCCAATCCTTGGGCTATGTCTACCAACAAAAAGTCCAATATTATTATGATCTAGTGATTAAAACCTTATTACAATCTATAACCCCTTACATCTCAATATTACTGCAAGAACTAATTTTCAAATCACTCACTATGAAAATCCCTAGCCCTAAGCCTTTTTATACAAGATTTTTGCCCCTTACAAAATTAGGGCTCAAATAATAGAAAAATGGTATTTGAAACCTTTTACAATATATGGTCATTTCTAGCTTTGAGGGCATTTCCCTTGAAAAGCCCTATGAGGGCATTGCCCCTCGACCCTACCTTGTACTACAATAGGGAGCACACCTGGGGCACTAACCCAAGACCTTGTAGGGGCACTCCCCCTTAATGTTGTCTTGGGGGTGCTACCCTTAAACCCCTATAGAAATTATTTGGAGGGAAACCATGCCCCACAACCCTATAGGGGCACTTCCCCTAAACACTTATAGAAATAATCTAGAGGGAAATTGCATTGAATAAACCTCTGAGTCTTATTAGGATAAACATTAGAATGCATTTGAACATTTTATCATGACATGTGTCCCTAGGGATCCTAAGACCCTTAGGGACATATATTAATTGATGGAATGTGTACAATGGGGTAACAGGCTACCTAAGAACCCATTTGACCCATTATATTGTGACATATGTTCCTATGGGTCCTAGAACCCCTAGGGATATAGGTTAATCAATGATACAGGGTGAATGGATTTTTATGCTAGCTCATGACTATATTGGACTCATTGCATCATGACATGTATCCCTAGGGGTCCTAGGACCCATACCCCTAGGGACATAGGGTAATAAAAAAATGGGTCTAGTGGGGTCATCATCTATCCCATGATCCTGTTAGATCCATTGCATCATTACATGTATCCCTAGGAGTCCTAGGACCCATTGGGACATTGGGTAATTGTTACAATGTGTCAAATTGGGTCACGAGCATCCCAAGATTCCATTGTACCTATTGCATCACAACATGTGTCCCTAGGGTTCCCAAGACCCCTAGGGACTTTGGGTAATTAATAATATAGGTCCACAGTGGTTGTAGGCTAGCACAAGACCCTACTGGACCTATTGTATTGTGACATGTGTCTCTAGGGTTTTAAGGACCCCTAGGAACATAGGGTAATAGATGCAATGGGTTGAATAGAGTAGTGGGCTATCCCATGACCCCATTGGAACCATTGCATCATGATATTTGTCCTTAGCAATCCTAGGAACCATAGGTACATAGAGTAATTGATCCAATTGGTTGAATGGGTTTGTATGCTAGCCCATGACAGCATTGGACCCATTGCATCATGAAATGTGTCAATACAAGTCCTAGGACCACTAGGTACATAAGGTAATTGATGTTATGGGTCAAATGGGGTCATAGCCTAGCCCATAACCCCATTTGACTCATTGTATCATGAAATGTGTCCCTAGATGTCCTAGGATCTGTAGTGACATACGGTAAATGATGCTATGGCTCGAATAGGGTTGTGCACTAGGCCACAACCCCATTTGACATATTGCATCGTGAAATGTGTCCCTAAGCATCATGGACCCTTGGGAACATAGGGTAATTGATGTAATGAGTACAATGGAGTCATGGGCTAGTCCATGAACAAATTTGACCCATTGCATGATGACATGTGTCCTTAGGGGTCCTAAGATCCTTAGGGAAATAGGGTAATCAATGCTATGGTTTGAATGGCATTTTGGGATAGGTGACAACCGCATTTAACCCATTGTATGAATGCATGTGTCCATTGGGATACTAGGACCCTTAGGGACATAAGGTAATAGATGGAATGGGTCCAATAGAGTCATAGCCTAGCCCATAAACCCATTGCACTCATTGCATCATGTCATGTGTCCCAAGGGGTCCTAACACCCCTAGAGACATGGGGTATTCAAGGAATTGGGTCAAATTGGGTCATGGGCTAGATCCCAAGTCCCCATCAAACCCATTGCATCATGACATGTGGACCCAGGGGTCCTAAGACCCCTAGGGACATAGGATAATTAATCCAATGGGTCCAATTAGGTTGTAAGCTAACTTGCATCCCCATTAGACCCACTGGATTGTGACATGTGTCAATGGGGTTTCTAGGACAATTAGGGACATAGGGTAATCAAAAAAATGGGTCAAATGGGGTAGTGGGCTAGCCCACAACCCCATTGGACCCGTTACATTGTGGCATATATCCCTAGAGCTCCTAAGACCCCTAAGGACATAGGGTACTCAAGGAAAGGGGTCGAATAGGTTCATGGACTAAAGCCCAAGACACCATTAGACTCATTGCATTGTGACATGTGTCCCTAGGGGTCCTAGGAACCCTAGGGACATAGGGTAATTGATAGTCTAGGTGTAATGGGGTTGTAGGCTAGCACACAACCCTATTAGACCCATTGTGTTGCCACATGTGTCCCTAGTGGATCTAGAACCCTTGGGAACTTAGGGTAATTGATGCAATGGGTCAAATGGGGTAGCGGGCTAGCTCATGACACCATAAGACCCATTCCATCATGAAATGTGTCCTTAGGGGTCATAGGAGCCCTTGGGACATAGGGTAATCAATGCAATGGGTCCAATAGGGAAAAAGGCTAACCCAAGACACTATTGGACACATTTCATGATGACATGTGTCCATAGGGGTCCTAGAATCCCCAAGGTCATAAGGTAAGCTATGGGTCAAATGTGGTCATAGTCTAGTACACAATCCCATTGAACCCATTGCATTGTAAAATGTGTAGCTAAAGGTGTTAGGACCCCTAGGGACATAGGGTAATGGATGATATGGGTTGAATGGGGTTGTTGGCTAGCCCATGACCCTATTCAACATGGTGTGTTATGACATGTGTCCCTAAGGGTCCTAAGACCCCTAGGGACATAGGATAATTGACTCAATATGTTGAATAAGGTCATAGGCTAGCCCATAATCCCATTTGACCTATTTCATCATGACATGTGTCTCTAGAAATCCTAAGACTCGTAGGAACATACGAAAATTGATGATATGGGTCGAATGGGATCATAGGCTATCCATGACTGGATTCAAAACATTGCATAACAACATGTGTCCCTAGGAATCCTAGGACCCCTAGGGACATAGGGTAATCGTTGCAATGGGTCAAATGGTGTTTTGGACTAGCCCAAAATGCCATTTGACCCATTGAATCATGACATGTGTCCCTAGGATCCCTAGGGATATAGGGTAATAAATGGTATCGATCTAATGGGGTTGTAGGCTAGCCCATGACCCTATTGGACCCACTACATCGTGACATGTGGCCCTAGGGGTGCTAAGACCCCTAGGTACATAGGATAATCAAGAAAATGGGTCAATGCAGTCAAGAGCTAGCCCAAGACCCCATTAGACTCAATGTATCATGACATGAGACCCTAGGGATCCTATTACTACTAGGCACATATGGCAATTGATGTGATGGGTCTAATGGGGTCAGAGGCTAGCCCATGACCCCATTGGACACACTAAATTGTGATATGTGTCCTAAGGTATTCTAGAACACCTTCGGACATATGCAATGGTTGAATTTAGTTTTGGGTTAGCCTATGACCCCATTCAACCCATTACATCATGGCATGTGTCCCTAGGATCCTTATGGACATATGATAATTGATGCAATGTATCCAGTGGGGTCATATTCTACATCATGACCTCATTTGACCCATTTCATGGTGACATGTTTCACTAGGGGTCTTAGGAATCCTAGGGACATAATTTAGTCGATATTATGGGTTGAACGGTTTTGTAGCCTATCCCATGACCCCATTCAACCCATTGTATCATGAAATGTGTACTTTAGGTGTCCTAGGACCTCTAGAGACATAGGGCAATAGATGTTATGGGTAAAATGGGATTGTGGGCTAGGCCATCACTCGATTCGATCAATTGCATTATGACATGTCTTCCTAGGGGTCCTAAGACCTATAGGGACATAGGGTAATTCATGTAATGGGTCCAATGGGCTCATGAGCTAGCCCATGACCAAATTTGGCCCATTGCATTACAACATGTGCCCTTAGGGACATAGGGTAATCAATGCTATGGGATGAATGGTGTTGTAGGATAGATCATGACCATGTTGGACCCATTGTATCATGACTAGTGTCCCTAGGGGTTCCTAGGACCCCTAGGAACGTAAGATAATTGATAAAATGGGTACAATGGGGTCATAGACTAGCCCACAGCCCCATTATGTGCACATTGTATCATGATATGTGTCCCTAGGGGTCCTATGACCCCTAAGAAAATAGGGTAATCGATGCAATGGGTTGAATAAGGTAATGGGATAGCCCAAGACCCCATTGTAGCCATTGCATTGTGACATGTATCCTGAGTGTTCATAAGACCCCTAGGGAGATAAGGTAATTGATGCTATGGGTACAATGGGGTCATAGGGTAGTCCACAAATGCATTGGAAAAACTGCATTGTGATATGTGTAATCAAAATAGGGTAATCGATGCAATGGGTAGAATGAAATTGTGGGCTAGCCCATGACCCCATTGTACTTATTACATCACAAAAAGTGTCCTTAGTGGTCCTAGGAGCCCTAGGGACATAGGATAATCAATACAATGGGTTGAATGGGGTCATAGATTATGGAATGACCCCATTGGACCAGTTGCATCATGACATGTGTCCATAAGGGTCCTAAGACTCATAGGGACATGGGGAAATCAATGTTATGGGTCAAATGGGGTTGTATTCTATCACATAACCTCATTGGGTCCATTTCATCACAAAATGTGTCACTAAGGGTACTATGACCTCTAGGGACATAAGATAATCAATGATATGGGTCAAATGGGGTTGTTTCCTAGGTCATGACCCCATTTGGTCCATTTCATCAAGACATGTGTCCCTAAGGATCCTAGGACCCCTAAGGACATAGGGTAATTGATGCAATGGGTCAAATGGGGTCATAGGCTAGCCCAAAACCCCATTGGACCCAATTCATTATGAATTGCATCAATAGGCATCCTAGGACCCTATTGACATAAGGTTATTGATGCAATGTGTCCAATGGGGTCGCAAGCTAGCCCACAACCCCATTGGAACCACTGCATTGCAACATGTGTCGCTAGGGGTTCGAGGATCCCTTAGAACATAGGGTAATCAATGAAATGGATCAAATGGCATCATGGTATCCCCCATGACCACATTCCAACCACTACATCATGATATGTATTGCTAAGACTACTAAGAACATAGGGTAATCAATGGAAAGGGTCCAATGGGATTGTACATTAACCCACAACCACATTAGACCCATTACATTGTGATATGTTTAGCTAAGGGCCTTGGACCCTTAGACACATATGGTAATTGATGCTATGGGTCAAATGGGATCATAGCCCAACCCATGACCCCAATAAACTAATTACGATGTGAAATATGTTGTTTGGTATCCTAGAAACTCTACAAACATAGGCTAATTGATGCAATGGGTCGAATAGGGTGGTGGGCTAGCCCATGACCCCATTGGATCTATTGCATTATGACATGTGTACCTAGGGTTTCTAAGATCATTAGGAACATAGGGTACTTGAGGAAATAAGTCAAATATGTTCATGGGCTAGAGCCCAAGACCCCATTAGACCCATTGCATCATGACATGTGTCCCTAAGGATCAATCCCTAGGGATGTAGAATAATTTATGCTATGGGACCAATGGGGTTGTAGGGTAGCCCACGACCCCATTATACTGACTACATTGGCACATGTGTCATTAGGGGTCCTAGGACCCATAGGGACATAGGGTAATTGATACAATGGGCTGAATGGGGTAGTGGGCTAACCCATGACCCCATTAGACCCATTGTATTGTGACATGTGTCCTTAGGGGTCCTAAGAGCCCTAGGCATATAGAATAATTGATGCAATGGGTCCAATGGGGATGCAGACTAACTTGTGATCCCATTGGACCCACTACATCAAGTTGTGTCTCCATAGGGGTCTTAGGACCCCTAAGGACATAGGGTAATTAATGCTATGTGTCAAATGGGGTCATACTCTTGCGCACAAACCCATTGGAACCATCATGTTACAAAATGTATTGCTTAGGGTGCTAGGACACTTGGAGACATAAGGTAATCAATAATATGGATTGAATGGGGTTGTTGGCTAGCACATGACTCCATTTGACATATTATGTCACAACATGTGTCCCTAGGGGTCCTAGGACCCCTAGCGACATAGTGTAATTGATGCAATGCATCCAATAAGGTTATAGGCTAGCCCATAATACCATTTGACCCATTGCATCATGACATGTGTCCATAGTAGTGCTAAGACCCTTAGGGACATAAGAAAATTGATGATATGGGTCGAATGGGATCATACATGACCCATCACTACATTTGACACATTGCATTTCATCATGTGTCCTAAGGGATCCTTGGACCCCTAGGTACATATGGTAATTGATGCAATGGGTCAAATGGTGTTTTGGGCTAGCCCACGACCCCATTTGGTGTATTGAAATGTGAAAGGTGTCTCTAGGACCCCTAGGAACATAGGGTAATTGATTCTATGGGTCCAAAGTGGTGATAGACTATCCCACAACCCCATTAGACCCATTGCATCATTACATCTATCCCTCAAGGTCTTGGGGTCATGAGCTTACCCAAGACCCCATTAGGCTCATTGCATAATGACATGAGTTCCTAGGGGTCCTACGACTCCTAGGGACATATGGTAATTGATGTGATGGGTACAATGGGTTTGGAGGCTAGCCCATGACCCCTTTGGACCCACTAAATTGTAATATGTGTCTTGAGGGTTGTAGGACCCCTAAGGACATAGGGTAATCAATGCAATGGTTAAATGGGGTTGTGGATAATTCAACACATCACATCTCAACATGTGTCCCTAGGACCCTTATGGACATAAGATAATTGATGCAATGGGTCCAATGGGGTCATACATTATCCTATGACCCCATTTCACCCATTGCATGGGAACATGTTTTGTTAGGGGTCCTAGGACCCCTAGAGACATAAGGTAAGTGATGTTATGGATTGAGTGTGGCCATAGCCTATCTCATGACCCTATTTGACCTGTTGTATCACAAAATGTATCCTTAGGTCTCCTATGACCTCTAGGAACATTATGTAATTGATTCTATGGGTCAAATGGGCTTTTGGGCTAGGGCATGACCCCATTTGATCCATTTCATTGTGACATGTGTCCCTAGGGATCCTAGGAACCTTAGGAACATAGGGTAATCGATGTAATAGGTCTAATGGGCTCATGAGCTATCCCATGACCCAATTTGACCCATTGCATTGTTTAATATGTCCTTAGGGACATAGGGTAATCAATGTTATGGGTTAAATGATGTTGTAGGTTAGATCACAACCATGTTGGACCCATTACATTGTGACTAGTGTACCTAGGGGTCCTGGGACCCCTAGGGACATAGGGTAATCAATAAAATGGGTCCAATGGGGTTGTAGACTAGACTACGACCCCATTACACATATTGCATCTCAAGATGTGTCCCTAGGGTTGGTATGAGCCCTAGAGATATAGGTTAATTGATGCCATAGGCTAGCCCATGACCCCATTGGACCTACTGCATTGTCATATGTGTCCCTAAGTGTTCTAGGACCCCTAGGGACATAGGGTAATTGATGCAATGGGTCAAATGAAAATGTGGGCTTGCCCATGACCTCATTGGACCCATTGAATCATGACATGTGTTCCTAGGGCCACTAGGGAAATAGGGTAATTGATGCTATGGGTTGAATTGGTTAGGCTAGCTCATGACCACATTGGACCTATTGCATTGTAACATGTTTCCCTTGTGCTTCTAGGACTTTTAGGGACATAGGATAATTGAAGTTAAGGGTTGAATGGGTTTGTAGGGTATCCCATGACCATAATGGATCCATTGCATCTTGACATGTGTCACTATGGTTCCAAACACTCCTAGGGATGTAAGTTAATTGAGGAAATGGTTTGAACATGGTTATTGGCTAGCCCAAGAGTCTAATAGACCCATTTCCTTGCAACATTTGGGCCTAGGGGTCCTAGGATGCCTAGGGACATAGGGTAATCGATGCTATGGGTCTAATGGGGTCATCCACTAGCCCATGACCCCATTGGACCCACTCACTTGTGACAAGTGTCCCTAGGGGCCCTCAGACCCCTATGGACATAACATAATTGATGCAATAGGATGAACAGGCTCGTGGGCTAGGCCACAACCCCATTGGACCAATTCCATGACAAGATGCGTTAATAGAGATCCTAGAACATGTAGGGAAATAGGGTAATCGATGCAATGATTCAAATGGTATTGTAGGCTATCCCACAATCTCATCTAGCCTCTTTCATCATGGCATGTGCCCCTATGAGCCCTATGACCCCTAAGGACATAGGGTGGTTGATTTTATGGCTCAAATGGGGTTGTAGGGTAGCCCACAACCCCATTTGACTTATTGCATTATGACATGTGTCCTAGGGGTCCTAGGACCCTTAGGGACAAAGGGTTATCAATGTTATGGATTGAATGGGGTCATTGGCTTGCCCATGACATCATTGGACCCATTGCATCATGACATGTCTCCATAGGGGCCCTAGGACCTCTAAGAACATAGGTTAATCAATGCAATGTGTCAAAGGGAGTTGCAAGCTAGCCCATGACCCCATTGAACTAAGTGGATCACAACATGTGTCCCTAGGGGTCTAGGGACCCTTTGGAACATAGGGTGATTAATAAAATGGCTCCAATGGGGTCCTAGTCTAGTCCATGACCCCATTAGACCCATTGCATCATGATATATGTCTGGACATGGGAAAATTGAAGATATGGGTAGAATGAGGTCATAGGGTACCCACGATCGCATTGGACACATTGTTTCAAATCATGTGTCCCTAAGGATCCTAGAACCCCTAGGGACATAGGGTAATTGATGAAATGGATTGAATGGGGTCTTGGATAGCATTTAACTCATTGAATTGTAACATGTGTCCCGAGGACCCCGAGGGACATAGGGTAATTGATGTTATGGGTCAAATAGTGTTTTAGAGTAGCCCATGCCCAAATTAAACCCATTACCTTGTGACATGTTTCCCTAGGGGCGCTAGTACCCATAGGGACATAGGGTAATCCATGCAATGGGTTCATTAGGGTCATATGCTAGCCAATGACCCCATTGGACCCATTGTATCATGACATGTGTCCCTAGGGATCATAGGACCCCTAGGGACATATGGTAATCAAGCCAATGGGTTGAATGGGATAATGGGCTAGACCAAGACCCTGTTAGACCCATTACATTATGACATGTGTCTCTAGGGGTCCTAGGACCCCTAGGGACATAGGGTAATTGATGTTATGGGTCCAATGGGATCAATGGCTAGTGTAATACACCATTGTACCCATTACAATATGACATGTGTCCCTAGGGGTTCTAGGATCCCTAGAGACATAGGGTAATCAATGCAATAGGTCCAATGGGGTCATGGGCTAGATCACAACCCCATTTAACCCATTACATTGTGACATCTGTCCCTAAGACCCCTGAGGACATATGGTAATTTATGTAATGGGTCTAGTGTTGACATATGCTAGTACAGGACTCCATTGGACACATTACATCATGATATGTATCCCTAGGGATCCTAGGACCCCTAAGGACATAGGGTAATGGATGCAATGGGTTAAATGGAGTAATGGCCTAGCCCACAACCCCTTTTGACCCATTAAATCATGACATGTGTCCTTAGGACCGCTATGCACATAGGGTAATCAAATGTTATTGCTTGAATGAGATTGTAGGCTAGCCCATGACCACATTGGACCCATTGCATAATGACATGTTTCTCTAGTGGTCTTGGGACCTATAAAGATATACGGTAATTGATACTGTGCATATAATGGTGTTGTAGGTTATCTCGCAAGCCCATTGGACCCATTGCATCATGACATGTGTTACTAGGGATCATAAAACTCCTAGGGACATATGCTGATTGAGGCAATGGGTAAAATGGGGTTGTGGGCTAGAACAAAATCCCATTAGATGCATTACATCATGACATGTAGAGCTAGGAATCCTAGGATGCCTAGGGATATAGGGTACTTGATGTTATGGGTCTAATGGGGTCATCAAATAGCCCATGACTCCATTGGACCCATTCTATTTTTTCAAGTGTCCCTAGGGGTCCTTGGACCCCTAGGGACATAGTGTAATCAATTTAATGGGTCATATGGGGTCATGAGCTAGCTCGCAACTTCATTGGACCCATTGCATTGTGACATGTGTTGATAGAGATCTTAGGACCCCTAGGGACATAGGGTAATTGATGCAATGCATCAAATGGAGTTGTAGGCTAGCCTACAACCTCATTCAACCCATTTCATTATGTCATGTGTCCCTAGGAGTTCTAGGACTCCTATGGACATAGGTTAGTTGATGCTTTGGGTCAGATATGGTCATAAGGTAGCCCAAGACACTATTTGACTTACTCCTTCATGACATGCATACTGAGTGGTCCTAGGACCCTTAGGGACATAGGGTAATCAAAGCTATGGGTGTAATGGGGTCATGACCTAGTCCATGATGTTATTGGACCCATTGTATAATAGTAATATAATATATACTAGTATATAATAATATACTAATATATAGTAATACATAATAGCTATTTATTCCTCACACTTGCCAATTGATTTCCCTCCAAATTTTGGGTGATCATTTTGAGTACTTGATATGGATTGGGTACTTGAATTACTTTATTGGTAGACTTTTCCCAAAATGTTCTCTATCACGATAGACCTAACAATCAATTTTTTTGGGGTATTTTTATGGGTTTGGAGAAAAAAGATTGTTTGGGGCCCATTTGACTAAAAAGCTTGCTGTAAGATTTGATAGGTGTCCAATATTATTTCTTGAATGGAGAGCAATAGCCATCAAAAGGCTAAACACAAAAGGAAGGTATAGAATGAAGATATTGAAAAATATAGGGAAAGGGACAAAGTAAATCACTAAAGGAAGAGACAAGGTATGTTAAATGTGAGTCAAGTTGATGATGTATTGATCAAAGGTGAAATTATATAGTTAGAAAATGATACATTCATTTGGGGAATGAAAATGTACCAATTGATAATGATAATGCTAGGATTGAAACTTTGGAGAATGAAAATATGCCAGTTCATAATGTAAATGGCATGATTGACCATGTCAAAAATGAAAATGCATAGGAACATTCAATAACTCCTAGTTATAATAGACATGAAGGTCCTAGAACACAAAAATGGATCATTGAACCATTATTACAATTTGGAAGGAAAAAAAATTACATAGAACTAGTTAGCTATGGACTTTAACAATATATAAGATGATTTTCAGCAATAAGATAGTGGTGGAGCAATGCCAACATTTTATGCACCTATTAAAGATGCAAAAGATGAGTCCTAAGATTTCCAAATTGAAGATTTGTGTCAATAAGAAAATGGAAATAAATTCCATTATTGTGAATAATATTTTTAGTTCTCTAAATAGCATTGGGAAAATAGCAAGGAGAAATATAAGAGACCTACTTAAAGGGTTATTACAACCTCTTTGATAAGTTGTCATTTGAGAAAAGGTAGATATTTGTGACAAAATTCTATTGACTTCAACCTAAATCATACTACTTTGAGAAATGAACTTACTAGATGAGAGAGAATCAATGAACCTCTTCAAAATGATATATAACGTTTTGGTTGGAGACTTCCATGTTTTGATAAGAAGCTAATAGATGATGTGAAGCAATAAATTACACAGTTTTGGCACTCTACCTCAAGAGTATCACCCAATGCTAAAGAAATGTTGAAGTTAAGAATTGGAATTAGAGAATGTATGCCACATCGTAAACATTATTTGGAGGTAAGTCATACTATGTTGTTCATCTGAGCCTAAGGGTAGCTAGTTCACCCCTCCCCTCATCTCAGTTTTTCCAAAAAATCTAAAACTAAGATATAAAGCTAGAAACAAGGTTTTTGACAATTTTCTAATAGTGATATGTAATTGGTTTCATTTATGGAAACACATGATGTACATGCTCATAGGAAACCTCGAAAATAAAGATACTTAGTGTTTGGTAATTAGAAAATTGTCTAAGTACAAAATTTGGTTTACAATATTTTATTGTTTTGTTTATAACTTTTTTGCTGACATCATATAATGACCAGAAAGGTTAGAAGGAGATAGTATACATGTTGGTGATGATGTAGATAACCTTGAAATTTAGTACAGACTATACAAAATAGAGATAATCATGTTTAAAGTGAAACAGGACAACGAAATTGAAGGAAAGGATTATTTTGTTCACAAGATAATTACTTGTCCAATTAGGGTTGACATCCTAGATGTTTACTCTATGTTGGAAAAGTGGATTGTGGTCTTAGCTAACCCAGTAGCAATTTGTGTAAAGGCATGATATTTATGCAAAGGACATCTTGCGATAAGAAGTGTAAGTGATTTGTGATTGTGATTGCAAGTGCTATATTGTAACTGTGATTATATGCAAAGTTTCGTGAAAGCTATATATGTGAAGTTTTATATGAGCTATTTTGTGATCCAAGATCAAGTTGAAGATCAAAGATTAGTTAAGGAAGAAGATACAATACTTATATTCTAGAATTCTGATTATTTATTTGGATAGTGAGCTCTTCTTCGAATTGGAAGTACATGTTTGGGTAGTGGGCTCATCTTGCATTTCTACTATACTATAACTCTTAACAGGGTCAGAATCTCCTAACAGGGATTCAAAATCTCCTAATAGGGACTCCATATATTAAATTTTCTCATTGAATCCTAATAGGTTCCATCCTCTAACAAGGAACTTATATATTGGTATATTATCGAGTGGGAATCATCCCCACTAGGGTTTTTGCTAGTTAACAAAATATAGTGTTATGAGTTATCTTTGTGTATTATTACTATTATTTTTCAACATTTCTTTATCACATTGTTATGCATGGTTTAAAGTAAGAAATAATATCTATTTGGTGACTAATGTTTGTAGATTACTGATTCACTCCCCCACATCCCCTTGCAGTAATCCATATTTCTAACAATTAGTATTAGAGCATAGTTACTTTGAAATGGGTTAGCAAATTGAGTAAGATCCCTATAGATATAGATATGGAATTGTTGATGAAGAACCTTGAAGAATCTCTTGAACAAATTGATCTCCTTACTGAAGAAAGAGATAAGCTAAAGGAAAAATATGAAGACTCCAAAGTATACATTGGTCAATTAAAGTAAAAGATTGAACATCTCAAATCCAAGCCTGAATCTACTAAAATTGGAACTAGTGATGATGATTATTCAAAGTTGAAGATAGAGTACAAGATCTTGAAGCATGAATTGAAGATTAAAAATATAAAATTGACTTTGAGAAATGATCCTAGCAAAATTGAATCAGATTTGAAGACTGAGAATGCAGATCTAAGAGCAAGTCTGGCAAAGAAAATATATGAGTTTGAAACATTGAAAGAAGATCATGAAAAACTTCATAAGTTCAACACTATTGTGATAGGTGAATTAACTTAGTGCAAGAAGCAGCTTGAGAAGCCCTATTATAGAAGAGAAAATCTTGATGATTCAATGTCAATATAGAGACCTACTTATGATGAGACTAGTCTTGATTATCTAATTAACATGCCCCCAAAGAAACTCGAGATTAAATCAAATCCAAAAGGAAAAGATAAATCTTATGATAAGATTGAATCTAGTCAATTCTATAAGTTCAACGAAGGTAGACAAGATGAGGAAGTTGAAATTTTGGATGAACCAAAGCATGTGGAATCTCCTAAGGAAACCAAGTATGAATTTAGAGTTAAGTTTTTTTTATGTAATGAAATATATCATATGAAAAGAGATTGTACTAATAAGTCATGTAATCATGTTAAGGAATTTTATCATCATAATTATCATGGTATGGGTCATAATACAATTGATTGTAGGAAATTTAAGTATGATAATGACAGAAGAAATAGTAGAATGTCTAGAAATAATAATGTTGTAGATAGAGGAAGATCTTATGAAGACAAAAGATAGATCATGTGTTATAAGTGTAATGTAACTTAAGACACATTGCTCTGAATTGTCATGCACATGATGATCAACAAAATCCTAGAAGCAAAGGACTAGTATGTTAGTTATGTAACAACTTCAAACACACAACAAAGTACTGCAAAATAAACATAAACTTTGGAGATAGAAGGAGAAATGGTAGAAATTTCGGTAACAAAAAGAATGATGGAAAGAATTTAAGAAATGATAGAAGGAACCATGAAAGGAACTCCAGAACTAACAGAGACAATGAGGAACATAGAAACATTGTTAATTAACTTTAAGAAGAACTTAATGAATCATTTTTGAAAGGAGTAGATATCTCAAAAGAAAAGATAGATGATGATGAGATAGGAAGATTGATATTAGTTATTGATTTTGATTAAACTAAGTTGAATTAATCTTGTTCATAGCATCAAAATTTGATAAATTCATTAAGAGATTGAATTAGAGGTAGAAAAGTTGGGAAAAGGTGTATCCATTTATGTTTAGATGGTACCTAATCTCACTTGAAATTTGGAACTTATCTGAAAAAAAATGAAGAAATTCAGAGTTACTGGCATTATAGTAAAGGTTAATTTTGTAATAGAACATGAAAAGTATATTTTTATAGATAATTTTTTTATTGAAAGGTTAGTAGAGTTTTTTCATTATGGAAACTAGTTATGGCAAAGCTCTGGTGACATCTAAAGATCAAATAGATGATCTCAAGTAGTTATTTGATTACAAAATGTAATTCATATCTTTTTCATGTTTGCAAAGTAAACAATTAGTGCAAGTTCAAGTTGATAGAATAAATGGAGTACAAAATTAATTTTCACTTCATTGAAAATTCATCCAAAGTGAAGAGTACTTAGAAGTGACTTATCAAAGTGATTTCGAAACAAACCCTATTTTTGAAAAGAGGTATTTTATCATTTTTCTACAAATTTGTTTGGTAAAAGTTCATAATCAATAGAATCATGGATATCTCAATAGTGCATAATGTTGAGAATGAGGATAGGCCTAAGCTAAAAGTTGTTTCTATAAAACCTACTGAAGGAAAACCTAATTTAGTGTTGTCTATCACTTTGAACAACATAGTATATCTTGAAGATGTAGGAAGTTATCTAAATAGTAAGTTTGAGTCGATTGGTAGTGATTTTAGGAACAAAGACATGGAATTAATTTTCAATCATGACATGACTATGAGGGCCAAATTTGAACATCTAAAAGAACTAAACCTATTCAAATGTCAGTTCTATCATTAGTTAGACACATCTGAATAGATAAATATCATATTGAGTAGGATACACAATGGAAAACTATGGATGCAAGATAATGTAGTTGAAATATGTGTCAACCTTATTCATGAGGTAACTAGTCTTAGTAAACAAGGTAGTGTACCTATAGGTGAAGAAATGGTCAGAAAGAAGGTTGAGAGCTATACTAAAGCAATGTATAATGCAAATGCTATGGTGATCAGAACCATCAAGCAAGATGATGTAATATTTTTTAGTAGAATTATTGCCTATTCTATTTGTGCAAGTTCAAATATTGATGAACTTTTAGAAGGATTCGTCTATGCAACATATGAGGTATATATAGAGAAGGAATAAGTGAATCTTAGTGAAATTCTAAGAATGCAACTCTTAGAAAACCTAGAAAAGATCAAAAGGATAAAGAATGGTGTGTTTAAATTCTAGTCATTGATCAATCACATATTCTTTCATGTACTTAAAAGATTTCCTTACTTATCAGTCATAGACATACTGAGTAGTCATAGATGTACAATGGAAAAGATTACATAAATATGTAGAAGGAATCCTATAGATAAGATATTGGATAGTGGTAACTTGATAATGAGAACATTTTAGAATTAAATGAAACAAAGATTTAGAGTTGCACCTACAATTGTGGACAGATTTAAGGAAGACATTTGTATTTTGGTTGATATAGATTATACCTATATTCAAGCAATGGAACCTTGAGAAATATTTCTTGATCCCTTGGGTTATGAATTAAATGATGATAGAGAAATTGGTTATGTTGATTTATTTCTAAATTTAGATAAAGAAAAGAAAAATACAAATTTGGTACTTATGATGAGATCACACAATCAGCTCATCAAGTATCTATGGAGAAGGCACCACACAAGAAAATATAATCTATAATAAAGAAAGAACTATCAGAGGCCAAAATGACAAAAAGTGAGTTTGAGGCTTTAAGAAAAACTATGAAGCAAGGAATGCGGAATATTCAACCTTTTTTACTATTTTTTATAGAACCATCTTTGAAATAAAGCATTCTATATGCAATAGTGTCAGATGTTTAGCCTAGTGGAACTGAAAAGAAAATTCGAAAGATTGGTGGAAGCAATGACTACTAAGACAAAGAGAGTCAAACAACAAGCCATTGCACTACAAAAAAGATAGAAAATATTGTTGAAAATTGATGAGTCTAGTGATGATGAAGAAGAAGAGGAACAAGAGATCAAGCAAGAAAAGAAAGTGACTCCATCAAAGAAATCAATAGGCAAAGCTTAACAACCCTAGAAGCCAAAGATAGAGAAAATCAACATAGTTATTGCTAATGAAGGTAACTTTGTTCAGGTGAAAAAGTTTTATGATTTGTATAATAGTTTAGAGAAGGATCATATTGATATATCTACTGTGAGATATATTATAGAAAACTATCCAATATTGAAGGATCTTGAGAACATAATTAACTAGAAAGTCTATGAAAGACTCATTTAAAAGAAGGCTCCTATAAGGGAAGAGTATCTAGAACATTGGAAGTCTATGCTTAGAACTATTTGAAAGACTAATGATGAAGAAGAGATTAAAATATTGTTGAATAAACTCACATGATATTTGAGAAATAAATTGAGATCATTTTAATTATGGTTGGTGAAAAAAATAAACTAAGAAGTGAGATTGTAGCAACAATCAATCAAATATTGATAGAATCTAAGGTAGCATCTCCTCCAACACCTAGAAACTTGGAAGCGTTAGTGAGTGATGACACCATGAAAATTGATCAAACCAATGTTACCATTAACATTGATGATCATAATCCATTTGAAGGCTCCAAACTTAATGAACCAGATACTAAGGATATTGAAGGCAAATTGAAATAGATTGAAGAGGAGAAGAGTTGAAGAGGAGAATAAAAAAATCAAGGAGGCCAAGTAGAAATTGCTTGAGAAAGACAAGAAAAGGAATGAAGAGGAGAAAAAGAGGAGAATTACAGAAGAAGAGATAAGAAAGAAAATTGAGGAAGATGAGAAGAGATCGAAAGAAAGGAGAGAAAGGGAAAGATAGGAAAGAGAAAAGAAAGAAGAATAAAAGAGGTTGCTAAGAAATAAATGGAGGCTTATACTAAACCATCTAGTTCATGTATACTCTACTCTCTCTTGCTAGTTTAGCTACTAATTATGATGATCAAATAGATTTGATCTCATCCTTGACAAAGACTATTGAGAAGAATAGGAAAGTGAAGAGCCTATAGAGAACTTTAATGGAAATTACTGATAGACTACACTACCTTGGTAGTACAACACACTAAATCAGATCCTAAATAAAGGGCACAAGTAGTGCTAAAATCATTTGATGAAGAGTTTACCAATTATTTAAATGTTGTAGAAGCAAAGGCATAGATCTCTCATGATGCTAACTTTTTTAACACCATCTGTCAAAATATTAAAAATGACTTGATTAATATTGATAATTGTATCAAGGAAATTTGGAAATGCCAACATGATGGGAAAGCTTTGTATGCAAAGTCTACCTTATCATACAAATTGATTAAAGACATTGATAGTTAGATAGAAGGAAAGATAAGTGGGCTAGATGTTTTATCTAGCTAGACCTAGCATCCATCTTGCAAAGTAGATGATTTCAAAGGACAAGTGGCTAGTATCCACAATGATATTACCAAACTAGAACTTTGGAAGGAAGATTTTTTGAAGAGGATATTAGATTTTAGAGAATATATTGCTCTAAAATTATCTTTTGTTGAGAAATGGGTGGATGTGTCAAGGCCAAGGACACATATTCTAACTTTTTGTATTTAGATCTTGTTGTAGTTGAGATTGCATCATATGCTTTATGTGCAATTCTCACCTTAGTTGAATTCACCAAGGAAACATGGACTAAGGGTATGGATAGTTTGAAGTAAAATTTTGATGATTGCATGAAGATCCTATCAGCAAAACGAAGGAAAATATTTTTTACAGTTTTTTGGACAGATTTTTGACATTTTAACCTTTGTCATTGATGTCAAAGGGGGAGTAATTGTAGAAAATTGGTAATTGTAGAAAATTAGAACGTACTTGAATTATCAAAAGGGGAGAATATTGTAAGTAAATAATTGAAAAATATTGTACGTGGAAGCATATGTAAAGTTGGACAAATTATAATAGATGTAATGTTATATGTTTATTTTTGTTATGTTAGAGTTTAGTCACTTAGCCAATTTTCCCTATTTTGTTATCGTCAATGCCAAAGGGGGAGATTGTTGACAATTGGCTAATAGTGATATGTAATTATTGTCATCTATGGAAAGACATGATGTACATACTCACAAAAAATATCATAAATAAAGATACTTAGTGTTTGGTAATCAGAAAATTGTCTATGTACAAAATTTGGTTAATAGCTATGTATTGTTTTGTTTATAACATTTTACTAACATCATATTATGACTAGAAAAGTTAGATTTAGATAGTATACATGTTGGATATTACATGCATAACGTCAAAAGCTAGTATGAACTATAAAAAATAGAGATAATCATGTTTAAAGTGAAATAGGACAATGGAATTAAAGGAAAGGATTATTTTTTTTACAAGATAATTACCTGTCCAATTAGGGTCGACATCCTAGATGTTATCTTGAAGTTGGAAAAGTTGATTGTGGTCTTATCTGACCCAATAATATTTTTTCTAAAGGCATGGTATTTATGAAAAGGACATCTTGTGATAGAAGTATAAGTGATTTGTGATTGTGATTGCAAGTTCTATCTTGTAATTGTGATTATATGCAAATTTTTGTGAAAGCAATATATGCAAAGTTTTATATGAGCTATTTTGTGATCCAAGATCAAGCTGAAAATCAAAGAATAGTCAAGGAAGAAGATACAATAATTATATTTTAGAAGTTTGATTACTTGTTTGGGTAGTGAGCTCCTCTTGAAATTGGAAGTGCATGTTTGGGCAATAGGCTCATCTTGCATCTACTGTACTAAAACTCCTAACAAGGTTGGAATCTACTAACAGGGATTCAAAATCTCCTAACATGGACTCCTTATAGTTAATTTTCTCATTGACTCCTAACAAGACCCATCCTCTAACAAGGAACTTATATATTAGTATATAATCTAGTGGTTATCATCCTCATCAGGGTTTTCCCTTGGTCAGGGTTTCCCTAGTTAACAAAATATGGTGTTATGAGTTAACTTTGTGCATTTTTATCATTATTGTTTAGCATTACTTTATTTCTTTATTATGCATGGTTTAAAGTAAGAAATAATATCTAGTTGGAAACTAAAGTTTATAGATTACTAATTCACCCCACTCTTAGTAATCCATATTTCTAACAAAGGAAAGAGTTGAAACAATAACAAAAAAAAAAGAATTTTTGAAAGAATCACTCTACTGAAAAAATTATTGGAAGAAAAGGTAGGGGAGTAATGAAAAGAAACAAGGGACATGAATTATTTTATTTTATTTCTCAAATTGAATCTAAAAGTACTAAAGAATCTTATAAGGATGATAACTATGTTCAAGCAATGAAGGAAGAAATAGACCAGGTTGAGAAGAATAACACTTGGGAACTAGTTCCAAGACATGAAGAGAAAAATATCATTGAAACTAAATTTGTTTTAAGAAATAAGATCAACAAAAAATTTAAAGTTGTGAGAAACAAAGAGAGACTGGTATGCAATGGATATTCACAACAAGAAGCTATAGATTATAAGGAGACATTTGTGCCTATTGCCAAAAATGAAGAAGGGAGAATGTTTTTTTTCTTATGTAGGTAATAAGAAATTAAAAGAATATTGGATGGATATGAAGTAAACATTTTTGGATGGTGAGGTAAAGTAAGAAGTACACATTGAGAATCCTAGAAGTTTTATTTTTGTAGAAGAAGGAGATATAGCGTGTAAATTGAAGAAAACATTGTATGGAGTAAAACAAGCACCTAGGGCTTGGTATGAAAGATTAGACAAGAATATTATAAGTTTGGGATTTATTAAAGCTAATGTAAATATAAACCTCTATTTGAGAAACCATGACAATGGCTTATTAATTTTTGTGGTATTTGTTAATGACATAATCTTTGGGGATAATGGTGAAAGAAGTGTAGAATTTGTAGTAAATATGAAGAATGAATTTGAGATGAGCATGATTAGTGAGATGAAATATTTCTTATTAAATATTTTTAGAATAACTAAGAGAGGGAGGTAGGGGGGTGAATTAGTTACTGAAGGTCTATGTGTACCACTTGAACTATTAAACATTAAATACATCAATATTCTACTGATCCTACTTAACTTGTTGTTGTTTGGTCTATATATATATAAATATCATAACTTAACTTGTATTGCATAATGAAAAACATCAAAACATGTAAAACATTCATAAGAAATTCATCATAGTTTGACACATGGATTTTATGTGCAAACCCAATTTGGGAGAAATCACCAATAACATTTCACTCTTTTGAAGTGAGCTCTGTAGGAGAAAACCTTGTTAAAGGTCTACAATGTACACACTTTTAAAGTTGACCTAGTTAAAGGATTTAATCACCCTATTAGGAGTGTCCTTTTAAGATGGATTTGAAAATTTTGTTTAGAATGTTACCTAGTTAAAGGATTTGCACATATTGTTAAGTCTTTCAATGATTTTAGGTCAACCTCTATTAAAAGGATTTTAATACAAATTGTTCACAATGATGAGAAAAAAAACATTAGGTTTTGATCTATGTGATTACAACTCACTTTTTTTGGTTCATATCTTTATTTAGTCCTTATGTTGGTTCACTAATAAGCCTTTCATTATCATATCTAATCTTGATCTTCTTGGACACCCTTCAAGCAATTAGTCTAGAATTCTTATCAACACTTGAGCCTTCTACTCCAAATAACTTATCAATAACAACATCACATCTACAAGCTTTCTCCTTTAGCTTCACATTCACACTCTTGTCTACTTCTAATCAACCTTTCTCTATATATGAACTCTTTCATACACACTGGTTGGGCTTAGCTAGGCTTGATTGGACATGGCACCAAAAATTCAACTCAGTCTTCCTTTAAATAGGCAATTTGTGTTTTACCATTTTCTACATCTATCGTAGATCGTAGGGTTTATGATCAAATTCAAATTGATTCAATGTATCTAAAAAAATTCTTGATCATTCTCTAGAAACTTCTTTAGAATCATCCCATTAGGTCTTTATCTAATCATCGCCTTGAATTTAACACATTATACATCTCCCATTAAATCAACTAAGTCAGCTTGATCTTATGATTCCTTTGAATTTGATCTTTTACTATCACTCAGAAATCACTAAATTCTAACACTCAGTTAACACTAGATTTTCTTGGCATTGACATTAGTGTGGTTAACACTAGAATTACTCAACACTCCTTAGTAATTTACTCTTTTACTCAGCTTGGCTTAGCTTCCTTGACATAAACAATTACTTTTCTTTATCGAATTATATCTAATTGAATATCCATTGTAACTTCATTTTCATAACTTCAACCTTTGTTTAGGTGCTATAGTTATGAGTAACTCTCAATCCTCTTCATCAATCAAATAGATATGATATTTAAATTAGGTTCCAATATGTTTCATCCATAGATTTGACATCAATGAAAAAAAGAATTGTTCCAATTATAAGATTCCAACAATCTCCCTCTTTGGCATTGATGGCAATATCTCAAATATCCAAAGTACTAATAAGTTAGTTATCATAAAATCCAAAATATTTCACTTCCATGAGTGACCACTATTCTTAGTCTAATTCTGATTCTCATCCATTCAAATTATCAAACTCCCTCTATTAGTTTTCTCTCTTCCATGATTTTGTCTCATAGTAGAGCTTCATTACATCATTGTGTAAAATAGTATGTGGGTGTGATATAGTGCACCTTGCTTCTTAAGTAGCCTTAGTTAGGGGAAATGACCCCTAATTTACCTCTAAGATATTCATGTGCATCTTTGGGTAACAGTTTTGTGAATATGTTAGAAATTTGTTCCTTTGTATTCATATATTCTAGCTTCACTTCTATGCCTTGAACTAGTTCTCTCAAGTAGTGATACTTGATAGCAATATGACTTGCCTTAGTATGAATCACTGGACTCCTTAAAATGTTAATACAACTTGTGTTATTACGATAGATAACTACTGGATCTGTAATTTCTTCTTTCATGTATTTTAACAATTTCTTAATCCATATTATATTTTAACAGTTCATTGTAGCTGCCACATACTCAACTTTAGCTATTGATTTGGAAATACAATTATGTTTCTTGCTTGTCCTTCACACCAATCTCTTTCCTATAAAGAATGCACCTCCACTAGTGCTTTTCTGGTCATTAATATTTCTTTCCCAATCTGAGCCAGTGAAAAAATTTAGTTCAAATTTATCAATTTTGTTTTAATATAAGATCCATAATCTTTTGTACTTTTTAAATATCTCATTACTCTTTTTACATCCATCATGTCATTCTCTTTAGGATTTTCTGAAAATATAGAAGCAATCCCAGTTGCTAATGTAATATTTGTTCTATTGTGGACAACATATTACAATTTTCCTATCATGGATTTGTATAGGGTTTGGTTCACATCAGTACAATCATTAGTCTTAGATAGCTTGTGCCCTAGACATAGGTCTACTCACTTGTCTTGAATCTTCCATACCAAAATTCTTCAACATCTCCTTGATGTATTTTGTTTGTGAAATAAAAATATCAATCTTCATTTGGCACACTTGTAAACCAATAAATAATTTGATCTCACCAAACATATACATTCCAAATTCCTTTTTCATTTCATCAACAAAGGATTTAAATAACAATTCTCTTCCTCCAAAAAAAGTACCACCAACAAATATCTCAAATAATAGTATTTGATTATTCTTTCTATTCTTTAGGTATAGATTTTTATTATCATTTGTTTTCTCAAAACCAATTTTCACTAAATAGTTATCTAACTATTGGCCAAATTTTCCTTCCTACCAAAAATGCCATATTTGAATTCAAATTCAAATAAATGGGACACAAAACATTAAAACCTTATGTTATATTGCTTGGTTGTACTTTTTCATCTTATGGTCCCATAATTTTTTGCACCGTTAGGTTTTACATGGATCTACGAAGGGTTCTTTCCCACTTCCTCAAAGTGAATGACCTTTATGTAGTGTGAGCAAGCACCATCATGCTATGTGGATTAGTGGGGTGAGATTTTATTTTTTTTGGGTTGCAGTTTGATTGTGCTAATATCTCTAATGAGCTAGTGTACGGTTGGTTCCTAGTTGGTTGCGAGTACTAATTGAGACTACATATTTTTAGTTCTATCTATGCTATCAGATCTTCCCAAATCAATGGCCATCACATCCCCACTTTATGAAATTACAAGAACTTTAGACATTGTAGGAAAGAAAATTTCTACCGCATGGCATGTGGGATTTTTTTCCATTGTGGGCTAGAGGGTAGAAAGGTTGTTAGAGCATGTTGGTGGGCTAGTTTTATTTTTCACCATTAGATGCAGGAAGATTAGTGGATGGTGCTTCACTACATTATAGAAAGTGTCTAGAAGTTAAGGAATGTAGTAATGCACCTGCTTGATGTGTGGACATGTGGGTTCACCTATTCTAAGTGGTTCTAGTGGGCTATCAAGTTGTCCTAAGTAATCTATGGGCCCAAGATATCAAAAGGATAGGCACTATAATGATAAAAGGTTTCGACAATTATCAATATTTCTTAGATAAATGATTAGTACATTCTTGCATCATGAAATCACAAGGACTTTAAGCAATGTAGGGAACTATCTGAAGGACGCATGTCCTTGTGGAGCCAATTTGAAGGAAAGGCAGTCATAGTTAAAGCTAACCGTTATGTGACATCATGGTTAAGTTGGAAGTTGGCATGGTTAGTAGGTTTTATGGTCAAATGTGTGAATACCTTGCAAGGTGGTGGAAGAATAAAAGAATATTTGTCCATGGGGTGCTTTATAGTTGTAGAACATAGTTGACTTTCTCACCTTGTTGATTCATGAGCCAAAAATAGGGGGAAGGAACATTTTCTTGTACAATCCAATCTTTATGATCATTTCCAACCACTTTCCAATGAATGTCACACATAGTGTACAAAGGAAAACACTCCACCACCTCTGATCTTATCCATTGACTTGGTCAAGATGACTTAAATGGCATCATTTTGTCTTCTCAAGGTTTTGTTTTGGAAAAATATTAGATTTTATTGTATTTGAATCTTTGCCAAGATCAGATTTTCTCCAAATTTGCATAATTATTCTTTCCAATCTTAAATGATAGTGGTTGAGTTTGGTTTAGAAAAGAAAATATCTCAATTATCATTAAACTATAAAGGTAGTTTTTGAAAAATTTATTAGGGTTGACTCTTTTCTATTTTCTCTAATATTGCTCTACAAATTCACTATAAATTCCCTTTGCCTCTAAACCTATGTGATATTCTAGTTTATCTCCTCCAACCATTGATGTATTGTGCAAGACCTATTTGCCTCTCATTAGTGTATTGTGGATATCTAAAATCTTGCATGACTATATCTCCTTTTGGCCTATGAATGATATATAAGTGAATTCTTTTCTTCCTTGTGTCATTTACTTGGTTTTTCTAATCTGCATGTGATTGTTAGATTAAAAAAGTTTGGATGTGTATATCTTTTGGTGTCATGATGGTTCAAGTGTACATGTATGGGTGGAGAGTGGTTTGAACACTCTATTTTGTCACATCACCCCTTAGGTTAGAATAGGTAAATTTTCTTTCATGCATTCCTTCTTGCTTTTCCTCTCCAAGTGTAGCTAGGTGTAGCTTGACAGTAAAGGAAGCTAGCCTTCTTTAGAGGCTCAACCTCATAGTTCAAGTCCCACAACTTGGAGGTCATTTCACTATTTCACAAGGTTTTCCTTAAGTAAAAAATTTGGATAAGGGTGCAAACTTTTGTGACAATAGTTTTTGGCATGCCCAGTGGGACAATATCCAAGAAGATTTCAAGCCTACTAGTGTTAAGAAGAGGAAAATATTTGAGATTATGATGAAAAGATAGTATTGGCTTTAGTATTCATGCCTTCAAGAGGCTCATTCTTTAAGTACTTATTGACTTTGAACTTCAAATACATCTAGTTCTAGATCAAAGTTGTTATCATTCATGCCCAAAGTTGAAACAAGGGCATCTTCTAGAGGTAAATATTAGTATCAAGAGCTTTCATTTTCAAATCCTAGAAGAAGGAAGACTAGATTGTCCTTATCACTAGTTAGGAGTATAGAGGAAACACATACCCCTACAAGATCCATTTCTACTCCTCCTATTTTTAGAGCTCAATCCAGAATATCATCAACTCATATCAACAAATTACTTGCTTATATGGCACAACCTAGAGCTCATGGTTTTTCCACCTTTAATGGTGGAATTCCTCTTTTAATGGCTCAAAGACATGATATGCCAATAGTTGAACTTAAAAGTATACCCAAATTTACTGGTGAGACTTCTATCTCTCCTTTGGTACATATTCAAGAGGCTACAAATGTCTATAATAGCCATACTATTATAGAAGATAATGTGGTCATTAGACTTCTAGCTTTATCTTTAAAAGGAAAAGCCCTACAATGGTGTAGGGGTCTATCACATGGTTCTATAACAGATTGGAATGGATAAGGAGCAGGATTATATAAACACTTTGAAGAAAAAAGTGACTATTTGTCACTTTAGAATAGTTAACTACCATTAAAAGAGCCCCCCATGAATGCATGACCAATTTCAATTACAGATTCCATAAAACATGGGATAGAATACCTAGTTTAGTGAATCCTACCCCTAGTAATGTCTTCTTTACTTATCTCAAATCTTTTAACAGTGACATTGCCACCATAATTGAAACTATGGGAGGAGATACCTTACATAATGCTTAAGAAATAGGAATAATGGAAAAAAAATTATTGATACAAGGAAGAAATTTAGCTCCAATGCCTCCTATGCCTTTCTTCCCTAATGTCCCAAATCACCAACTAGCAATGGCCCCTATTCCCACCACTTCCACACCACAACCCCTTGCTTTAGCCCCTCAAACTTCTATATCATCTAGTGAGCTAGGAGAGTTGAAGGTATTAATATAAGATATTAGACAAAGGTTACAAATTCAAGAGAAGAAGTTGGAAGATAGCTTCTCTATGATATAAAAGGTAAGCAACAAGATGGTGACTTGGGAGAGATAGCAAGCTCAAGGTAATAAGGCCCCTCAATTGCAATATCAAACTCCAAGCAATGGTAGGCCTCCAAATAATAATTATGGAAATAGTTCTTTTTATTAGAATAGGCAGAACAGTCATACTTCTACTTCAAATGCAAATCAAAGTAGGGCCATAGTCCCACAAAAAAATATGGCTCAAGATCAAGATTTTTGTCTCTCCTGCAACTACTCCTATACTTATTGCATGTGTCAAAAGGATCAATCTTAATTGTATTTGATCATTCAAGAGCCTACAATAAGATAGTTATATAATGAAATCCAACCCAAGGATGCCTCATAAATTCAAGGACAGGGTGATTGCTCCTTCATGAATCATCAGGTGAAGAAATGTTGTAATATAGAATAGGATTCCATTGCTCACAACACTATGAGTAAAAGAAGAGCTATTGAAGACGCTACCCCTTCTCCTCCTAATCAAGCTTTAACATCAAATGTAGTGCCTCATGTATAGGAAGCAAATGTTCCTCTACAACAAAAACAAAGTAATTCTAGAGGAGATGTGAATAGTCTTTAAGTTGTTCCATCTAAGCCTCCTACACATGTAGTTACCAAGGCTTCTACCAAAGTACCTAATGCCTCATTTAGTGTGGTAGAATAGATGAAGAAGAAAAATGAGAATATTTCCATGCAGGATGTTGTTGCTACTATACCCATGCAAAAGAGGCTACTGAAATAGGAGTTGGAAAGTATTGAAACAAAGGATTGGCTACCGAGCATGGAAAATTCCACAAGCCTAGTATAGCCATCAAAGGAGGTAGGAACAAGTAAAAAGGTTGCACCTCCTCCATCTTATGTTTCTCTAATTATAAGGAATAAGCTAGTCCATAATTGCATATTTGATTTAAGGGCTAGTAGTTTAGTGATGCCTAGGTGTGTTGTTGATGCTTTAGAAAAGAAATATGAGCCCATTGTTAAGGTTATACTATAGTCAAATGGTAGTACTATTAAGATTATAGGGATCCATAGGAATTTGGAAATGGCCCTACATGCATGCCCTGGTTGTACTTTAATTCAAGATATATCCATTGCTAAAGTCAAGCCGTATTTTTCCATTTGTCTATTAAGAGAGTTCATTTCCCAAATAGATGGTTATATATCTTCTAATTGGTCATATCTATTTTCTAGAACAAGATATGGGACCAAGGCTTCAATAAGAGTTGAGCTTCTAGCCCTCCATCATATTGAACCCTATACCCCTAATCTCATCAATACAAATTGGATTATCCTAGAAATGGATAAGAATGACATAATGAATCATGAACCTACCACTTCTTTAGCAAGGATGCCTGATTTCCTCTTAGATGAATGGGCTAATGCATATCAATTGATCCCATATCAAAAAACCTTAAGATAGGTCTTGTTACATACTATGTGTTAGAAAAGGATGCTATTGTCCCTAACCTTATGAAGGCACAAGAAGGTATGAGTGGGATATGGAATATGTATTTTGATGGATCAAGAAATAAGAATAGATCATGGGTTGGTGTGATGTTGATTTCCCCTACACAAGTAAGGTACTACTTCTCCTTTAGGTTTCAATTCACATGGACCAATAATGTGGCCGAGTATGAGCCCTTGATCCAAGGTCTTCTATTTGCCCAAAAGAGGGGAATTCAAGAATTAAGTTTACATGGAGATTGCAAGTTGGTGGTCAACTAGGTAAGAAACCAAAATATCACTAAGAATCACTTTCTCAAGTCTTATAAAGATAGAGCATGGGATCTACTTGAAAGTTTCAATGCATTTAATATTTAGAGCATCCCTAGAAAAGAAAATAGATACGCTAATAGACTTGTAGCAATAGGTGCATCTTGTGATATCTCCAAGAACCTTGAAGCTGAAAAGAAGCAATAGATTAAAATGGTAGTAAGTCTTGCTATCTCTGACAACAACACCAATTGGCAAGTGTTTGAATCTGATCCAAAAATTGTAAGTTTCTTGTAGAATGAGGTAGAATTCTTAGAGCAGAACTAATCTAGGTTGCATAACTAGTATTGTGATCAAAAAATTAATCTCAGTTCCAACAAATTGCCTAAGGGTCTCATTATCTTAGAGAGTGTCTTCAATCTTGATGACCAAGCAAAAGGTAGAGTCATGAACTTAACCATTGACAAAGATGATTATACACCACTTGTGCTTGCTGATGGAAAGACCTTAAACATGGGAAAGGTATGTTTTGAAATTGAGCAAGAAAATTTCATTCATCTATGTCAAGAATTTAATGATATATTTTCTTGGACATATGATGATTTAAAAGGTTTTGACCCAAGCTTCTTTTAGCATACTATAGATCTAATTGATAATGTTAAAATAGTAAGACAAAAATAAAGGTCAAAGAATCCTAAAATTGAGCCATTAATGAGAAAAGAGCTATCCAAGTTGATTAAGGCTAATATAATTTTCCCTATCAAGCACTCATCATGGGTAGAAAACCTTGTCCCTATTAAGAAGAAGAATGGAGAGATTAGATTATGTGGATTTTATGGATCTTAACCAAGCTTCCCTTAAGGATCACCATCCCTTTCCTTCCATGGAGGAAATACTGTCTAAGGTCAATGGTTCAAAGAGGTTCTCATATCTTGATGGATTCTCTAATTACAATCAAGTATTGGTCAAAGCATTTGATAAGTACAAGACTACATTCATACATTCACTAACAAATGGGGCACATATGCTTATAGTAAAATGTAGGTGCCACATTTCAAAAGGCAATGGAGATCACTTTCAAAAACATGATTAAAAGGTTTGCATTGGTTTACCTTGATGATATCACAGTGTATTCAAAAAGTATGGTAGATCATTTTTGTCATCTCAAACAAGTGTTCATAAGATATAGAGAGTTTGGGGTATCCCTTAATCCAATCAAGTGTGTCTTCACCACCAATCAAGGAAAATTTTTAGAACGCATTGTTTCAAAGGATGGTTTAACTATTGATCTAGAGAGAACAAAGGTGATACTTGCTCTCTCCCTTCCTAGTCATAAGAAGGGTCTGCAATGTTTTCTTGGTAGAATAAATTTTGTGAGGATTTTTATCCCTAATTTAGCTACAATGGTGAAACCTCTTACAATCATGCTTAAGAAGGATATGGTCTTTTTGTGGACCAAGGAAGTGGAGCAAATTTTTGAAGAGATCAAAGTAGTTATAGCCTTAGCTCTAGTAATCTTATCAACCAAAATTTTGAGAAGGATTTCATCCTTTATACTTTAGGTGGTGAATCAAGTGTTTCTACTATCTTGACTCAAACAAATGATAAGAATGAGGAGCATCCCATTGCCTTCTTTAGTGAAGGGCTTAAGGAATACAAAAATAAGTACAATTATGTAGAGAATAAAGCACTTGCAGTCATCAAAGCCTTGAATAAATTTAGACACCTTTTATCTCATAACAAGATCCATTTGTTGGTACCCCATGCCAATGTAAAGGATTTCCTTTTGAGAAAAGACATTAGTGAGAAGAGAGCTGGTTGGATTACTAAAGTAATGGAATATGATGTTGACATCTAGATTACCAAGTTTGTAAGAGGGAAGGGATTGTGTAGACAAATGGTCTCATCTTAGGAGTTAGATGAGGAGGTTGCCATAAAATTGACAAAATAGCAAGCAAGAAATGGTAATCCAAAGAATTGGATGAACAAAATGATGACCTTCTTGTTAGGAAATGAATATCCTCAATGATTGGATAGGACTAAAAGGAGAAAGTATAGGCTATTGTCAATTCCCTGTGCCATAATTGATGGTATCCTTTTCAAGAGAGATTCTATTGGAGCCCTATTAAGATGCATAGACATATACCAAGCTGAAAGAATGATCAAAGAGCTTCATGATGGTACTAATGGTGGCCACTTTTTAGCAAGGACAACTACAATGAAGATCATGAGGGCTGGTTATTACTGGCTATCCTTGTTTTGTGATTGTCATAAGTATGTAAGGACATGTGAAAAATGTTCCTTCTTCTTTGGTAAGGAAAAGCTTATAGGTCTTCCTCTTCATCCCATTTAGGTGGACCAACCTTTTGCTCAATGGGGATTGAATTTCATAGGCCCTATCAATCCCTCTTCTAGCTTTAGTCACAAATGGATTTTAGCTCCTACAAATTACTTTACCAAATGGATAGAAGAAATAGCATTAAAGGATGCCACATAATCTTTTGTTATTAAATTCCTTGATGGAATTGTGACCAAGTTTGGTGCCCCTTCAACAATTATTTTAGATTATGCAAAATATTTTTTAGGAGCTCAAATTTATGCATGGGAAGTTGACCATAATATTTACTTGAGAACATCCTCAAACTATTACCCTCAAGGCAATGGATTGGCTAAGTCATCCAAAAAAACCTAATCAGGATTATGAAAAGGAAAATAGAGGACAATTAGAGATGTTGGCATCAAAAGTTGAGGAGAACACTATGGGTAGATAGAATAACACCTAAGGCGGCCATAGGAAATTCATCCTTTATGTTGGTATATGGTAGGGAAGCAAGCCTTCCTATTTCACTTGAGTTTCCATCCCTAGAACTAGCTCATCAAATGGAGTTAATGGAAAATGACACCATGACAATAAGAATAGTAGAACTAACAGAACTAGAAGAGAAAAGGAAATAGGTCATGTAGACCATAGAAACACATCAGCAATAGGTAGAGAAGAGTTTTGATAAAAAGTCTAGGGTAAAAATCTCTAGAGAAGTTGATTTGGTATTCAAATGGTATGTAGACAAAGAAAATCTAGGGAGGCACTCCAAATTTAATGCTATGTGGAGTGGCCCATATGTTATCACCAACTGCAAAGAGGCCAACACTTTTCAACTATCTAGGCCTAATGGTGATGTTCTCCCAATCTCAATCAATGGGATTCACCATAAACCTTACTTTTAGGGGATGTTAAAGGTTTTTTGTACATATTAGAATAGTTTTATTTCTTTTCAATAAGTGCACAAGCACATGTGTTTTGCAGAGGTTGTAGAAGATTTTTGGTTCCTCATTCCAGTTGCAAAGAGGAATTTTTGAGGTTTCTTGGGTATGTTTTCTACAATTTTTAGGGTTTTTCTAGGTGGATTTTTGCATTTTTATGACTTTGTAGCCTAATAGATGCTTTAGGCCACTAGTCTATGCATAACTCACTTGTATCCCCTCTAAGTCACCATAATTTTTGGGCAAATTTTCCTTCCTACCAAAATTACCATATTTGAATTCAAATGTAGTAACATTCACATATTTAAATTCAAATAAAAGGGAACAAAACATTAAAACCTTATGTTATATTGCTTGGTTACACTTTTTCATCTTATGGTCCTAAAACATTTCATGCTGTCAAATCTTGCATAGATCTACGATAGGTGCTTTATCGCTTCCTCAAAGTGAATGACCTTTACGTAATGCAGGTGAGTGCCATTGTACCATGTGGATTGGTGGGGTCAGATTTTATTTTTTGTGGGCTTTAGTGTGATTGTGCTGATGTGTCTGGAAAGTTGGTGTATGACTAGTTCCTAGTTGGTTGAAAGTACTAACAGGGACTACATGTTTTTGGCTCTATCCATCACATTAGATCTTCCTAGATCAACAATTGTCACATCCCTACTTTATGAAATTATGAGAAATTTAGAAATTGCAAGAAAGTGACTTTCTATCACGTGGCATGTGTGACCTCTTTCCATTGTATGCCATAGGGTATAAATGTTGTTAGAGCACATTGGTGGGCCAGTTTCATTTTTCATTGTTAGATGTAGGAAGATCAATGGATGGCACTTCACTGCATTATAGAAGTGTCTGAAAGTTAAGGAAAGTAGTAATCTGCCTACTTGATACATGGACATGTGGGGTCAAATATTTCGAGTAGTACCAGTTTGATGCATAGTGAATGAAGGAAAACACTCCACCACCTCTTATTTTATCCATCTACTTGGTCAAAGTGACTTAAATAGTGTTGTTCTTTCTTCTCAAGGCTCTGTTTTGGAAAAATATTAGATTTCATTTTATTTGAATTTGTGCCAAGATCAAATTTTCTCTAGATCTTCATAATTGTTCTCTATAATATTAAATGGTAGTGGTTGAGTTTGGTTTACGATAGAAAATATCTCAGTTATGCCTGAGCTATATAAGAAATTTTTGTAAATTTTGTTAGGGTAGACTCTTCTCTATTTTCTCTAATATTACTCTACAAATTCACTTTAAATTCCCTTTGTGTCTTAACCTATATGACATTCTACTTTATCTCCTCTAACCATTGATGTATTGTGCAAAACCTATTTGCCTCTCATTAGTGTTTGTGGATATTTGCAATCTTGTATGATTGTACCTCCTTTTGGCCTATGAATGATATATAAGTGAATTCTCTTTTTCTTTGTGTCATTTACTTGGGTTTTATGATCTCCATGTAATTTTTATATTAAAACAAGTCTAGAAATGTATATCTTTTCGTGTTATGATGGTTCAAGTGTGCATATATGGGTGGAGATTGGCTTGAACATGCTACTTTGGTGCACCACACCTTAGGTTAGAATAGGAAGATTTTATTTCATGCATTCCTTTTCCCTTTTCCTCTCCAAGTGTAGTTAGGTGTGCCCTAATAGTAAAGGAAGATGACCTTTTCTAGAGACTCAACCTCACAGTTTAATTCCCACAACTTGGAGCTTGTTTCCATGTTTCACAAGGTTGTTCTTTGGTAAAAAATTTGGACAAGGGGGCAAAATTTTGTGACAATAGTAAGCTTTCATACCATGGTCTTGGTTCTTGCTTTAATCCAAAAATATCTTTGTTCAATTTGCATACCATGTTCCTCTTGTCTAGATCTACAAATCATTCAAGTTGTTCAATGTATACTTCTTCCTCCAGTACATCATTTAAAAATATAGACTTAAAATCCATCTAATATACCTTGAAATTCTTGTAAGATATGTATGAAAGAAGAGTTATGATTTCTTCAAGTCTAGCCACATTAGAAAAATTTTCTACATAGTTGACTCCTTCTTATCCATAACCCTTGCATACCACCCTTTCTTTGTTTCTTGTTACTTCACCATTTTCATTGAGCATGTTCCTAAAATCCCACTTTTTCCTAATGACATTTTTGACTTTAGATTTGGGAACTAAATGATGCAGGAGCATCCAGAGGTATAAGGGCAATCCTGTGTCACCCAAAAAAAAATTGTACTTAGACTTAGTTTCTATTTCATGTCTTTTCATTTTTGGATACCCATTTGGGTCAAATAAAGGTTCCAACTCTCACAGTTCCACTATCAGTGTGTTTGAAAATATCAAAAAAAAATAGGAGCATGCAATTTGGCCATCATTTTGGTGACCTAGAAGGTGTGAATTGGCTAGATGAATATAATTGTGATTTGGAGCATTCCAGAAAAAGAATCAGGTCAAAAGACCCCACGGTTTGAAAGTTATTGCAATTTTTCAGGTTTTGGAGACCCCTTAAGAATGCTTCAAAGTGAGGTTAGGGGCATTAAATGACCTTGAAAAGGGAAAAAAATGGGGGATGAGCAAAGCTTGTCCATAGGGCTATAGAGCGCTTCAAGAGCTTTCCAAAAATGTAAACAGTTCGTCAATCAGAGCTACGGTTCAAAAGTTATGCCTCTCGAAAGTTTGGTTACCATTTCTGGATTCTTCTAGATTTGCACCAACTTCTAATGTAGCTTCCAGAACCTTCTATTTGGTCAGTGGATGCCTACTAGCACTTTCTAGAATGTACTCCTAGTCTTTAACCCTCTGAGGTCTATTTAAGGAGATTTCTGGCATTGTAAAAGGTAGTTCGGAGTGGAGTTTGAGAGGAGGTACTGAAAGGAGAAATTATCTCTAGATTTATGCTATTGTAAGCCCTTAGGGCATGTTCTGAAGTTTATTCTCTCTGTACTATTTGTAAAAGCTTATTTGCTCAGTTAATATAATTTTCCCTTTCTATTGGTTCTATTCTATTCTTGGGTCATGTCCCCATCAAGTGGTATCAGAGCGGGTTTTCCTGAGTGTGTACACAGAACGCCGACTGTGAGGTAGTTTGCAGCAGGACTGTGTGGTTGTGGGTTCAAGTTAGAAGATGCCTCCATGAAGAGAGCATGGTGGAAGGGCCAGAGCTATTAACCCTGAGGAGGTTAGAGCCCTCCAAAGGCAAGTGCAGGCATTGCAAGAGGAGCTTCGTAGAGGAGAAAATGTTGCCGCAGGTGACAATAGTGAGGATGACAATGAAGAAGAAGCAATGGGACCAGAAGAGGAATTTGATGGGGAAGTTTTGAATCCTATAGAGGAAAGGCTTTTTAGGGCCATTACTAAGTTTGGGAAAAGACCTACAATTGAAGTGGGTGTATTTTCAGGAAATTTGAAACCAGATGAGTTGATCGATTGGATCAATGAACTGGAAGAATACTTTGAGTATGAGGATATCAGGGACCTAGATAGGGTTAAGTTTGCAAAGGCCAAACTGAAAGGCCATGCCAAAATCTAGTGGCAAGAGGTTCAATTGGAAAGAAACAGAAGAGGAAAGGAGAAGATCACAAGATGGGATCGCATGGTGGACAAATTGAAGAAGCAGTTCATTCCTGTGGACTACGAGCTTGATCTGTTTAAGAAGATGCATGGGTTAAAGCAAGCAGGAAGATCAGTCCAAGAATATACAGAGGAGTTTTACCAACTGTTGATTAGAGCGGGGCATGCAAAAGCAAATAAGGAGAAGGTTGCTCATTATATCAGTGGGTTGCAACCTAGCATCCAGAAGGAATTAAGTCTGGTAAGAATAACCAGTGTTGAAGAGGCATACCAGTTTGCCCTACGAGTTGAAGAGAAGCTGAATAAAAGGTTTGAAGGAAGACAAAGAGGGCACGGTCAAGGAGGAAGGGGAAGTGGTAGATCATCTGGAGGCCACAATGAAACCCAAAAGAAAAATGAAGATGTGGGTACTAGCAAAAACCAGAGGAATGAGGGTTTCAACCACTCCCATGATCAAGACTTTGGAAATCAAAGAGGAAGAGGTAGAGGATGTGGACAAGGAAGAGGAGGCTTCCGTGGAACCTATTTCCATTGCAATGAAGAAGGTCATTGTTCCTTTGAATGCCCTCAACGACAAGGAAGGACAGATAGGAGAGCTGAGGGCCAAGCTAGGGTTGCTCATGTGGATGAGGATGCACAATCATCACATTCAGAGGATGCAGAAAGAGGAGAGACCTTGGTAAATGAAAGAGTCCTACTAAATGGTGAGAATGAACTAGGACAATGAAGGATTTTGTTTCATACCAGATGCAAGTGTGAGGATAAATGTTGTGACATGATCATTGATGGTGGTAGCACTGATAACTTGGTATCAGAAGAGATGGTCTCTAAGCTGAAGCTCAAGAGGGAGAAACATCCCCAGCCCTATCGGATTTCTTGGGTAAAAGATGATCATAAGGTCCTGGTAAGTGAAAAAAGTTTAGTAAAATTCAAAATTGGGAGTTACCATGATGAAGTTCTCTATGATGTTATTTCGATGGATGTTTTCCATCTATTGTTGGGTAGACCATGGCAGTTTGATAGACATGCAATACATGATGGACATGCAAACACATACTCTCTGACAAAGGATGGAGTTCGCCACAAATTGAAGCCCATGAAAAAGGAAGGTGAAAAGGTATGTAGCAGTGCTAGGATTTGTCTTTTTGATGGAAGGAAGTTTTTAGATGGCATGAAACATCAGCATATGTGCTATGCTTTGATTCCTAGGAAAGATAAAGAAGGTAGTAGTGAAATACCATTTGAAGTTTCAAATTTACTAGGGGAATTTGGAGATATTATCTCTGATAATGTTCCAGATGGATTGCCACCAGTAAGGCAAATTGGTCATTAGATAGATTTGATTCCAGGAGCTAGTTTTCCTAACAAGGCTGCTCACAAGATGCCTCCTACTAAAACAAAGGAGCTAAATAGACAGGTTTAGGAGCTGTTGAGGAAGGGCTTGATTCGAGAGAGCCTGAGTCCATGTGCAGTACCTGCATTACTTGCACCAAAGAAGGATGGAGAGTGGAGGATGTGTACAGATTCTTGACCTATAAATAGGATAACCATCAAGTACCGGTTTCCTTTACCAAGGATGGATGATCTTATGGACTGCTTGAGTGGAGCTCAGTACTTCACAAAGATAGATCTGAAGAGTGGCTATCATCAGATATAGATTCGAGAAGGAGATGAGTGGAAAATAGCCTTCAAGACTAAGGAGGGTCTTTATGAGTGGTTAGTCATGCCCTTTGGATTGACGAATGCCCCAAGCACCTTCATGCGACTCATGAATGAGATACTCAAGAAGTTATTGGGAAAATTTGTTATTGTCTATTAGGATGATATTTTAATTTTCAGCAAGACTTTGGAAGAACATTTACTGCATATTCATAGTGTCCTTGAAAGGCTAAGGGAAGAGAAACTATTAATTAATCTAAAGAAGTGTGTCTTTGCAAAAAGGGAGTTAGTCTATTTGGGATTTGTTATATCACCTGAAAGTCTCAAAATGGATCCAGAGAAGGTAAAAGCCATCTTGGAATTGCCTACTCCAAGGACTGCTACTAAGGTAAGATCATTTCATGATCTAGTTAGTTTTTACAGGAAGTTTATTAAGAATTTCAGTGGCATATGTGCACCCCTAACTGATACAATAAGAGGGGATAGAAAAGAGTTCAAATGGACTACAGCAGCTGTGAGAAGTTTTAAATTGTTGAAGAAGAAGGTGACTGAACAGCCTATGTTGGCACTTCCATATTTTAGAAAAGTGTTCCAGGTGGATTGTGATGCTAGTGGTAGCACTATTGGGGTTGTATTAAGCCAAGAAGGTAAGCCTATTGCATATTTTAGTGAAAAATTGAATGATGCAAAGAAGAAGTATTCTACTTATGATCAAGAATTCTATGCAATAGTTTAGGCCTTAAAGAAATGGAGGCATTATTTATTGTCAGAGGAATTTGTTTTGTATACTAATCATCAAGCATTACAGTACCTAAATAGCCAAGGTAAAGTGAATCAGAGGCATATGAAGTGGGTAGAATTCTTGCAGAGTTATACATTTGTGTTGAAGCATAGAAGTGGAAAATCTAACAAGGTTGCAGATGCACTAAGTAGGAGATAGTCACTGCTTACAGTAATGCAGGTTAAAGTAGTTGGGTTTGATGAACTCAAGAATTTGTACCCCGAGGATCCTAATTTTTCTGAAGCATGGAAAGCTTGTAAAGAACCTGTTGCTTTAGATAGAACCAAGTGGTTAGACTATTTGATTCAGGATGGCATGTTGTTCAAAGGTAGTCAATTGTGCATTCCAAGGAGTTCCATGAGGGAAAATCTGATTAAGGAGAAACATAGTGGAGGAATGGCAGGACATTTTGGTCGAGATAAGACCATTTCCATTCTTAGAGAACATTATTTTTGGCCTCAAATTTCATAGGATGTGAAGAAGTTCGTACAAAGTTTCCAGGTTTGTCAAGTTGCCAAGGGGTTTAGTCACAATACTGGTCTATATCAGCCATTGCATGTTCCATCAAGGCCATGGGAGGACATAAGTATGGATTTTGTTCTTGGATTGCCAAGGACACAAAGGGGTAATGACTCAGTATTCGTGGTGGTTGATAGGTTCTCCAAAATGGCACATTTCATTCCATGCCACAAAACTCATGATGCTATCCATATTGCAGACTTGTTTTTCAAAGAGGTGGTAAGACTACATGGTCTTCCAAGGAGTATAGTTTCTGACAGAGATACTAAATTTGTGGGGTATTTCTGGAGGACATTGTGGAAGAAGTTGAGAACATACCTAAAATTCAGTTCCACGCATCACCCATAGACTGATGGTCAAACAGAAGTGGTAAATAGAAGTTTGGGCAATTTGCTAAGATGTTTAGTTGGGGATAAGCCCAAGGGATGGGATTTGATTCTACCATAGGCAAAGTTTTCTTATAATAACTCTATAAATAGGAGTACTGGAAAATCACCATTCCAAATTGTATATGGGAGTAGCCCAAGGACTGCACCAAAGCTGAGGAATATATAACAAGGGGAGAGGACAAGTGCTGAAGCAGAAGAATTCACTGAACATATCAAGCGTCTACATGAGGAGGTTCAAGCACACATTACCAAGATGAATCAAGAATATAAAGCTAGGGCTGATCAAAGGAGAAGACATAAGGAATTCCAAGTAGGGGATCTATTCATGGTGCACTTACAAAAGGAAAGATTTCCAGCCGGTACTTACAATAAACTGAAAATGAAGAAATTTGGCCCTTGCAAAATTTTGAAGAAACATGACTCAAGAAATGCATATGAAGTGGAGCTACCAGATGGTATTCACATTTCTCCCATTTTCAACATTGCAGATTTAACAGAGTATCATGTTGATGGTGCAGATGATGAGCTGGTGTTAGAGCCATGTCCAATTCCTACTTCTAAGAAGGAGGAGATAGAAGACATTCTAGATCATTGTGTGGGTAGGAGTACCAGAAACAGGCAGTATGAAGAGTATTTGGTCAAATGGAAAGGACGACCAATCGAGGACTCAACTTGGATTTCAACAGCTAAGATTTCCCATTTGGGATTTCCTCTACCATCCATAAAGTGACAAGGTCACTTTTCAATCTACCCTGGGTGTCTGATGCAGGAGCATCCAGAGGTATAAGGGCAATCCTGTGTCACCCAAAAAAAAATTGTACTTAGACTTAGTTTCTATTTCATGTCTTTTCATTTTTGGATACCCATTTGGGTCAAATAAAGGTTCCAACTCTCACAGTTCCACTATCAGTGTGTTTGAAAATCTCAAAAAAAATAGGAGCATGCAATTTGGCCATCATTTTGGTGACCTAGAAGGTGTGAATTGGCAAGATGAATATAATTGTGATTTAGAGCATTCCAGAAAAAGAATCAGGTCAAAAGACCCCACGGTTTGAAAGTTATTACAATTTTTTGGGTTTTGGAGACCCCCTAAGAATGCTTCAAAGTCAGGTTAGGGGCATTAAATGACCTCAAAAAGGGCCAAAAAATGGGGGATGAGAGAAGCTTGTCCATAGGGCTATAGAGCACTTCGAGAGCTTTCCAAAAATGTAAATGGTTCGTCAATCGGAGCTATGGTTCAAAAGTTATGCCTCCCGAAAGTTTGGTTACCATTTCTGGATTCTTCTAGATTTGCACCGACTTCTAACGCAGTTTCCGAAACCTTCTATTTGGTCAGTGGATGCCTACTAGCACTTTCTAGAATGTACTCCTAGTCCTTAACCCTTCGGGGTCTATTTAAGGATATTTCTGGCATTATAAAAGGCAGTTCGGAGTGGAGTTTGAGAGGAGGTACTGAAAGGAGAAATTATCTCCAGATTTATGCTATTGTAAGCCCTTAGGGCATGTTCTGAAGTTTATTCTCTCTGTATGGTTTGTAAAAGCTTATTTTCTTAGTTAATATAATTTTCCCTTTCTGTTGTGTCCATTTTGTTCTTGGGTTGTGTCCCCATCACTAAATTTCATGTATTGTCATTTCAATGTCATCAATTTTTTTGGTCATAGATTGCTCTTGAATACTCACATAATAAGCATGTTTCACCTTTGAGTTTTCTCCTTGTCATAACACTTGATTCAACATCTACAATTATTTCATCAAGTTTATGATGTCTTCTCACATATTTTCCTAATATAGGTAGCTTTCTTCTTGGTTATTCTTCAAGTTCTTCTAGAAAAATAATCTCAGGCTCAGATCCTCTTCTATTTTCTATTTCATGTTTAGGTTGTACATGCTCATCATTTACTATTTGATAGTCAATCTTTCCTTTCTATGACTTGGTATCAACAATTTGTTGCTCGACACCCACTCTCTATTGCTCAACAATTTGTATTTCCACTCCATCATGTCATGTCTAATGGGAGCTTGTAGCTTGATTTGTCTATTTATTTTGAGTGTTGGGAAGATCATTGTCCATGAAGACGAGTGTACTATAGTATTCGAGTTTTATATTACACAAAGCATCAACTTTTTCTATAAATACATCAATTCTCACATTTTCATTTTTCACAACTTTATTAGTTTTAGAATTTAAACACTTATAATCTTTTCTTTTGTGAAATAACTTAGGAATATGTATTCATCACTTTTTACATCAAGTTTTCCATCTCTTTTATCTATCAATATATAACATCTACTTCCAAAGATTTTGAAATATTTAACATTGGGAGTAGGACAATACCATAGTTCATAATGTCTAGCATTTGTACCTTTCTTAACTTGAACTCTATTTAGGGTATAAATAATAGTACTCATTGCTTCTTTCCAATATTTCTATGATAGGCCTTTCTCCATTATTAGTGTTTTAGCATAGTCCATAATTGATCTATTCCTTATTTCAATTATCCCATTCTGAGGAGGGGTCCTTGGTGCTAACATCTACCTTTTTATTCCTCTATCATTGCAAAATGTGTTGAATCCATGTGAAATTAATTCACCACCTCTATCAGATCTCAAACACTTAAGACTCTTCCCTTTTTATTTTAAAACTCTCGCTAAATACCACATGAATAATTGAAAGGCATCAAATTTAACTTTAAGAAACATTACAGTCATTATTCTAGAGTAGTCATCCACAAATAGAATAAAATATTGATCTCCACAGTAACTTTTAACACCAATGTGTCACCATAGGTTAGTTTGCACCAATTCAAAAATATCACTAGCAATATATGTTTTGTTCTTAAAACTAGACTTGGTCATCTTTCCTAATTGACATGGTTTACACATAGCATTGTCAAGCTTCTTCTATTTAGGCAATCTTCTTACTTTCTTTATCTTACTGATATTCACAAAATTGTTAAAATTCACATGACATAATCTTTTGTGCAATAACCAAGTATCTTCTTCTTATGCAAACATACATGTCTTTTTTGATAGGTCTGGATATAATAAGCTACCTCTTGTCTCCTTACAAGTTCCAATTAGCTTACAATCACCATCATGTATCTTGGTCTTCCTTTTGTGAAATTCAACTCTATAACATGACTTGTCTAGTGTGAAATGTTAGTGTAAATAATAATTATTTACACTAATAGCCCACCTTAAATGCAACTTAGGGGAATGCACTGAAGCTTTCTGGTGGAATTTTTCCTTGGGGGTCTTATTGAGGCCTTCCTTCCTTCATGTTTTTTTCAGCATTTTTTTAATTACCTCTTTTTTGGGGGTTGGGTTTTTCCCATGTGGTTTTTTCATTTTTCCCCATTTTTAGAGATTGCATTTCTTTGCTTTACACATGGGTACCTATCATGGCCTTGTTGTCGGGACCCATTTTGCATTTCATCTTAGCTTTTGTAAGATTAAGTGCATTCCGCTAAGTTGTACTAAAGGGGGGGGTGTTAGTGTAAATAATTATTATTTACACTTTACTTAAGTTTACTTAGGATAAATGCATTTTTTATTAGTTGTCATCTAGGAGTTGTTGACAACATGGGAGTTTGTTCCTACCTAGTCATACTTATCTTCTCACCTACAGGGAGGATAATCCGCCTTTTGTGGGTGTATACTTAGTTGTCACACTTATCTCCTAGCTCTTTCTAGGTTGTTCTAAAAAGCTTCCTAGAGGCCTTTATAAGGCTCTCCTAATGTAATTTCATCTCATATTGTATAGCAATTTCATTTTTCATCATTGCAATATTTTTTCTCTTAGTTTGTTGAGTTTCTCCAAGCCCTAACTTTCCTTCTTTGGTTTCTCTTCAACAGGTTATTTACATGCAGGTGATCTTGGTGAGCTATGAAGTTGGCTTTCATCAACTTCTAAATGAAACACCCAAAGTTGTAGTTAAGTCCTTCAACATAGTAAACATTTTTACATGTTATCTTGTAAGTCAGTTTAATAGTGCCTCTTCCTTTTATAACACATGGGATATCATTACCAAATTTAACACATCCACCATTGTGTGGACCTATATCTTCAAATTTTTCTTTATCACTAGTCATATGATTGGAACATCTACTATCAATCATCCATCTATCACTTTTGTTCACATAATAAATTAATACAATTTTTTCATCTTCATTAGACTCTTCTTTCATAAAAACATAAACAACTTTATCATCATTACACTTAGATTCATTATCAGTATTTTCTTTGGTAATATAACAAGATTTCTTAACTTTTTCATCCTTTCTTCTTCTACACTCTTTTTCATGTCATCTTCCTTTGTACTTTCTTTCCTTCTTTTCATCCTTATCTTCTCTGTTAGGACATCTAGCAACAATATGACCAACTTTGTTGTACGAAAAACAAATGATAGGTAATTTACCTTTGTATTTACCTCTTCCTCTTCAAAACATTTTTACAATGATGCATTCAAGTTCATCAATATCATCATCAGAACTATCACTTTCACTCTTCACATTTTTTCCTTTCATCTTAGTAAGAATCAATTGTGACTTGAAAGAAGATTCAATGGTAGCAAATGTGTAGTTACCAAATTTAGACATCTCAAAAGTAGTAAGTCTTCCAACTAAACCTTCTAAGGTCAAATTGTTACTTGATGTGCATCTCAATTCTTGAATTGCAGAGACTCTAATGACATGGATAGGGAGTAGAGTCCTCAATAGCTTTCTTATTAGCATTTCATCTTCAATTATTCCATTTGATCCTTGAATAACATTAACTAACTCTTTAACTTTTGTGTTGTATTGTACTATGTTCTCACCTTCTATCATTCTCATATCATGAAATTCACCTTTCAATATTTGTGCTTTTTCTCTTAGTACATTGTCACCACCTCGATAAATGGTTTTTTATTTGTCCCACATCTTCTTTGCAGTATTGCAATCTTTTAGGTCATCAAACTTGAAATAGCTTAGGGCTGAGGTAATCTCAAATATTTCTCGGTTGTGATCTAACTTATGTCTCAATTCTTGAGCAATAATAGGAGTATTCATTTCCTATACATATTCATTTCTCACAAAACTAACAACAACATCATTGATACTAGATATGTGAAATTTCATCAAGGTCTGCCATGTAGGAAATTTCTCCTTAATCAACTTGGGTACATCTCTCTTGTTTATCATGATATTTATCTTTAATTTCCTTCAAAATTTTCTCTATAATCACTTAGATCTAATACCAATTGTTAGAAATGTTTAGAATAACTGGGTGGGGGGTAATTAATTACTCAAGGTCTATTCATACCACTTGAACTATTAAACATCAACCACATACATATTCTGTTGATCCTAATTAAGTTGTTGTTGCTTGGTCTATACTTTAAAACTATAATAAAATTAACTTGTATTTCATAATGAAAAACATCAACACATGTAAAAAATTCATAAGACATTCATCATAGTTTGACACAAGAATTTTATGTCAAAACCCAATTTCTAAAAAACACTAGCAACATCTCACTCTTTTTTACTCTTTCAAAGTGAGCCTTGTTAGGAGCCAACCTTGTTAAAGGTTTACAATAGACACTATTACATGTGACATGGTTATAATATTTAATCAACCTATTAGGAGTGGCCTTGTAAGAGGGATTTGATTATTCCATTTAGAATGTCACATAGTTAAAGGATTTACATAGATTGTTAAGTCTTTCAATGACTGTTAGGTCAAGCTTTGTTAAAAGGATTTCAATAAAAATTGTTCTCAATGATAATAAAGAAAATAGTAGGTTTTGATCTATTTTATTACAACTCACTTTTGCTAGTTTAGATCTCTATTCAATCCTTATGTCAATTTACTAATAAGCCTTTCATTGTCATCTCTAATATTGATCTACTTGGACACCTTTCAAGCAATTAGTCTACACTTATCATCAAAAATTAAGCCTTCTGCTCAAAATAACTTATCAATAATAACATCACATCTACAAGCTTTCCCCTTTAGCTTCACATTCGCACTCTTGTGTGCTTCTAATCAACCTTGCTCTATATATGAACTTGCTCATACATAACTGGTTGGGCTCAAATAGGCTTGACTAGACACAATACCAAAAATTCAATTTAGTCTCCCTTTAAATAAGCAATTTGGTCTTTACCATTTTCTACATCCATGTTAGATCTTAGGGTTTATGATCAGCTTCAACTTGATTCAGTGCATTTGTATAACTTCTTGATCATCCTCTAAAAACTTCACTACAATCCTTCTATTAGGCCTTTACATAATTATCACCTTGAATTTAATGATCCAACTCATCAATCTAATCTGCAACGTGTTTTAAATCTCTCAAGAAATCAATAGAGTATATTGGATCTTTTGATTCCTTTGAATTGATCTTTTACTATCAGTTAGTAGTCAAAACAATTTGACACTATCAACACTGGATTTTCTCGATACTAACTAGGACTCAGTTGACACTAGCATTACTCAACACTCCTTAGTAATTTACTCTTTTACTCAGCTTGGCTTAGCTTCCTTGACACAATTACTTCGCTTAATCAAAGTCTATCTAATCAAATATCCATTGTAACTTCCTTTTTCATAATTTCAGCCTTTCCTATAAGTGTTATAGTTATAAATATGTCTCAAATCCTCTTAATTAATAAAATGAATATGTAGCAAAATGTCTGATCTATTGATTTGATATCAATGACAGAGTAAAAATTGTTCCAATTGTAAGTTTCCAATATTTCTCAAGTTAGAGACTTGTTGAGAATATTTGGTTTAGAGAGTTGCAAGCATGGTGATACACCTATGGTAATTTTTCACAAGCTATCCAACAAAGATGAGACACCTACAATTGAAAAAAGAGTATAGATCTATGATTGGATGCCACCAGCATTTGACACACACAAGACCTCATATAGCTAATATAGTTGCAATAGTAGCAAGATTTCAAGTTGAACCTAAAGAATCACATTATGTACCAATAAAAGGAATTTTTCACATATGTTTGATCTCACAATAGTGGGTGCCACTTTTGTGGTATCAAAAAAATTTGAAATGCTAAAAAAAAATTGAATTAAGATTGTTTGCATGAGCATTAAAGTTATTTTCTAGTGAACATAATTTTAATGTTTACATGAACATATAATGAAAAAAACTTGCAACTTGTACATAATTTTAAAAAAATATGTTCACACGAACACTATGTTCACATGAACATATATGTTAAAAAAAAAAAAAAAACTATGTTATTTTTTAGAAAGGAAAAAAGAAAAAATGGCCTTTTGACCCTCAAAAATGGGATCAAATGAACTCCTATTGTAAATCTAAAAAAGTCAAATTGTGCTTCTCGGAACAAGCTTTGCAATGACTATAATTTTAATAGGTATTATTGGTGTAGAGCACCTAATCAAAATGTTCATTTTGTTCAATGTAATAAGGCCTTAGGATTGATTAAGAAATCTCCTTAAGGCCATCCACCCATGTAATCAATACAAGACCCCAAGGTGTTAATATGAACCTGGGCATCATTTGGTCCAAAAGGTAGAATTTTGGTTTATTTTATGTTTTTTAGGGTATTTTAGGTGTTTTGAGCCTTAGAAAAACATTTAGGAATGGTTAGAATTGAATTAGGAAGAAGGTTCATCAAAATGGAAAAAATTGCAAAAATTGCAAAAGTTGCTAATTTAACAATTTTTTCAAAAAACCATCCCCAACAGCTAAAAATATCATGGGGTGGTTCTACCCATTTGTAATAGCCTATAAAGGGTCTAGACACCCAAGGGGAGATGTAGTATGGAAAAAACTTTGTACTTTCCCTTTGAAATTAATAAAAATCTACTATTTCAAGATGCATTCCTTTGATTTTTTTGTACAGTATGACCTTTCATGATTGGGAAGTGAAACATTTTATAATAGATAGTTAGGCCTATTTAATTCTGAAGCATTGGAAATGGTTTCAAGTCTTTAATGATCAAGGAACTTAAGATATTGAATTTTCTTGACCACTGCCCTATAAAACCCTCAAAATCAAGGTTTGGCTAAAGAAATAGCCCTAACTTGAGATCCCACTGTTGGAATTTGTGCTAAATGGGTATGGAGAAAGTTAGGGTGATCTAATTTCATACTCCAAAAGCCCTTAAGCAGGAGGTTGTAGCAAATATTTTTAGGAGCAAGCCATAGGTCTAATATTCCTTATGTATTAGACCAATTTTTATCCAATTTGATGATGTAATGTGAAGGAAGGAAGTTGGGGACTTCGCATGAAGGAAAAACATCTTTGTTTGGGTTAGAAGAACACTCTAAAGTTGGTGGTTTGATTCCATGAACCCATCTCTTGGCCATTTCCTTGTAGACCACACCTAAAGTTGCTAATTAGGCCTGAGTGTATGTTTTGGGTTAAGGTATGTTAGAGTGGAGTGGAGCCTTAAGACTTTGGAGACTTTTAATACTTGGAAAAGGGTATCTAAAACTATACTTTTTTTGTCAAGTCCTTTGGAAGAGTTTTGAGTTATTGCTAGAAAATTAAACTATGAGGCCTAATTGCCTAATAGGTCAAATGCTGCATTTTGTTTTGTGGGTTGTTAGCAGTAGGTCTAATTAGTGATTTGACTAGTTTTGGTCATGTTAAGGTTACCTCAAGCCATCATTGGTGTTAGAAAGGTTGGGAACACCACAAACCCACTTTTTCGAAGTTGGGGGGTAGTTAGCCATTATTGATCCAAGTAGGAAGTAGTTGGATTTGTAAACCTATTAAAGAGTTGTAATATCAGAGTAGTATCCATTTTGAAGTGAATCATAGCCCTTTCTTAGCCCTTTGTGGAGTTTGGAGGTTTGGGGGTAGAAGGTTGATTGATTTTTTCTTCCTTGTGCTTACTCTACATCAAGTGGTATCAAAGCCACTTTGATTTGCTGAGACACAATGTCTGATGGTGGAGAAGAGCCTGAGAGGGAGATGCCCTTGAGGATCACCAATGTAGAACTAGCCAAGCTAGTTAAGGAACAAATGGTAGAGAGTAGGGTGGTCTAGGAATAGAATAGGACCATAAAGAGGGAGTTGGATAGACTTGGGAATAAGATGAGGAAAGGGAGTGATGATGAATCAAAGCTTGAGGAAATAGAAGGGGATGATGAACAAGAAGACATTCCTATAGAATAGAGGCCCCTCCTTGCTGCATTGGTGAGGGTTGGAAAGAAAGGAGAAGGGGACTTACCCACTTTTCATGGTAAGTTGGACCCTGATGTGTGCATGTACTAGATTGAAGCCCTAGATAACCACTTTGAATGTGATAAGACCCTTGAAAATTAGAAGGTTAGGATTGCCAAGGAAAAACTCAAAGGCCCTACCTTGAGTTGGTGGAGCTTTTTGCAAAATGAAAGGTTGGATTAGGGCAAGGAGTAGATTGCTACATGGAAGAAGATGAAGGCAGAGATAAGAAAGTAGTTCATACCAAAAGACTATGAGGTGTTGGTAAACAAAAGGTTTCAAAATCTTAGACAAAGGGACTTGGATGTTAGCACCTACACTCAAGAATTTCACAATCTGACCCTCAGAGCCAAGATGTATGAGATGGAAACCAAAAACTTGTAAGGTATGTGAATGGTTAAAATATAGTATTCAAGATGAACTAACATTGATTACTTTGGGTCCAATAAATCAATGCTTTAATATGGCTTTAAAAATTAAAGAGAAACATAAGAGAAAAGGTGAAACAAGTAGGAGGGGTAGAGGCAACAATAATAGGAGCAGAGGTAGGTTTAATGGAAGAGGATCCTTCAACAAAAATTAGGAGGAGTCTAGTGGATCAAATGCTGATGGGGAGCCCACTAATAGAGGGTCTTTTAGGAGTAGGAGACCCAATGGTAGAGGAAGATCTACTGAAAGGGGGCCTAGTGTGTTCATAGGAAAATGGTTCTCTTGTAATCAGGTAGGACATCAATCTTTTAGATGCCCTAAAAAGAAAAAGAAAGGGGATAGGAGAATACAGTTGATGCAAGAGGAGGATAGTCATAGTGTCAGGTCCTATCAATCTGCCACTTCAAGGCCTGCACTTCTAGAGCATGGTGAATCCTTGATGATGCAAAAAACCTTGATTAAAGCCCCTGCAACAACAGAACCACCATAGAGGGAAACATTGTTTAAAACCCTATGCAAAGTGAATAATAAATTCTATAGAGTTATAGGGGATTTTGGATCCTCTAATAATGTGGCCTCTAAGGAGATGGTAGACAAATTGGAACTAACAACAAGTCCTCACCCTTATTTCTACAACATGTCATGGTTAACAAAATACAAATAAACCCTCATCAATGAATAGGTATGGGTAGAATTCAAGATAGGAGAATATCATGAAAAAAATTTATGTGATGTAGTAGAGATGGATGCATGCCATTTTCTTATTGGGAGGCCATGGTAGTATGATGTGTGTGCCAAACATGATGGTAAGACAAACATTTACACCATAACCAAGGATGGGATTGAATACACCATGCCACCTTTTCCTGATGATGGGAGCCCAGTTACAAATGGAGTAATGTAAGTAGGAGAGAAAGAATTCATGAGGGTCATTGAGGAGAAGGATACACCCTACTATGCATTGATTGTTAGACCTCAAAAGGATCCCATTAAGCCACCACAAGATCCACTCAAGGTTATCAATGTTGGGCATAAGGAGGTAAGGGATTTGTTAGGAAAATACAATGAGATAGTTGCAGGCAGCCAACCAGAGACTTTTCCTCTTGAAAGAGATATTAGTCAATATATAGACTTCATCCCATGGGCTACACTTCCAAATAAGGCAGCCTATAAGATGAGCCCACAATAGAATGAAGAGATAGCAAAACAAATTGAAGATCTACTAGCCAAGTGGTTCATTAGGAAAAGTATAAGCCCATGTGTAGTCCCTACAGTCCTAGCTCTAGAAAAAGATGGTGCTTGGAGGTTGTGTATAGATTCAAGGGAAATCAATAGGATAACCATTAGATATAGGTTTCCTATTCCAAGAATAGAGGACCTTTTAAACTATTTGGAGAAGGAAAATATCCATTCAAAAGTGGACCTTAAAAGTGGATACCATCAAATTAGAATCAGGGGTGGAGATGAATGGAAGACAACATTTTAAACCTTAGAAGGCTTATATGAGTGGCTTGTGATGCCTTTTGGCTTGTCAAATGCAACTAGAACCTTTATGAGGCTAATTAATGAAGTCTTAAAACCCTTCTTGAATAAGTTTTTTGTGGTGTACTTAGATGACATTTTAATATTTAGCAAGGATAGGGATGAGCACTTAAGGCACCTTGATTTGGTTTTGAATAGGCTTCATGAAGAGAAGTTGATGATAAATTTGGAGAAATGTTCCTTTTTGCAAAATGAACTAATCTCTTTGGGATTTGTGATATCAGGAGGAGAACTAAAGATGGATACTTCTAAGGTTGAAGCCATCCTTAATTGGCCACCACCCACCACTCCATTAGAAGTAAAGAGCTTTCACGGTATGTGTAGTTTCTATAGAAAATTTATAAGGAACTTCAGTGGTGTGTGTGCTCCAATGATAGATAAAATTAAAGGAGGAAGGAAATGTATATTTTCTTGGACTAAGGAGACAAATGATTCCTTTGAATGTTTGAAAAGAAAAATTGCAGACCAACCTATTTTGGTGCTCTCTTACTTCTATAAATTGTTCACAGTGGAGTGTGATGCAAGTAATAAGGCAATTGGAGGTGTTCTAAGTTAGGAGGGTAGGCTTGTGGCCTTTTTCAATGAAAATTTTAATGAGACTAAAAAAAAATATTTAACCTATGATCTTCAACCCTATGTTATGTTGCAGTCCCTTAGAAAATGGAGGCATTACTTGTTGCTTAAGGAATTTGTTGTATATACTGATAATCATGCATTAAGTTTCTTAACTAGGCAAGAAAATTTAAATCATAGACATATGAAATGGAATGAATTTCTACAAGCCCAAATCTTTACTATTAAGCATAAAAAGGGAGAAACTAACAAGATTTTTGATGCACTTAGCAGGAGAAATTTGACTGTTTAGGAAGTTCAGTTGGAAAGCATTGGGATTCATGCCATGAAGGACATGTATGAGAAATATGAAGACTTCAAGGAGGCTTACCAAGTTTACAAATCCATGGGTGAAAGGTACCACACTGAATTTGGTAAGTATATCTTGCAAGAAGGTTTTTTTTTTAAAGGGAGTCAGCTTTATGTTCCCAAGGGATCCATTAGGGAGAATATCATAAAAGAAAACCATTGTGGTAGTTTAGCAGGGCATTTTGGGGTGGATAAAACTTTGGAATAGGTTAGAAGATTTTATTTTTGGCCAAGGTTGCAAAATGATGTTAGGAGATATGTTGAGGAGTGTCTAATTTTCCAACAAGGAAAAGGAGGCTCATCAAATGTAGGACTCTACACCCCACTTCCAATACTTCATAAACCTTGGGACTCAATGAGTATGGACTTTTTTGTTGGTCTACCAAGAACCAAATCAGGATATGACAATATATTTGTTGTTGTGGAAAAATTTTCAAAAATGGCCCATTTTATTGCTTAAAAAACCACTCATGATGCCTCTCATGTATTAGGTTTGTTCTTCAAAGAAGTTGTTAGGCTTCATGGTTTGCCTTTATCCATCATATCAGATAGGGACCCTAAGTTTTTGGAGCATTTTTGGAGAACCTTGTGGAGAAAACTAAGTACCAACTTATGTTTCTCATCTGCCTATCACCCTCAATCTAATGGGTAGACTGAGGCAGTCAATAGGTCATTAGGGGACATCCTAAGGTGTCTTTCAAAACAACCTAGAGCCTCATGGGATTATGTCTTATCCCAGGAAGAATTTGCCTTCAATGATTCCATCAATAGAAGTATTGGTCTAACACCCTTTCAAATTGTTTATGGCACTCATTCTAGGGGTACCTTGGAATTTCGTGAAGTCAAGGACATGGAAAGAAGAAGTGCACATGCTAAGGATTTTGTAGAGGTAATAAGAGAAGTCCACCAATAGGTACAAGATAGATTGCAAGATACTTCCACTAAATACAAGCAATAGGCAGATAAAAGAAGAAGAGAACTATAGTTTAAGGTGGGGGATACAATAATGATCCATTTCAATAAGGCCAGACTTCCAAAGAAAATGCATTACAAATAGTAGATGAAGAAGATTGGTCCTTTTAAAATAGTGAAGAAGTTTGACAATAATGCCTACCAAATTGATTTACCTCATGATATTAATTTGTCACCTATTTTCAATGTCTCTGACCTGTATGTTTTTAAGGGTGTTGTTGTAGATGATGTGGACATAGGCACACTTGCAGATCTCAAGGAAGAACTAAAGAAAACTATCCCATCAAAGCCTAGACCCATGGTGGAAGCCATTCTAGACAAAAGGATCAGTAAGTAGACTAGGAGGAAGACTTATTATGAGTATCTAGTGCAATGGAAAGGAAAAATAGTAGCAAATACAACATGGATGATAGAGAAAGATCTCAAGGCCCTTGGTGTTGATCCTCTATGTCATAATACTCCAAAGATTGGAGTTTCTTTTTCAAAGGGAAGAATGGTACAAAGCACCTAATCAAAATTTTTATTTAGTTCAACATAATAAGGCCTTACGATTGATTAAGAAATCCTCTTAAGGCCATACACCCATGTAATTGATACAAAACCCCAAGGTGTTAATATGAACCTAGGCATCATTTGGTCCAAAATGTGGAATTTTGGTTTATTTTATGTTTCTTAGGGTAGTTTAGGTTTTTTGAGCCTTAGAACAACATTTAGGAATGGTTAGAATTGAATTAGGAAGAAGGTTTATCAAAAAAACAAAAATTGCAAAAGTTGCATTAGCAACTTTTGCGATAATTTGACAAATTTTTCAAAAAACCATTCCCAATGGCTAAAATTGCCATGGGGTGGTTTTACCCATTTATAATAGCCTATAAAGGCTCTAGATACCCAAAGGGAGAGGCAACATGGAAAAAACATTGTACTTTCTCTTTGAAATCAATAAAAATTTGTTGTTTCAGGATGCATTCCTCTAATTTTTCCCTATAGTATGGCCTTTCATGATTGAGAAGTGAAATTTTTTTCTCTATATAGCTAGGCATATTTAATTGTGAAGCATTGGAATTGGTTTCAAGTCTTTAGCAATCAGGGAACTTAAAATTTTGAATTTTCTTGACCACTGCCTTGTGAAACCCTCAAAATTAGGATTTGGACAAAGAAATGGCCCTAACTTGAGATCCCAAAATTGGAATTTGTGCCAAAAGGGTAGGGAGGAATTTAGGGTGATTTACTTTCATACTTCAAAATCCCTAAAGCAGGAGGTTGCAAAAAATATTTTTAGGAGCAAGTCATAGGTCTAATACTCCTTATGTATTAGACCAATTTTTATGCAATTTGATGATGTAATGTGAAGGAATGAAGTTGGGGACTTGGTGTGAAGGCAAAAAATCTTTGTTTGGGTTAGAAGAAAACTCTAAAGTTGGTGGTTTGATTCCATGAACCCATCTCTTGTCCATTTCCTTGTAGACCACACCTAATGTTTCTAATTAGGCCTGAGTGCATGGTTTGGGTTAAGGTATGCTGGAGTGGAGTGGAGCCTTAAGACTTTGAAGTCTTTTAATACTTGGAAAAGGGTATCTAAAACTATACTTTTTTTTCTAGGTCCTTTGGAAGAGTTTTGAGTTATTGCTGGAAAACTAAACTAGTAGGCATAATTACCTAATAGGTCAAATGGTGCATTCTATTTTGTAGGTTGTTAGCAGTAGGTCTAATCAGTTATTTTCATTGTTTTGGTCATGTTAAGGTTGCCTCAAGCCATCATTAGTGTTAGAAAGGTTGGGAACACCACAAATGCACTTTTTCCAAGTTGGGGGGTAGTAGAACATTGTTGATCCAAGTAGGAAGTAGTTGGATTTTTGACTTCTTTGGAGAGTTGGGTTTGTAAACCTATTGAAGATTGTAATATTAGAGTAATATCCATTTGGAAATTAATTATAGCCATTTCTTAGCCCTTTTTGGAGTTAGGAGGTTTGGGGGTAGAAGGTTGATTGATTTTTGCTTCCTTGTGCTTACTATGCATCAATTATATTCATTAAGACTTTCAAATATGTGTTTAAATCATTATAGGTTGATTAATGATTGAACATCAACTAACTTCAAAACTTTAGGTAAAAATGTAAGTAAATTCAATTTATTTTGAAAAATCTCTAGGAAATAGTTTATTAAGTTAGCTTTCTATTACAGAAATAATAGTTTATTAATGATATATATTGAGTTCAAGTTATGTTTGTCAGAATGAATGTATGTCTGAATTATGATTGATGTCACTTCAAAATTTCATAAACTATACAATATTCAAGAAAATTGAGTCAAACCAAATGTATCCTCTTGATATCGATGTTACAAATCCAACATATAAAGAATTACCTTACTATCATTTGTAGAAAAAAGTCATTCTTGTCAAGCGGACTATCACTCTTCAAATATATTGATTTTTTGTATGTACTACTTTTCGTGGGAGAATAAAAATTTATCTTAAATAATATTTTTTTTTAATAAAAAATATGGTTTAAAATTAGGAACAAATTACTAGAAATCACTAGTTTATGCCATCTTCAAATTATTAATAGTTTTAGAGATATAGTCACTCAAATGTGAGGTTTGTTTCAAAAATGTTGATCTTAGAATCAAAATTGGTGAAAAGTGGCACCTACTATTGTGGGATCACCCACATTTGAAGGGAACACTTGATCTTTTATTGTGGTATGATAGATCAAATGACCTTACTTTATGTGCATACACTAATGCAGACTGGGAAGGCACTATGGATGACAAATAGTACAAGTGGTGGAATATTTTTTGTAGGAGGAGGATTTGGTTTCTTGGCTAAGCAGAAAAAAATATTATATTTCACATAGTGCAACATAAATAGAGTATGTTGTAGAAAAATATAGTTGCAATCAGATAATTTGGATGGAGAAAATGTTGAAGGATATTACTATATATTTTTTAGAACCTATTATCATTCATGGTGATAACACAAGTACAGTGAGTATAGCAAAGAATCATGTGTTACACTCAAAGAGAAAGAACATATCTATTAAGTATCACTTTTTGAGAGATAAAGTTACAAAGAAGGAAATCAAATTGGAATATGTAAACACAAAAGAGAAATTTGAAGATATATTTACAAAGACATTACTAAGAATACATTTTAGTATTTAAGATGTATGCTTGGGGTTATTTCCCAACCTAATTTTGACTAATTGATGCAAAGAGTTGCATCTATGCAGTCATAGCAAACAACTAATTTAGTATCTGGATTGAATTCTTGATGATTCCTCTATAGGAGAGTATATGTATTTGATCTAAGTCACGGAGGACTCTAGGTAATTCACATTTCAACAATGTCTTTGGACACTTGAGATGATTAAAGATATTGAGAAGCATATTGACATAATGATGCCTTTGGCATTGATGTTAGTGGGGGAGAGAGTACATGAAAAAAATCTATTGTGAATGTGGGAGAGAATGAACTCATGAGAATTGGGGAGATGATGTATGCATATTTCATGAGGAAGAGATTTGTGAATTGGGGAGATGCACTAACTACAAGATTTTATTGATATTCAAGGAACTTATATGTTTTTCATCTATGTTGCCATCAACACTAAAGGGTGAAATTGTTAAAATGAATGTTGATGATATTTCTTGTTAGCATGGATGTTGATGTTATTCCCTTGGGAAGTTTCCCGAGTATTGCCAAAATAGTTAGGGAGATTTTAAAATGATTGGCATGTTGCATTCATGCCTTAGTTTGTCATTGATGTCAACATAGTATTATTTCTATAAAGATTTTTAGAGTAATAGAAAATGAATGAGGTTGTATGAACTATGTATTAATGATGAGGTCAAGTATAGTTGAAGATATGTTCTATAGTATGTTCTTATTATGTAAAGATGTGTTTGTAAAAAAATTCAATGACATGTGAAAGTTATTTGTGATTTATAGAAGATAGTGTACAAACAGAGTACCTAAGAAGTGGCTTTTGGAGTTTGGATTGTAGCTCTTAATAGGGTTGTAATCATTATGAGAAAAGTTAAACAATGATAGTAGACAACCTGATAATAATGTCATAGAGTGCACAAGGTCTGACGTTGCATTTATGAAAATTTATAATTAATATGGGCCAACAATATTTTTTAATCGTGAAAATATGTAATGATTTTTAGTATCTTAATGATTTCCTATTATAATTATTTGGGAAAGCCTCAAGGCCAACTCAAAGAATTATTTTTCAGGATATGGTATAAAGGAATGTTAATTTCTCTGTGATGATATGTGAATAAGTGTGCAAGTGTGAATTGTGCAAGTGATATGTGAAGATCAATCAAAGGGATTGGTGTGATGTGAAAGATCTAGTATTGCAATCTGTGAAGGCATTTGGTGCACTATTGGTATAGTAAGAGGGTAGAGAAAGAGTTGGACTTGTGGATATCAATTTCATTTCTATTATTCTACAAGGAATAATATAGAGACAAGATAGATAGTGACTTTGGTAGTCTTTCCCCTGAAGTTGTTTGGACACTAGGTCCATGTACCTTCTACAACTCCTAATATTGTTTCCACAACTCCTAATAGGATTAGAATCTCCTAATAGGGATTAAAAGTTTCCTAACATGGGATAATATATAGTAGATGTATTTCATTGGCTCCTTATAGAGTTCATCCTCTTACAAGGAACTTTAATATTAGTACATCATTTTGTGGGTGCAATCCCCACTAGGGTTTTCCCTCTTACCAAGGGTTTCCCTAGTCAACATATCAAGTGTTATTGTGTATGTGTATCTTCTTATGGTTGTTGATTATATTTTTCACATGTTTAAGGTTTAATAAGGTTGATAAAAGTTATATTGATCTAATAAGTGATTAAGCCCCCCTCCCCCTCTCAGTTATCTTGGTGGACTTTATTTTCTAACAATTTCTATGGTAGATTATATGTTGTCACTCGTGATTTTTTTGTAATTGGTGTCAACATATTGGTGATCCTCAAATGACTAGAAAAGTAGAAGACAAGGACTAAGATTTTGTAGTTAGAAGGTGGAAGATGTGGTTATGCAGAGTTGAGGACATTTTCTAAAGAGTGTCCTGATGATTTGGTTAAGAGTGCATGTGAAAAGTCAAAGATTGGTGATAGTTATTTGTGATTTATTGAAGACTATGGTTTGACAGAGCTCCTACAAAGAAGCTTGTGATATTTGGATTATATCTCCTAACAAAAATAGAATCTAGATAAGCAATGTTAGAAAAAGGTAGGAGAGAGATGAAGATGGTGTGGTTGATCACACTAAGTCAGATGTCACATGTGTAAAGAGATCAAGAAGATTGTAAGCTGACAATTTTGATATTTATGGAAATGTGATGTAACATGTATTAATGAGGTCCTATATTGTAATTATAAATTGAGAGAGGTTCAAGGCCAACCCAGTAATGTAGTAAAGGACTTAGATAAAGGAAAGTTTGTTTTCTTGGTTTTAGGGTGTGATTTTGAGCAATAATATGAAATGTCTAATGTGAGAAAGTGATCTAAGGGATTTTATATGTGATGCAAGTAGGTGGATTAGGTTTTGAGATATGAGAAGTATCTGGTGAAGAAGATGCATGGTACAAGGATATTGAAAGAGTATGAGTTGTTGAGATGAGTTATATCTGGTCATATTATACAAGGGACAATACAAAGATCAGTTGGACGATGCTTTTGGTGGTCTTACCCCTAAAGTTGTTTGGACAGTGGGTCCTTCTTCCTTCTACAACTTCTAACAAGGTTGGAATCTCCTCACATGGATTCAAAGTGTCTTAATAGGGACTAAAATGTACCAAATGTAATTCATTGGCTCCTAACTAGGTCCTAACTAGGTTTTTCCTCTTCCAAGCAACTTATATATTAATAAATGATTTTGTGAGTACCATAACCACTAAGGTTTTCCCTTTGATGAAGAGTTTCTCTAGTCAACATATCTAGTGTTATTGTGTATGCTTATATTCTTATGGTTTTTGTTTATATTGTTCATATGTTTGAGAATCAATAAAGTTTTAAAAAAATTATTAGATAACTCATTCAAACACCCCTCCCACCCCCTCCAAGTTAGCTTCATGTACTTTACTTTCTAACAACTATTTCCCACATAGTGTCCTTCAGCCAATTTTGACATATTTAATTGTAACTCATGCTATCCTTCAAATAACCTTTGATAAACATATATATGTTGGCATCAATGAAAATCCAAGTCATGAATGTAATACATAAGAAATCAATTTAAGTGTCAACCACTCAATAATATCTCACTTTTACATATATTCTCTCAATACTTCATTAACACTAACAAAATATAGTCTAGAGTAGAACATAGATTAAGCATTTGAGAGAAAAGAACACATGCACAACAATATTTTTAGTAACAATGTCTTGATGGTAAAGATATTCAAATCTCCAAACTACAAATGCAAGAGGAATTATGATGAAAATTTTATTTTTGTCTTGTTTTTATAGCCTCATGTAAAGATATACATAAAGTGTCATATTGATGTAAATCTAATCATCACACATTATGATAAAATAACTAGTGAGAATTAAGAGACTACTTACCTATTATTAGTTTCTCAACCCTTCATTTTTCTTTCTTAATACATTTTTAATATCACATCTTGATTTATTTCTTCATGTTAATTGTCATTTGTAAACAATAGACTTGTTTTTCATTCTATCATTTTTGTGACCTTTTATTGGACAATCTTTTTTTCCTATCTAAAAAACATTGGGATTATTTTATAAGTATCAAAAGTGATTTTTTTCCAATGCATCCATATTATAAGATCAAAAAATTATGAGTAACATCTAATGCACATTAAATAAAATGTTGGTCTGATTTTTCCCATGATGAAATTTCCCTAGACTAGGTACAAAAAAATTAGATTGAATCCATCGTTGGTGAATAGGGTTTCTTGTTTAGTCTTCTAGATTTTGTTTGCCTTTGATAAATCCTATTAAACCCTATGTCTTGTTCCTTTTAAAAGTTTTGGGCACAAAATATTTTTAAACTTTTGCGAATATTATATTTTCATTTTAAATTTTATGTGCCCTCAAGTGGTTTTGTTCTCTTATGTTCCTCACCATCTAATTTTGATGAGAGATACATTTCTCACTATCTCACTATAGAAAGTTGTGTGCTTCTTATGTATAGCGAGGTAGTGAATGCTGCAAAAATAAAAAATGGTGTTGTAAAATGGAGATGTAGTAGTTGGAAAATATGTTGCAGCTGAAGTTTTAGTCATGTGCATTTTGTCAAAGCTGTTAGAGCAGGAAAAGGAACCCAATAAAAGGTGGGCAGAAGAGATTGCTGGAATAATGATTTCTTCGATGATTCACTACTTTGCTATCAAAAAATTTAGGCATCTCACAGTTAGTGACATAGTGAGTAGTCAGGAAATATATGACATGATGGCTTCCAAACTTCCAGGTGATCATAAAATTTTCCAAGTGGCATGGTGCGTAATAATTGTTATTGTTAGAAACATTTAATAAGAGCGATGGTGACTTGACGTGCCTTTATTTTTTTGGCACTGAGTTTTTTGTTAAGACACCGGAGCTTGCTACTTCACTATTAAAAAATTTGGGCATCTCACCATTAGTGACATAGCAAGTTGCCATGAAATGAAATGTGGTGGGACCCTAAGCAATGTGGAGAGGTGACTAAGATTAAAGTATGGTTTTGTTATGCCAATTGTGCAGGATTTCTCATGTCATCAATATCCTAGACCCATGCCCCATTCATTAAAACACATGAGGTATTCTAATTGTCAGATGAAGATGGGATCAATGATTCTCGCTATCTTGCTATAGAAAGATGTGCGTTGTTTACTCTATGCGACATAGCAAGTATGGGACCCACCACATCTTAAGAAGTTCATGTAGTTTCCATGCCATCAAATCAAGTTCAAATCTACGGCCATTGCTATCTTGCTATAAGGAGTTGTACAAATTTTATGTATAGTGAGGTAGCAAGTGAGGGACCAACCACATTTCTCTTATGAGTTGTATCTAATGTTTTCCACATGATCAAGTAGGATCAATGGTTATTGCTACTTGGCTATAGCAAGATGCTTGAAAGTTATGTATAGCGAGGTAGTGACTTGATGAAACATGTCCCCAGTCATTAGTGGGCCCAGAATGGAATGCCAGTAGCAAAGGAAAAACATAGGTGGAAGTGCTTCATTAGTTTGATTGTCAGCATGTTAAGAGGAAAGATGAGGTAGCTCCATTTTTATCCTTAGATCGTAGGATTTTCTAAAGATTGATGGTGCAAATTTAAAAGGAAAGATGATGCCACACTATTTTTTCCACTCTGTGCATTTATGAAGCTTGAAAGCTTCACATGCGAAAGAAAAAAAAGTATAATACAAAAGATTTTCTCAGTCTCATCCCATGTGAGCAAATATTTCAAGCTTTTCCCTGAGTAGAAGTCATTACTAAGAAGCTTGTGAGATAAATAAGAACATGAAGCAAATTTCTAGTGTTTGCGAAGACATTGCAAAGTTACAGAGAGATATAAGCAAAGAATCAAGTAAGTATTTACACTATAACCTCTATAGTGTCTTAATTCTGTAAATTACAATTCAAGATGCCTCCAAACAAGGGATTTTCTAGTCAGGAGAACTACTTGGATAGGAATGTCCATGATGATTTACTTGAGTTGCTTCCCAATTCCACTACTGAAACTGTGCAAGTGAAAAAGCTCATTACATTAAACACTAGGTTGAAAATAGTAGATGGATTATATGAAAAGGGTAATTGGGTCTGTGATGTCAGTACCACTCAAACTAGTTTAGAATTGTTTAAAAAATGGTTTTTAGAGAGCAACCTTTTTGCCCCATATGCCAATATCTAGAATTTTGAGCTAGGGAAATTGGTGGTTCCTAGTGTTTTCATGGATTATGATCTTCTTGAAGTTGTGGCCAAAAATTATGACCAAGCCATTAGGGTTATGAGAAGAACTGATGGCCAAGCCCTAATTATAGCCAACCTAGATGAGATTAGGGAAGTTTTTTGTTTAAGGCCTATCACTAATTACCATGTGCCCATTGATTTGGAAGGATTAGAAAAGAAATACAAATCCAAGAAATATATCATTAGACAAGGTGCATTGAAGGCACATATAGGTAAAATTGGAACCATGCTAACAATAATAGTAGCCTCCAAGGAACCTTTCAAAAGGGCATATTTCAATTCTAGGGCTATACAAATATATAGGACCCTATGCAAAGTTTTTAGGAGAGCCGAAGAAGAATTTATGCCTGTAGATTTTATGTATATGGTTGTTCAGATTTCATCTTTTAGTGTGGACATCATTTTTATTTTGTTTCTTATTTGGCTGAAGAAATTCACAATGGGTTAATTGGGATTGTCAAGAGCAAGGTAGAAAAAACTTTTGGTCACTATTCTTTATTGATGCATATGTTTTTGTTTAAAGGAGCTTCATATTTTGGTAAAGAAATGAAGTTAAATAGAGAGGAGAATGGGGAAGCACTGCCAGTCCAATAATGGAGTGCAGATATGACTTGGGATCCAAAGAATGCTACTTTTGTTAGATTTGATTGGTATTTCACTTCCAAACTGAGATGCCTTTTATTGAGTGACAATCCCAAAAATCCCCAAGGCATTAATGTGTCTCATTAGGCCTATGGATAACCCCCATAATTTGAAAGTTTCACATAATTAGGGGGATATTATTCCTTACTCTATTTCTATTATTCTCAAAATTTATGGTTTTAGGGGGAGCCCTCATGTATTGCCCTACCAGGTGCCCTTGAAGGTAGGAGTAGTTGAGTTTTTGTGGAAGTTGGGAGGAGTAGAGGAAATATTTTTGTTGAAAAGATCCACAGGGTCAATTTTCCCCACTTGCACAATTTCCCATCATTTTGTAATCACAAAAGGGGGTTGGCTCTCTTTGCACAAAATTTTGGATCCTTACAAGATGGCTATTTCTCACCCTCAATTTTGTGATTCTGAGGAATTTTTCAATTTGTCCCTAAGGCATAGGATCAAGCTTGGTAATGTTGAGCATGAATTTTATTTCCTAGAAGATATATTAAGGAATGAGTACTCCTTGTAGGAACAAGAGACTAGAAAAGAAAAGTGGAGAGTCTTCTCTAAAATTTTGGATTTCATTCATTGTTTTTATCCAAATTATAGTCCTTTGGATGATGCAATTACAAATGTAGATAAGATAAGGAAACTTATGAATACTTTTCCTAAAATAATAGAGACAATGAATGAAAAGAAACAATTGTTAAAATTTGAAAAGATTGATAACCTAGAAAACTAGTGCAAAGAATAGATATCTAAATTATGAATGCAACTGATAAAATCAAAATAGCAACAAAGAGTCAGTCTCCAAGAGAGTAATGCAAATGCTAGAAGCAAAATAGCATTAAGAGGATGCAAATGAAATTGATCAAAAATACAAGCCAAGTAGCATGCTTATATAGACTAGGAAGAGGGAGGAGGTGGCAACACTGACCAATAAGGAGCAACCATCTATCAGACTAAAGATTGCAAAGTATCTTCCTAAGATAGATAATAGATGCTCATATGTAGGGAGGTGACACCTCACAACCAATTTCTAAATAAGACATGCTTTATTAACCTAAGCAAGATTATTAAAAGTGTTGGGAAAAACTAGCAATATAGGAAAAAATAAATAACCCACTAGGAAATAAATAAATAAATAAATAAAACTACACTAACACCCCCTCATAAGCGAAGCTTACGTGGATGTAGAAATGGGTCCTGGCAAGTCAGGCTTGATGAGGTACACATGTACATAAAATTCCCCCAAAAGAGAGAGAAAAGAGACTCCCCAGAAAAATCAGGACTCCAAGTGAGAGGAGGAGGCCCCCCTAAAAGATGAAGCATCCTGCACCCCTAGCAAAGCTTGCAAATTTTGTTTGATAGATCCACTTAAATCGAACAAGTTTTCTTCCCTTAGAAAGAAGGACAAGTTCCCAAGTGTTGCTCCTCTTCAAGGAACTATACTCTTCCTACATAGTTGTATCCCACTCAGGAATACTAGAAGCCTCATGAAAATATGGTGGATCTAAGGCAGTAGCAATAAAGATATGTGTAGCATCCTAGAATTACAAATGAGTCTTCCTAGTGTCTGATGGATCCCTAACCTGATCACCTATAGACTACAAGGTCTATCTAGCCCAAATTGGACCAGAAGATGGAGAATCTATAGGAGAATCATCAACTTGTGAATGATGACTAGGAGAGGAAGGAGGTGAGTCCTCTATATCACTCTCTACATCAGAAGTGGAGGTAGAAGACTATTTAGGTGAATCTGACTCATCAGAAGATTTTTCATGTATTCCAAGTGACTCCAATGTCAAAATAGAAGGCACAGTACATGACTCCAAGGATGCAAGTTCTTCTTAGATGAAGCCATGTGGTGTGAAGCACCTAAATCAAGAACCCAAGTGGATGGTGAGGATGCAACTGCAACAAGGGCCTTGCCCTTTCCTTTCCCCTTGTTGTTTTCTTTTGCCTTGTTAGACCCTTCATTTGAACTTTGTTTGATAGACTCAGGAACACTAATATTATTCTTCTCAAGAATGTATGTCAAGTGATCAATTTGTTTCTTCAAACATTTATATTCATCGTGACCAGGTCTTGTACAATAGGCATATTTCACCTTTTCTTTCTTAGGCTTATCACCCTTGGAAGATGGTGTATCAATAGTTTCTTTTGAAGCAACCGCATATGATCCTTCTTCTCATTGCTATTCTTTTGTTTCTTGTCCTTACTATTGTTGTTACTAATTTTTCCTTTTCATTCTTTTGTGTCTTGGTTGGCAGCCAAGGCATGTGACTTAGAGGACTTAAGAGTGCCCATCTAGATTAGCTTGTCCTATTCTCGAGTGAGATTGATAGCAAAATCATCTAAAGATGGCATGGTGAATTGAGTGCCAAGTGCACCCTTAGTAGCATAGAAGGTAGAGACAAACACAAAATATTATGAACTTAGCTTAAAGAGAATACTAAGAATCAATTGTTCATGCTTCTTTTCAATTCCACATTGTTTTAACTGCAACCTTAGTGACTTCAATTTAGTGAAGAAATCCTAGATTGTCTTGAAATTGCCTGGACTTAAACTAATTAGTTCATTTTCCAACATATGACCCCTCATTGAATCTTGTGTACCAAATAGTGTTTCTAGTTTTAACCATATTTCATTTGGTGTATTCAAAGATTCAATGTGAAATAGAAAATCGGGAGAAATAGAAAAACACAATGTTCCATATGCCTCATCACATTTGTTAAACCACTTAGGCTTGTCTTCATCTTTAGTAGGTTCAGTTTCAAGTCCCATAGTTATCCTATTTAATCCAGCTTTCCTTAAGTGAATTGTCATGTGTGATTTCCACTCAAAGTAATTGTATGGAGTTAGGATGGGCATATTTGTTTGATCCATGATGAAGAAATGCAGAGAAGAAATGCCAAAAAAAGAGAATCTAGCCACGAAAATGCTCCCCCTTTTTACTCAATCAAAGAACCCCCCCAAAAGAAATATGATTTGGTACTTTATTTTAGTGCGTTTACAACTACCACTAGAAAGAAATACTTAGTGGTCTTGATTTCAATGCATTACAAACCCTCATGAAGAGCATGTGCTAAAAATGAAACTTGGGCACAATAATCAAGGAAACAAATAGCACCACTACAATCTACTCAAAAAATCATGCACTTTCAAAAAAATAATCACACTGATATGAGGTCGTATTAGAAAGTTATGATTCTCTGAAGTTTCCAAAATGAGAATTGTGCACAGTCACGGCCGAGAATCTGCAATTTCTGAAGAGTTCATGAATGGAAATCAAAAAACAACTCCACTAGTGGATAGAGCACAAAAAAATAGCCAAGATCATAACAAGAATCATCAAAATCAAAGTCCGTATGAGCAAGAATGAGACATTTGAAAACTACATTCAAATCTGCGACTGCCAATGGAGAGGGGTATGGATGTAGCTTTTTGTGCTTGATTCTACAAAATATATAGCTTGCATGCAAAACCTAAAAGATACCTAGATAGTTTTTAGGTGCTGCGAGTAAAACCTAGAAAGCGATTTTCTTGCTGATGTATAGAAGATGTTGCTATAGTGTAAATCAGACACTTGTAACAGTAAAAAATGGCTCCAAAAATCAAGAAACAACCCCAGCAACCAAAACATGACATGAAAATGCTGGATCAGCTTCCTAAGTTCATCAATGGAATGTTGGAACTTGCAATACTGATTGAAAACTCCAAATATACATGTTGGTTGTCAGATTTGAGATTGAAATCCTAGAGATTAAAAATGTTTTTGTCAAAACTTTTCTAATTCTCAAGATCATCCAAAGATGTAAGAGAAGAGCATACTTCATTTTTTTAAAAAATACAATAAAATTTATTAGCCGCCCCCTAATCTCTCAAATAAGGAAACTAAAATCTACTCTTGCACATAGAAAAGCTCTGATACCATGTTAGAATCTGAAAAGATTGATAACCCAGAAAACTAGTGCAAAGAATAGATATCTAAACTATGAATGCAATTGATAAAGTCAAAATAGCAACATAGAGTTAGTCTCCAAGAGAGTAATACAAATGCTGGAAGAAAAATAGCATTAAGAGGATGCAATTGAAATTGATCACAAATACAAGCCAGGTAGTATGCTTATATAGACTAGGAAGAGGGAGGAGGTGGCAACACCAACCAATGAGGAGCAACCATCTATCAGACTAAAGATATCAAAGTATCTTCCTAAGATAGATAATGGATGCTCATATGTAGGAAGGTGACACCTCACAACCACTTTCTAAATAAGACATGCTTTATTAACCTAAGCAAGATTATTAAAAGTGTACGAAAAAACTAGCAATATAGGAAAAAATAAATAACCCACTAGGAAAAAAATAAATAAATAAATAAAACTACACTAACAACAATTCTTTATTAGATTTTACCCAGATAAGGCCAAAGAAGTAATGAGAAGATTGGGTTTTACTCCCAATATAGGGGTAGGTCAATCAACTACCCAGAAAAGGCCAAGGTACACCCTTATTTAGAAAAAAGGGGCCACTGTAGACAAAGGAAAACAAATAATGGCATCTACTAGTGCTATTATGGAAGAGAGGCCTTCTGAACCCTCTCTAAAGAGGAGGAAGATAATAAAGGAAGAAGATCCTCATGTTGAGGAATACTCACACTCCCAGAACCCTTTGAGAATTGAAGAAGAACAGCTCACTGAAGAGAAAATTGAGCAGTTGGGGTCACAAGGGGAAGTTTTGGTCACACAATCAAAAATAAATGAAGGAGAACCTCAGGAGCCTCTTGTGCCAAGCTTTGAATTAATAGTTGCAGACTACAGGAGAAGGGAATTGGACCCTATTTTGGAACAAGCTAGTCAACAATTTTTATCTGATGAGAGTTTTGTGAAATAAAGGGCTTTCCAACAATTTGCATGGAGGGAAACTATGAGCAATTTTGAGTAAAGATGCAAAAAACTAACAATAGAGCATCCAAAAATAGATGAAGCCTCCATCCAAGGTCAAATAAAGGAACAAATGATTCAAGAGTTCCAAAATATAACCCCTAAAGAGGGGAGGTAGATGGTAAAAGCCTCAAACATTTTATTATTTCCCAATTGGGATATTGTAGATGCACTAATTTTTAGTTCTATTTCTAATAAATTGGAATTACAAAAGCCCAATAAAAAGGAGTTTACAGGACCTTCATTTAGTGAAGATCAAGCTGCTCTAGTCATGTGGTCACTAGGAAGGGGGTCTAGGGTTGTTTCATCACACCTAGATGAATCTGGGCTAATAGGAAATATCATTGTGAGGAGGGTTACTGATACCTCTCATGTACAGGTAGCACATTGGAATGTGGACTCATCCCAATTTCTTTTGGCCACTACTAAGAAGGAAGAATAGGCCATGTTTGAATTATTATGAAACAATTTTGGAGGCCTACAATAAAGAGGTTAAAAAGAGGATTGAGCTTGAGAAAAAGTTAATGGGGAGGTCCACAAGGCCAAAAATAACATACCCCCGCCCCCCAGTTGAACCTTTCAAATCCACCCCCCTCAAAGAAATACCAGATACACCCCAAAGGATGGAATACTACACTGCAGAAGATTTTGAAGAAGAAAAAGGCAAGTTGTGAGCATTACATGTGGAGTTGGAGGCAAAATATGAAGATAAATTAAGAAAAGCTCTCACATATTTGGGGGACAAGATTGAATGGCCACTAGTTTCTGATCAGTTGGATAGGGTGATCAATATCTGGGAGGAATTGAAAGCTAGTGATGAGGCTTTGAAGCCTATTGTGAATAAGTTGGTGAGAAGGAGGAAAGAAATGACATTTTTATGTTACTCTATCATAAAAACTTATATGATCAATTTGAGAAAACCTTTGATATTGTTTTTGATCTTTTTGATTTTGATAGTAAGAGAATTTACTTGCAAAGAATAATAGTTGGCTACTTGAACAAGTACAAGAGCCAAAATTTTAGTTTGTTTCCTCATGCCCTAGATAAGAGAAATAATTTGAAAAACAAAGATGAATGGGCCAAAGAGCTTTTTGATTTATTTTATTTAAGGATGAATAGAATTTTTAATGAAATAGGGCATGCATGGTGGGCTACCACAACTGAAGAGATAGTGAAAGGCCAAATATTCTTTGATTCTTTGTAACAAGAATTTGATGATATTAGCAAGGAGGCAGAATATGTTATCAAAAAACAATAGGATATTCTACAATTTGATTTCCCAAATGATGCACTATTTGACAAGTGGATGGAGGATATTGCTTCTGGTGAGCAACTAGAAGTTGAGAGTGATAATGATGAGATGCACGAAGATGAATTACAAATCATCAATCCACCTCAAATAGTACCTATAAAAGAAGAAGGGCAACCATCTCATGAAAAGGAAGTAGTGGATCAGTTAGAAGACTCAACAAATATAGAATCAAAAGTAACCAACCCTATGGTCCCACATGATGATATGAGTGAAACTAGCAGAGTAGAAGTGAAGCTACATGAATTAGAGCCTGATACATCGTTGACAAGTCTAGTAGCCACATATGATAAAGATTGAGAATAGTAGCAAATCAACAATCAACATAAAAAGGATGTAACAGAAAGGGACCTACAAAAGAATGTTTGGTGTATAAGTCTTTCTGTTAATCACAATTTTTTCTTTTTGGGATAGGCGTATGTAAATATCTCTTGTAAAGGACCCCTATCAGTTCTCTAAGCCTGAAGCTTGTTGCATCTCACATTATATAAGTGAGATTCTAGGGCTAGAGAAGGGTCTAATTTCTAATGCTTTTAGTCATATACTTAGTTTGTTTTCAATCCAGTAATTTGAGCAAGTTTTATGATGCATCTTGTCTGCAAGTCTTCTAAGAATACATTAATATAGAATGATTTTTGTGTGTCTTTCTAAGGTCATTCTGAGTTTACTGCAAGGGTATGTGCAGGATCATGGTGTGCCAAAAAAGTGGCGATGTAAAAAAAAAAGAGTTTGAAGATGCCTAAAAGCACTTCAAAATCTGCTCTGACTTTTTTTCACCTATCCAGGAACCAAACCTTCAAGGTAAGGCCGAGCCTTATCAGATATTCAATTTGACATCAGATATCCGATTTAAAATCGGATATCCGATATGATATGGGATATCCGACATGTGATCGGATATATGATAATTAGAGTAATAATATTATACCGCTATTATTATTATTATTTAATATTATTATAATAATTATTATTTTATAATATAATAGTATGATATATTATTTAATATTATTATTATTATTATATATTTTTATTTTTATTTTTATTATTTAATATGATATATTATTTAATATTACTATTTACTACATGATATTATTATTATTTAATATAATATTATTATTATTATATTATAATCATATAATATTATACTATAATAATAATATTATAATGTATTATATTATAATAATATATTATCATATTTAATATATTATAATATATAGTAATGTAATATAATATATATATATAAGATATAATATAATAATAAAAAGTAATATCTTATAATATAATATATAATAAAAAGTATAATATATTATAAATTATAATAATATAATATAATAAACTATAATAATATAATATAATAATATTATTATTATATAATATAATATTTTATATTATAATATATAGTAAATTAATATAATATATATATAATATAATATAAAAATATATAAAATGTAATATAATGTAATATATATTATATGTTATATGTTATATTATATATATTATATTCATTATATGTTATTGCGGCCATATTGGATATCCGATATAATATCGGATATCTAATACCTACGCATAGGATAAAATAAAATCACAGACCTGTGAGCCATCATTTTACGTGAATTTGGGGCCAGTATTGCCATTATCCATCGGATATCAGATACGAGATCGGATATCAGATATTTAGGTATTTTTTTTTCCCCAACTCATTTTTAACCTAAATTTAATAGATTTTAGGATGATTTTGTTTGTTTTAGTTGAATCTAGGGTGTTTTTGACAAAAATGGTTAAACTTTAGATTTTTTTTTAATATATATTACGTTTTGCAATTCAATAGGAATGGCTGATCAGAATGATGACACTAAGGCAAGGAATAATATTTCTCATAACCCACCACCAAACGATCCAGTACCCCCACAAAACCGTCCACCAAATGATCCTCTACCTCCTCAAAACCCTCCTCGAATCGAGGATTTGATAAATGAAAATCTCACCAAATTGAGAGGTTTGCATAGAACATATAATAATGTACCTGCATTGGGTCCTATGTTATCCACGTTAAACACCATAGTGGATAACATTGAAACCCTTACGAACCAACAAAATGCTGCTCTTTGTTGGCGTGATGAAATGCACCAGATGTTTGATGATGGTTTGGATTATGATGAGGTCGTGGCCCTCAACATAACCAAAGACTATTTGGCTAACCTTTTTGCTAACCCAAAAATGGGTATACCAGTTGACCCAAAAAAAACCAAACGATCGATTAAATGGTGCACAAATGATGCCATACGTGCAAATTTTTTGGGATCGTTGGTGGATGGTCTTTGATATCCCTCCACATGGAAATTTAGACATACCATTTTACTTCCTTAGAAAATTATATGCAGAATTTGTGTTGAAACTTAAAGTGAACTATTGGAGCATGAAGCCCAACATGGGCTTAGGACTAGGAGCTCCTCAGGATAGACCCTCTTCCCAGTGGAAGAAACTTGAGACTTTTGTCCTCCCCACTGATATCTCCCCCCCTCCTTAAGTGCAGCATCTAGATATTATGGCAGAGGCTAGCTCTCAGACCATCAGAGCCATTCATAGGCTGAGTAGCCTAATGATATCTCAAGCTAGGTCAGTCCTGCCTCCTCGTGTTGATGATGTTGGTGCCAATTCATCATCAGCTAGTTCATCACACGTTTGTGTGCCTTACACTTGCATTACATGCAAGAATATTTTCCTGGGTCCCATAGGTGATCTTCCTAAGTATCATTTTGTATTAGATGAGGATACACTAGACGCACGTGCAGAGGCTACAGACCCTGATGCGAGAGAGGAGGGGAATGCAGAGGCATGGACTCCTTTGGTGTCGGCATGTGTATACATTTTTTTGTTGTGACATATGCAATTTAAAGTTAATTTTTATAATAGAGTAAATTTAATTTTTAAGCCATACTAACTTTTACATGTATGTGATCTTCATTCATGTTTAGTTGATGACCGAGGAGGAGCTCAGACAGATAGATGATGCTACACTCTCAGCCATTTCATTTGGCCTTGAGACATCTATGGTACATTATGTTGTGTTTGCATTTCTTTTTTCTATTTGATATTGTAGCATATATGGTTGCTAATCTTCCTTTTATCTTGCAGATACCACCTGCCTCGGGGGGACAAAGTGCGGGGGGTGAGCCAGCATGTACTGACAAAGGAAAATTAATTAGATGTTTTCTATTTGATTAAATATCAATGCATTCTTGTAAAATGTTTTTGGTAATCCCATTTAATTACATTCTTTATTGTTTATAGGGTGTGGCTATTGGCAATGAGCCTATACAGAATCGGTGTCCTAGATCATCAAGGATTTCCATTTGCATAGAGGGCCCCATTGTATGTATAAGTATCATTTATTTTTTATTTTTCTTATTGATGCAGAGGAAAGTATGATTGTTGTTTTGTACAATTTCTGTGATTTTTTTCGTACCAATAATGATTCATGTCTTGCATATGTTCATTACAACTTAAATAGGCTTATATGCACCTGTCCAACCAACCAAGTTGGTTACAAAGGTTTATTTAATCAAACAAATACCAAATTACTACTTTCCTTCCAAAACTAATATGACCGTTTGAATTTGAAATTCAAATTTCAAACTATAGTTTTTATGCATTCCCTAAATTTTTAAACTATTCCATTGACTCAAAATTGGTCATATGGATTTATTAAATGCAACTAAGTATGAAACTATCTTAAGACTACCCCATATGGCTCTTTTGGCCATTTTACATCATGTTTCCCTTAGGTCCTTACTGGGACTTTTATGACTGTTGTCTTTCAAAGTACATTGTTTATTACATAATTCCATTATTGGTTTTAATATATCCCAATTAACAATCAATGATGTCTTTGATCCTCTATCTTCATCTGGTACAAAGGCTCTCTTAGATGATTTAATAGGTGCCCCTACACCAAACACCCCACCTTCAAAGCAACTCTTGTCCCAAGAGTTAAGGGGTACTATCTTCTTTCCTCCCATCCTTCTAGAGGGATGTTTGCAACTTTACACCTGCAATGTATTACCCTGCACACCTGCATACAAATCATTAGAAACAAAAAGTATTGGATCCTTGTTACCAGTCATGGTAACCTTACTGTCTGCTGATTGTGAACAGTCATGTTTTATCCTTGACAACGGCTGAATAACTTGTTGTCTGAGGTCATGCTGACCCTGTCTCTTATCCTCCATGGATATGTTCACTTCTTTGTTCACTCTCATCACCAAAGGACACCATAATATTCCTATCATCACTCCTTTTGTTGTCACTATCTGCTTGTAAGGAGAATTCTGAGTTTTGTCTTGAACAAGCTCATCCTTCATAACCAAAAGAGATGGCTTCAGTGGCAGATCTTTCATATCATGTTTACTCTCCCTCTGCTCCTACAAGTCCACAAACTCTTTCTTGCCAAAACAAATAACTCTTTCCTCATCATGACCAGTCAAAGTATTTAGCTTAAACTTCACACCATCTTTGTGTACTATATAAACATTTGATGAGCCAAAATGAATAGTGTTCCTTGAGGCTTGCCAAGGCCTTCCAAGGATTACATGGCAGCATGTCATTAGAATGACATCACATATAACTTGATCTTTATATTCTCCTATAGAGAAATCCACTATTGCTTGCTCCCTTACAACAATATTTTGTGCATCACTAACCCAAGATGCCCTATATGGTCTATCAATAGGATACTTCTTCAATCCTAGTTTATTTACCATTTCATAAGACACTAAATTATCAAAGGAACCAAAGTCTATTATCATCTTACAAATCTTACCATGGCTCATGCAATTTGTCCTGAAAATGGATGGTCTGGTCTCCTTTTGTTGCTGCATTTGTGGTCCTCTTCTCACCATCAAAGATTCTCCTTCAAGTTCAGGGTCTGCATTATCGTACTTCTTTTCTTCCTCTTCTCCTTGGGTCAAGGTGACTCTCCTCTCCTCCTTCCTAAAATCCACACCTTTCTTAGGGAACTTGTAGGATTGATTGCCTACTCCTCCACATGTGAAGCATTTACCTATGAAAGCACTATTACCTCATCCACTTCCAAATCTTACTCTCGTGAAACTTCCTCTTGTCTCAGATGTAATATTTTTTCCTTTATCTTTGTCTTGATTGTTCGAAGTGTCAAACTGAATTCTTACACCTCTTCCTTTCAATTTTCCACCTCCTCTCTGATTTTCTTGCCTCTCATTCTTTCTTTTCAACTTCTCCTCTGCCCAGATTATCAACTGAAAACATTCTCCAAGTGTCCTTGGTACATTCAATCCTATTTCATCTTGAATATTATGCTTGAGTCCATTAATGTATCTAGCCACCTACTCATCTTCATCTTCCAGTCCTCCCCTAATACTCAGGGTATGGAATTGCTCAGTATAGGACATGACATCCATATCCATCTGTTTCAAATTGTTCCTTCTTATCTTTATTTGGATTGCTAAATCAGATGGCAAGAATTGATTTCTCACCATGGTCTTCATTCTCTCCCAATCTGAAATCTTATTCAATCCCCTTTTGATGTAGAGTCTATAGCAACTACCTTCCACAAGCCAATAAATGGCTGTCACAATCCAACTTAGGATTCTAGGACTTCTCACAAGTCCTCTTACCCACTCTGAGTATACTCAACCTCCAAGCCAAACAAGGCAATCCCACTTCAAAAGCCTCACCAACTATCACTAAAAATGGAGACAATCATGGAAATACTATTCCAACCCAAAATCATCAATTTGTTTGGTTCCACCAAACTCTCAACACACCTTTGCACTTCTAAGCCTACAAACCTTGTAGCCTTCCAATTAGCTTCTTTGCACTTTTCTCCCAGTATCCATTAACAGAATAGGGACTTCTCCATAGGTCCAAACACCCTTCTTGGCACCTACTAAGAATCCAAAAGTTTTTGGGTTGATCTTGCTCCAGCACCCTCCAAACTGCTTCTTGGTACCTAGGCCTAGTTGATCAAGTTAGGCTAGGGCTTCAAGGAAGAATGGGCAAGGTGGGTTCCCAAGACCCAAAACACTTAAGGAAATCTCCAACACACTCAATATATCCAAATCTAGCACTCAAACTGATTAGAAGTGCTTGCAACCATGACTGTCACCAATTACCTTGTAAAAATTGGTCAAGCACATGGGCTTGCTTGACCTAGGGCCGACTTGGAAAAATAGTTTCCCTTCTCTCCAAGCCTCCAACCTCTGGCATTATGTTTCCTAGTCTCCTAACTTGCATATCCCTCAGTTTCATAGGGTTCCACTAGTGGGAATGCAAGTTAGGGATGCATTTGTGGAAGGGTCTAGGAAACAAGGCTTTTCAGACCACCTTCTACTAAAATACAGATAACTTTTAAACTCCAACTCCTTTTTGAGTCAAACCAAAACCAAAAGTTTCCTAACTCACCCCTGCAATTATTTCATACACTTAGCAATCATAAAAGTTCCATATGGATCTGTACCAGTGTAATAGCCGAGTGATTACCAGTAAATTTTTAGAAAATTGAAGTTTTTATTATTTTTTCTCCAAACCACTGTACACTTTGATCTCCCACTTTAAACTAAGATCACATATGACATATATAAATGTCTACATGACTTTTGGAATAACCATATAGGTGTTCGCAACCATAAAACAAAAAAAAACCACTTTTTGCTAATACTGTTTAGACTCTAAATACCTATTCTAAGGCCTTTTGGTCCCATGGAGTCACTTCATTTATAACCACACCAAAATTCTCATGGGCCTTACATGTTCCTTTATTACAAAACATAGACCAACTTGTAAAATATGGACTAAACCTTTATTCCAACTTCCTAATCTACTTGAATCCTCGCTTTCATGGAGTGGCAAGGTGTCCGACAACATAGATACTTGTTCCCCCCTGCCACATAGGTTAGGTGCCCTACACCACCTTTCCTCTCTCTCATTCTAAAAACTAGTCCACCAAGTGAGTGTTGTTCCTCTCAGTCTTGCTTTTGCTACTTTTACCTTCTTATCTACCTCTATGTCTTCAAGATTAAAGTAGTTCTCAAGGGCCTCTATCCACCCTAGCACTTCTTCACTATCCATTTTACCCTGGTATATTGGCAAATCAATATGGTTCTTCCCACCATTACCTTGTACTACCTTAATGATTCTCATAAATGTCCTTTCTTCAAGATCATCTGTTGTCTCATGCTCTTGCCTTGCATTACCAACCTCTTCTTCTTCATGGTTCTCTCCATGATTTCTTCCTCTAACCTCTTCTCCTCTAGGTTCATGCCTTTCCTTTTCTAAAGATTCTATCCTTGCAATAAGTTGTAGCCTCTCTCTTCTCATCTATCTTTCTTCCCTCACTCTAGATGCTTCAATTTCTCTCCTCTCTCTTTTCTCTCTTACCAACTCTTCTCTTAATTCTTCAAGTTCTCTAGCCATTTGATTTTTAGGAGGCATTTTCACAACAAGTTTTCTTCCTTCCCAAGGGCCAACTCACTGATTCTCTATCTTTCCTCACCAAGAAATCTCTAGACACCACTTATGTACCTTTCAACTCTGGGACACACAAGGAGGAAGTAGACAATCCAAGGCTTCAACAAAGGGACCAGCACACTAAGGATGACAAAGATTCCTATGATGACGAAACCTACAACATATCTACTCCCAAAAGACCTTGTTGATGCTCTAATACCATTTGATTTAGAGGATGGAGGATCTAACCACAAACTTGCAAATTCAAGCACAATATGGACCCAACCCCTATGTTTCAATGTTGTTCCCAAATGCACACAATGCCACCAAAGACTCCAAACTTGGATTTACATTCACCAAGTATTCCCTCCACCTCTACACACCTTAAAAACTTCAACCAACATGTTTCTAAGGTTTCCAAACCCAAAAATCTTCAGTAGATACAAAAGAGACCAATTTTGCCCTTTACTAGGCTATTCTCTTCTTTGGATCAGCAAACCCTATTTTCTTGATTTTTCTCCCAAACTTTCCAAAACACAAAGAAAATAAACTAGCTTTTCAGATACCCTTTTTTGATTTTTATAACATATCGAAAAATCAGATATCACTCCTTTGGAAAGATTGTACGGAACAGGGCAGTTTATCTCTAAATTAGGCCTAATTAGACCACTTTTACAAAGCAAGTACCCTTCAAACTTGTAATCTGACTTAATCCTTTTTCATAGTCTCTATTAATGATCTAAATAAAATTATTTTTAAGATTATAGGTCTTGGTCAGACTCCTAAACACCCAAACTTCAAAACCCTCCTTAAAATGGCTTAAAAACTAGGGCCTGCTTGTTCAAACCCCAAAACTCAATTCTACAAATTCTCCTTCAGCATTCACCATGAATTTACATATCTAAGATGATATTAACACTCATTCCAATATCAGAAAGAACTTACAAAACAAAGAATTCTTCAAGTTGCTCTTGAAAACCAAGCACTTTCATTCAATTTTTTGAGACAGACCGTACAAATCTGACCCTCCAGGCCGTACAATCACAATTTATAAGTTTCAAGGGATGGTTAGTAACCCCCTCAACCACCTCCAATCAGTTTCATTTTTTAATTCTTCATAAAATTTAAATTATGGAGTTTCCCTCCAAAAAACACATAACCATTACTATCCAAATTTCTAACCATTAAACTATGCTTTTAATGGGCTTATTGAATGTTTTGACTTGTCTAATGACAATATATGATCATGAAAACCTACATGAACCTATCAAATGACTCATCTACCATATGAAATCCTAAAATCCTATCTCATGCCCAATTCCAACTTATTTCCACATATGAGTCCAACATTATAACTTTTTATACTTCCATGAGCCATAATTGGTGCAAGGATTGCCCAATTCACTTCAAGAGATGCTCCATGACCTCTATAATGCCTTGGATCTTCAATGTTCCCCTGAAGAGCATGGGATGCTCCTACATCACTTATCTTCATAAATAATTTCAAAACTAATTTCTGTGATATTAACAACTATTATTTTGTATCTCATAGGAGACTCCTAGTGCACATGAGGTCCGACGGGAGAGTTATGTAGATTTGATGATGCAGCCACTCTCTCCTCAAGCGGTGCTTACAATAGTAAGTTTTAGTTTGAATTCATGATTAAATATGTTATAAATTTAGCATTGATGAGTTATAATGTTATAGTTTAAATTGTAGATTGATCTAACAAATGTATTTGAACATATACAACCCACAATCAACGAGGTACCATCATTGTCGATGGCATACGAGAGGACTCCTGACCAACACAGGAGGTCGACGAGAGAGGTATTTATTATAAAATTTTGATAGTATAAATCTTCATTACAAAAAAGATCATTATGCATTTGAGTAATTCAATGTTAGATATAAAGAATCATATAAATTTAGTAGTCTAATTTTTGGTTTTCCTTTTTTGTTTATGTAGGAGGCATCCGATCCACCTAGTGTAGCGAAGAGGCTACATTTTGATCATCCACCAGCACCCTAGGATAGTATAGTTGTCGTAGGATGCATCATGAGACATTTTGAGATGGCATATGCCACATTGTATACAGAAAAATTGATATTATACACATTCTGATGACATGATCAGCCACATTTTGTATATGGATTTATGTATTTTGATATATATTTGAGTACTTTATCTATGGATACATGATATTTGATATATATTTGTGTAAAATTTTGTCTATGGATACATGTATTTTGATATATATTTTTGTCATTTATGTGCACAATGATATACATATTAATTTAGTATCTAGTAATGTTCAATTTATCATGGATCATGTGTATTGTTCATGTTTATGGAATATCATTAATTTTGATTATGTTTGTTATATTCAATTCAAATGCAATAATTTTTTAATAGCATTTTAACAACCTTTATTATCAAATTTGGATGCAATGTATAATTTGAAGTGCTATCATAACATAAACACACTTGTTAACATCCTACACAAGGTTCAGATAACCCCAAACCTGATTTTGAACTCCACCTTCAACCTTGAAACTAACTCTTGGCTTCAAATCTAATCTCAACATAGTTAACGACTCCACTCCTCAACCATGGATTCTATTCTCAAACACCAAGTCATTCATAGATTCATAATCTTTGATAACTAGTACTTCACTTTGTTACTATCCTCATACTACAACTTTTCAATTTCAACAAAACCTCAAAATATATCAACTTAAAAAACTTGATTGAACGGTTCATCGATAGCCCTCACAAGCTCTAATTTATTTTAGGCCTCAACATCACCATCTTGTAGCATTCAATAGTTCATCAATAGCCCTCACGAGCTCTGAGTTATGACCCTCAAAAGATTGGCCTCGAAACACACTTAGAGCACCTTGGAGACTCCTCGGTACGGGGTGCCCGCGGACAATGGATGGTCTCCATGGACAGAACAAGGATGTCACAAGGGTTCACCTACCCACCCAGAGCTAATGGCACTGACGATTCAATGCCAAGATCAGCGGTTTCAAAGTTACGCTATGGTGCACCTATGAACTAAGGCACACTGCGAGTTTTGGCATCGAGCGAGATCACTGTGCCGAATCCAAATAGAATGTGATCTCTTGAAAATGAGATAGTTTATTTTAGGCCTTGATATCACCATCCTATAGCATTTGACAGTTCATTGATAGCCCTCACGAGCTCCGACTTATGACCCTTGGAAGATCGACCTCGAAATGCACTTAGAGCACCTTGGAGACTCCTCGGTATGGGGTGCCCGTGGACGATGGATGGTCTCTGTGGCTAGAAAAAGGGTGTCACTAGGGTTCACCTTCCCACCCAGAGCTAATGGCACTAACGATTCGATGTCAAGATCAACGGTTTCAAAGTTACACTGTGGTGCACCTATGAACTGAGGCACACTGTGAGTTTTGGCATCGAGCGAGATCATTGTGTCGAATCCAAATGGAATGTGATCTCTTGAAAATGAGATAGGTTATTTTAGGCCTCAGCATCATCTTCCTGTAGCATTTGACAGTTCATCGATAGCCCTCACAAGCTTCGAGTTATGACCCTTGGAAGATCGACCTCGAAACACACTTAGAACACCTTGGAGACTCCTCAATATGGGGTTCCCGGGGATGATGGATGGTCTTCGTGGCCAGAACAAGGGTGTCACAAGGGTTCACCCACCCACCTAGAGCTAATGGTGCTGACGATTTGATGCCAAGATTAGCGGTTTCAAAGTTATGATGTGGTGCACCTATGAACTAAGGCACACTACGAGTTTTGGCATCGAGCGAGATCGCTATGCCAAATCCAAATGGAATGTGATCTCTCAAAAATGAGATATTTAATTTTAGGCCTTAGCATCACCATCCTATAGCATTTGATAGTTCATCGATATCCCTCATGAGCTCTAAGTTATGACCCTCGAAAGATCAACCTCGAAACGCACTTAGAGCACCTTGGAGACTCCTCGGTACGGGGTGTCCACGGACGATGGATGGTCTCCGTGGCCAGAACTAGTGTTCTATGTATTGATGTGATAAAAAAGTACATAGAATTGTTAGTGATTATACATACCTCATGTATGCATTACTTGATTTATTTATTTTTGATGAGATGTGGTTGGTATGTGATCGATTAACAAGCTTTCTGGTGTAGAGGATAGGGTGATGGACCCAAGTAACCACCCAAAATAAGCAAGATTGTGGTTGTGTTCCTAGTGACCCTTTTAGGTCCTGATAGGAAAATCACACAAACAGTCAACTATAGGATGTTTTTAGGCTTTAATAAGTTTGTTCTAGCCTATCTAACATGTTCCAAACATCATCTTCAAGTTTCAACACCTCTGGAGGTATATTCAAAAAGTGTGCATGTGAAGCCATTAGGTGCCTTGAAGAAGCCTAGAAAACCTTGTGAAATCATTCAACTTTGTGAAGTTATTGTTGTTACCTCCTTGGCTCTGCATCAGACTCCTTGACCATGGATGATGCAAAGATAGCACAATGGAAGAAAGGATCAAGCCAACTCCTACACAACCTTCAAGGAGATAGGAGAACTAGATACCAAACTAGGGTACACACACACCACACACAAAACAAAATAAGATACACACAAGAATATACACAAACAAAGAAATGCCATTTTCATTCCCAAGCCTCACAATGACCTACAATTGTCAATAATGGACTGCTTCAACAAAACAACAATAAACACCATTTTATCAAGCTTGCACAATAGACCACTCTAAGGGCCCAATAAATCGAGTGAAGGTGTGCCAAACCCAACTGGAGAAGCCAACCAATCACCAAGTATCATTCCTTCACAAGGCTTCAAATTCCAAAAAAATAATCCCATGCCTTCACAAGGCTTCAAGATGCACATATAATTCTTTTCACAAATTCTCCCCTTATCACCCCAAGTGTAAAATAAGTTGTGGCACATGGAGACCATACTTCATTCTTTTTCCCTCTTCCCTCCAAGGGAAGAGACTCTACACTTATGGGATGGCCCAACTAGCCCCTTCACTCATAAGGCCACTACTTCCCTCCCAAGGGTGAGTGATGCCTTGAACACCCATAAAAACACACAAAGAAGAAAACAACACCCATAACAATCGACAAGAAAAAAAAAAACCACAACAACACATAAGGAAAAATAATGACAAACAAATGTCATCCAAACTACCCATTTTAGGAAAGCAACAACATTTACAATACCAATTTTGGAGTAAGAACATCAGTTACACAACATGAGAAGAGAACCAACCTTGGTCCAAGTTATGGAAAGATGGTTGATGAAGAGCTCCCTTCCAATTGTCCAAAATTCTTTAACTCCTAAGCTTGTCTCCCAAAGTTGGAGAGTGGGAAATGATTTTTCCAACCATGGAGAAAATCCCTAAAAGAGATCCACACATTTTCTATAATCCTCTTGGTGAAAGTGTGAGATCTCATTGGTCACTCTTCCCAAACCTTTACAACTTCTAAGTTTAGAAACTATAAAAATGGCTTTATAAAGGAAAAAAGTCTTTGCACAAAAATGAAAGGTTGTCTAACCAAGGTCATGCTTCCAAAAGTTGATTTTCATCCATCTTGGAAAACCAACTTTAGGGAGGCCTCTCAAGTAAACTAAGGGTTGTCCTATTGTTAAAATTGACCCTTACCTTGCTCATACCAAAATGGGAGAGTCATGTGAATAAATAGATGACAATTTTAAGAACTCAAGGAGAGGATTTAGGGAGTGTGTGTAGCATGTAAACAATTTCAAGGTTTCCCTATTTATGAAGGACATGAATATGGTTTTTGGGTGAGAATTTTGATAAGTTTTTTCTAGTAGGAGTGAAAATTCTGGTTACTCTTTCATCTAGGTTTTCTCTCCTTTTCTTTTTCTCCATCTAGATAACCTACTTTATGATTTCAAGATTGTTTATTCCTTTGAATTTTAGTATAGAATATGATATGCCTCTTTTTCGGTGCTAATCATGAGCCCAATGGATTTTAGTATCTAGTAACTATTTAGGTTGGATACAAAGTAAGGTGAACATAAACTTGTAAAAGTCAATTATCTAGTAAAATCCTCATATCCTTTGCTATGCATCTTTTTCAAGATAGTCGAATTCATAAAATAGTAAAACATTGTAATTTAACAATCAACAACTAATTTTATCATATCACGGCTAACATAATGGTTCACTTCAAAAATTAAAAATCATACATAATTTCAACCATGGAACCACTTCTTGACCTAATACAATTTGCATCTACTATTTATTAATGATTCTTTAATGTCCTAGAAACCATATGCATATAGCATGTATATATATGATGGTAAACATCAACTAGCATATCTTAGCATTTTCTCACCACCTCTATTTTATCAATTCATAACTCACCCAATAGAATAAATTAACACCTTTCTAAGGAACTCCCACCTGAACATACATGTACATGTAAGTGACTATTTAGTATCAATGTCTAATAACATTTTAGCATAAACATTTGGATTAAATACCTTCACAAACTTTCATGTTTCATCAACAAATGACCCATATTTCATTTTCACAAAATAAATTCCACATAATTTACCTATAAGATGAGTATATAACACCCGTCATAACATAATTTCCAATTTAAGATAGAGTCAAAGCTCAAATTGCATTCTTATAGGACCCAAAACACTACGAAAGGTTTCTAGACTTACCTTCCACAAGTACGACCCAAAACCACATGCACCCAATTCAATGCAAATATGACAACCTCCCTCAAAATGGGCATAATGAGGATTTTTCTATTAGGAGTTACAATTTTTATTGCAAATTTTTTTGTAAATGGATTCCACAAACGCCTAGGGACCCTACTATTGTTATAAACACTTAGACCGCCTAAAAAATAGGCTTATAGTTGCACCATGGGGTCTTGTATTCATTACAAAAGTAAAAATAATAAGTAAAATATACAATGGAAACCTCACACCATAAAAAATAATGAAATGCATTGATAAGACTTGTAGTAAAAGGCTTACATGTACTTGTAATCATAAAATCACTTTTTCTTTCAATGCCTTATTGTGAATGAGTATTCAAACTTATTGACACATTCCCCAAATTATTTTTTAAGAAATCAAGTATTCTAATTGTTCATCCATTTCCTAGATTTTTCTTATTTGATTAGTTTGATAAAAATAGTTTTAATAATCATAATGTCACCTCTATGTCAAATAAGAAAATATCCAAACCTGTAATAAGATATCCGCAAGCAATTATCTTTCATATAGTTATAAATGTTCTTAAAATTGTCCTTATAGACTTGTATCACATGCAAATATGATTTGCAAGAACTTGTTCAATATCTTCTTCTTATAATTCCTTACAAAGAACCTACCAAAATACAAATTACAATGTGCAACTAATTTAACCTATCTTTTTTGTTATTACAAAAATCATATACCCAAAAAGTTCACATTTTACATCATAATACCTAGTCGAGTGTTCCAGCAGGGTCCTCTCTCTATTTTAGGATCTCCAATAGGGCTTCATGATCAGCATTAGCAATAGTAAAAAGTTCTTTTACTTTTGGTCTTCCTTGATGCTTCAACAACTTTACATTTTTTGCTATAATAAGATGTGAATATATGAGAATTATTTTGTGATTTTGATAGTCTTCGAATGCAGGAATTTCGTTCTTTCTAAGCATGTATGTCCATAGCCATGTTCCAGCGACAACCACTGAACTAGTAGGATATGTGAATCCATCATCATTTGTGATCGATTGTGCAAGTTATTTTTTACCTCTTACACAATGCGCTAACATATAATTGGATTTATCATTATTCCCCTATGGTGCAACCAATGCAAAGACATGTCCTAGCTGAAGCAGATCTGATAGATGGTTATGCTCAAGTGAACTTTCCATGTCATCATTTCTGATAGAGGGTATGATAGAAAATGGAGTAAGATAATGTGGAGCCCATGTGTCCACCCACTCACTTGACTCACAGTGATCCCAATCACACTGAAAACAACTAGGACAAAAGCAAGCTAGTTGTCATGTCCAAATGGTCCATGTACTAGAATCAAAGCTCCAGAATGAATGCATTTTTTATGAGTCTCTCACTATAGCACAATCTAATCTATTAACTATGGACCCTTCCTCAAGCAACCAAAAGAACCTACGTACCACTGAATCAAGAGTCCCCCCCTGTGATAATGCTAAACTACACCAATCAACAATGCTATGAGCATCAAGAAGCTCTGCTACTGAAACCTTCAATTGCTCCTTAACTAGAGCTCTCTTCACACATGCCCTGCTCCATCATGTTCCCCTTTTCCATGGTCGGACTCAAAAAAACTCCAAATATGAGGCACCCCTCTCTCTACATGCATCCTACACAACCAATAAAACATGTGAGCATTCTTGAATTGACCTATACAGTTATCTGACCAAATGATATGTTTATCCATAGCAATTGCATGCTCATGTAAGAAATCAAAATAATTCTCAAAACAATGTTTCACAAACTCATGAGAGTGAGATCTATCATCACTCATATAAAAATGATACTCTCTAATAATCTTTCGATTATCTTCCACACTATCAGGGGCATGTCTATATGTTATGTGAATGAAAATAGCAATCTGAATAGGGTTGTAATACTGAGATTGTGTCTCATTTTGAAGTTGCAATGTGTAGTTCTCAACAAAATCAACAACTGATACAATAGTTCCAATGGAAAAAGTATCTTTACACATTCTAAATTGTTGATCCAACCACTGACACCTGTGACTATGTCTTGCATACTTATAGAAAAGATTTTCTTTGAAATCTAAAATAAAACTAGCCAGACTGATATCTTTTCCAACCAATTCACATCTAGAGCTCTCACCCCCACTCTTCAATGTGTATTTCACCATTTCATGTACATTTTTTTCACTATTGTCTTTCCAAGATCTTGTTCGCACCCCTCATGAAAATATGTGTCAAACTTGGATAAACCACCACATTCTGAACACTTCTCATTTAAGCAAGTATTTCTATAAAAGAAACAACCATCAACTCTACAACATAAAAGTTGATCTAGCAAGTCTCTTGATGATTTTGGAAGCCCACTAGCCCCACAATCCTCCAACATTTCTTTAGAATGCAAAGTAGAACGGATGGAGTGTAATAGTTCGTGGTGCATAAAAAAGTCAACATGATATTTGCAACAACATGTATTTCAAATTTTGAGTGGCACACAATAAAATGGCTTCAAAGATTCAAAAGACCTTGTGATATATGAAGACTTGGATGATTCTCTCTAAATTGTTTGAACAACATAATTTGACTTAGCTCCAAATACTGATTAGGATGTGGCGTGCGGTCTCTGATGCCAAAACTGTGTAATTTCTTCCTTCACATCATCGGATAGCTTCTTATCAATATGTGGAAGTCTCCCACCAAATGCCCATGTTTCATTTTGAAGAGGATCATCAATTTTCTCTCGTCAATTAAGTGCTCTTCTCAAAGTAGTATGATTTAGATTCAAATCAATACAAGTTTGTCTCATATATCTACCCTTTCTCAAATGATGACTTACCAAAAAGGTTGTAATAACCCTTCGAGCAGCTTTGTTATCCTTCTCCCTGCTATTTTTTCCAATGCTATTGAGAGCACTCAAAAGATTCTTCACAATAATGGCATTTCTTTCCAACTTTTTATTGACACGAATCTTCAATTTGGAAAGCATAGGTCTCATCTTTTGCATCTTTAATAAGTACATGAAAAGCTGACATTGCTCCACCACTGTCTTGTTGCCGAAGAACATGTTATATAGTCTTGTAGCCCATAACCTAATGGTTCTTTATGATTTTTTCCCTTCCAAATTGGTAATAATCGTTTCATCAATTTCAATTATCCATTTTGGTGTTCTAGAACCTTCATTTCGATTATAATTAGGAGATATGTAAAGTTCTTGTGCATTAGATTCCTATGCATTGTCATGTTTCACATGGTCAATTATGCAATTTGGATTATGATGTGGTATAATTTCATCCTCGAAATTTTCATTCTCTAAATTGTCAATTTTGGCATTATTGTTTTCAACAGGTACATTTTTATTCTCCAACTATACATATTCATTATCCAATTCTATGATTTCACCTTCGACTAATTCATCGTCAACTTGACTAATATTTATCATACCTTGTCTTTTTCTTTGGTGTCCCATTTTGTCCCTTTCCCTATATGTCGCAATGTCTTCATTGGATAACTTCCTTTCGTTTTTAGCCTTTCGACGACTGTTGCTCCCCATTCAGATGACAATATCAGACACCTAAGGTTGTATTTTGGATTTTTTTTTTGATTGGTTGGGCCCCAAAACACGACTTTTTATAAAACCCATGAAAAAAAGTCAAAAATTGATGTTGTTGGGTCTCAAGGACAACAAATAAGTTGGAATTTAATGCTAGTAAAATCAGATATCCGATTTTAAATTGGATTTCCGATCCAAAATCGGATTTTCAATTTCAAATCAGAAATCTGATATGTCCCCCATGAAATTTTAGAGGGAAAAACAGTTTGTGATAGTAATTAAATATTTGTATATATGTATTTATTAATATAAATACATATGTTTATGTATTTATATTTGCTTTATATAAATACATATATGTATTTATTTTTAAATTTATATTTATACTAAGAAATATATCAATATATATTTATATATAAATATATTTATATTAAGAAATATATAAATATATATTTATATATTTATTTTTTATATTTATATATATATTTTTTGTGTGTGTGTGTGTGTGTGTGTGTGTGTGTGCGCGCGCGCACTTTTGACATTGTTTATAATTTTTATATGCTCTTTTTGCTTTCGTATATAGTAGTATATTATAAGATGCTTTTGTATATTCCTTAGTATATAGTGATATATAATAGGATATAACATATATATAATGACGTTTAAAGGTAAAGATATAAATTATTATCTATGAATATATAATAATAAATTATATTATTCTTATTATAATCTATAAATATAATTTATATTATAATTACCTCTTTTATTTTTTTATTAAATGTAATAACGTAATATATATTATTATTATTATTATGAGCTCTATTATTAATATATTCTATTAATATATAATCTTAACGATTCAAATATGTTCCTAGGGGTCCTAGGACCCCAAGGGACATATGTTGTCCTTTAATGGGTCAAAGGGGGTCATAGGCCAACCTATCACCCCCTTTGAACCATATGAACGATTTGAATATGTTCCTAAGGGTTGTAAGACCCCTACGGACATATGTCTTCATTTAATGGGTCAAAGCCTATGACCCCCTTTGACCCATATTACCCATTCAAATATGTCCCCAAGGGTCCTTGGAACCCTAGAGACATATGCCGTCGCTTAATGGGTCGAAGGGTGTCATAGGTCACCCTATGACCCCCTTTGACACATATGACCCATTCGAATATGTCCCTAGGGGTCTTAGGACACCTAGGGACATATGTCATCATTTAATGGGTCAAAGAGGGTCATAGGTCACCCTATGAGCCCCTTTAACCCATATTACCTAATTGAATATGTCTGTAGGGGTCCTAGGACCCCTAGGGACATATGTCATCATTTAATGGGTCATACCCAATTGAATATGTCCATAGGGGTCCTAAGACCCCTAGGGACATATGTTAAAATTTAATAGGTCAAAGGGGGTCATAGGGTGACCTATGACCCCCTTTGACCCATATGAATGATTTGAATATGTCCCTAGGTGTCCTAGGACCCCTGGGGACATATGTCATCCTTTAATGGGGTAAAGGGGGTCATAGGTCACCCTATGGCCCCCTTTGACCCATATGAATGATTCGAATATGTCCTTGGGGGTCCTAGGACTCCTAGGCACATATGTCATCGTTTAATGGGTCAAAGGGGGTCATAGGTCACCTTATGACCCCCTTTGACCCATATTACCCATTCAAATATGTCCTTAGGGTTCTAGGATCCCTAGAGACATATGTCGTCGTTTAATGAGTCAAAGAGGGTGATAGATCACCATATGACCCTTTTTAACCCATAGTGCCCATTCGAATATGTCCCTAGGGGTCGTAAGACACCTAGGAACATATGTCGTCATTTAATGGGTCAAAGGGACCTATAACCCCCCTTTGACCCATATTACCCATTCAAATATGTCCCTAAGGGTCTGAAGACCCCTAGAGACATATGTCATCATTTAATGGGTCAAAGTGGGTCATAGGTCACCCTATCACCCCCTTTGACCATATGAACGATTCGAATATGTCCCTAGGGGTCCTAGCAACCCAAGCGACATATGTTGTCGTTTAATGGGTCAAAAGGGGTCATAAGTCACCCTACGACCCCCTGTGACCCATATGAATGATTAGAATATGTCCCTAGGGGTCCTACGACCCCAAGAAACATATGTCATTATTTAATGGGTCAAAGGGGGTTATAGGGTGACTTATGACCCCCTTTGACCCATATGAATGATTCGAATATGTCCTTAGGGGTCCTAGGACCCCTACGGACATATGTCATCGTTTCATGGGTCAAAGGAGGTCATAGGTCACTCTGTGACACCCTTTAACCCATATTACACATTTTAATATGTCCCTAGGAGTCCTAAGACCCCTAGGGACATATGTCATTGTTTAATGGGTCAAAGGGGGTCATAGGTCACTTTATCAACCCCTTCGACCCATATTAGCCATTCGAATTTTTTCCTAGGGGTCCAAGGACCCCTAGAGACATATGTCATCGTTTAATGGGTAGACCAATGACCCCCTTTGACCCATATGAACGATTTGAATATCTCCTTAGGGATCCTAGGACCATTAGAGACATATGTCGTCGTTTAATGGGTCAAAGGGGGTCATAGGTCACCCTATGGGCCCCTTTGACCTATATGCACGATTTGAATATGTCCCTAGGGGTTCTAGGACCCCTAGAGAAATATGTCATCATTTAATATGTCAAAAGGGGTAATAGGTCACCTTGTGACCCCCTTTGACCTATATTACCCATTTGAATATGCCCTTAAGCGTCGTCCCTAGGGGTCCTAGGACTCCTAAGGACATATGTCATCATTTAATGGGTCAAAAGGGGTCATAGGACACCCTATGACCCCCTTCGACCTATATTAGCCATTCAAATTTGACCCTAGGGGTCTGAGGACCCCTAGAGACATATGTTATCATTTAATGGGTCAAAAAGGGTCATTGGTCACCGTATGACCCCCTTTAACCCATATGAACGATTTGAATATGTCCCTAGGGGTCCAACGACCCTTAGAGACATATGTCATCGTTTAATAGGTCAAAAAGGGTCATAGGTCACCCTATGAGCCCCTTTGACCCATATGAAAGATTCAAATATGTCCCTAGGGGTTCTAAGACCCCTAGATACATATGTCGTCATTTAATAGATCAAAAGGCGTCATAGGTCACCCTGTGACCCCCTTTAACTCATATTACGCATTTGAATATGTCCCTAGGGGTCCTAGGACCCTTGGTGACATATGTCGTCATTTAATGGGTCAAAGGGGGTCATAGGTCACCTTATGAACCCCTTTGACCTATATTACCCATTCAAATATGTCCTTAGGGGTCTGAGGACCCCTTGAGACATATATCATCGTTTCATGGGTCAAAGAGGGTCATAGGTCACCCTATAACCCCCTTGACCCATATCAATGATTGGAATATGTCCCTAGGGGTAATAGGACTTCTAGAGATATATGTTGTTGTTTAATGGGTAAAAGGGGGTCATAAGTTACCCTATGACCTCCTTTGACCCATATGAATGATTTGAATATGTCCCTAGGGGTTCTAGGACTCCTAGCGACATATGTCATAGTTTAGTGGGTCAAAGGGGTTCATAGGTCACCTATGTCCCCCTTTGACCCATATGAACGATCTGAATATGTCCCTAGGAGTTCTAGGACCCCTAGAGACATATGTCATCGTTTAATGGGTCAAAGGGGGTCATACGTCACCTATCACCCCCTTTGACCAATATGAATGATTTGAATATGTCCTTAGGGGTCCTAGGACCCATAGAGACATATGTCATCATTTATTGAGTCAAAGGGGATCATAGGTCACCTTATGACCCCCTTTAACCCATATACCCATTCGAATATGTTCTTATGAGTTCTAAGACATCTAGAGACATATGTCGTCATTTAATGGGTCAAAGGGTGTCATAGGTCACCCTATATCCCCCTTTGACACATATGACCCATTCAAATATGTCCCTAGGGGTCCTAGGACCCCTAGGGACATATGGCGTCATTTAATGGGTCAAAGTGGGTCATAGGTCACCCTATGACCCCCTTTGACCCATATTCCCCATTTCAATATGTTTGTAGGGGTCCTAGGACCCCTAGGGAGATATGTCATCATTTAATGGGTCAAAGGGGGTCAGAGGGTGACCTATGAACCCCTTCGACCCATATCAATGATTCGAATATGTTCCTAGGGGTCCTAGGACCCCTAGAGACATATGTCATCCTTTAATGGGGCAAAGGGGGTCATAGGTCACCCTATGGCCCCCTTTGACCCATATGAACGATTCGAATATGTCCTTAGGTGTCATAGGACTCTTAGGGACATATGTCATCATTTAATGGGTCAAAGGGGGTCATAGGTCACCCTATGACCCCCTTTGACCCATATTACCCGTTTGAATATGTCCTTAGGGGTTTTAGGCCCCCTAGAGACATATGTCATCGTTTAATAAATCAAAGAGGGTGATAGGTCACCCTATGACCCCGTTTGATCCATAGTACCCATTCGAATATTTCCCTAGGAGTTGTAGGACCCCCAAGGACATATGTCATCATTTAATGAGTAAAAGAGACCTATGACCCCATTTGACCCATATTACCCATTCAAATATGTCCCTAGGGGTCTGAGGACCCCTAGAGACATATGTCATCATTTAATGGGTCAAAGAGGGTCAAAGGTCACCCTATGACCCCCTTTGACCCATATGAACGATTTGAATATGTTCGTAAGAGTCTTAAGACCCCTAGGGACATATGTCATCTTTTAATGGGTTAAAAGGGGTCATAGGTCACCCTATGACCCCCTTTGACCCATATGAACGATTCAAATATGTCCCTAGGGGTCTTAGGACCCCTACGGACATACGTCCTCGTTTAATAGGTCAAAGCTGGTCATAAGCCACTCTGTGATTCCCTTTGACCCATATTACCCATTTGAATGTCCCTACAGGTCATAGAACACCTAGGGAAATATGTCATCGTTTAATAGGTCAAAATGGGTCACAGGTCACCCTATGACCCCTTTTGACCCATATTAGTCATTCGCATTTGTCCCTAGGGGTCCGAGGACCCCTAGCAATATATGTCAACGTTTAATGTTTGAAACAGGGTCATAGGTCACCCTATAACTCCCTTTGACCCATATCAAAGATTTGAATATGTCCACAGGGGTCCTATGACCCCTAGAGACATATGTCATCATTTAATGGGTCAAAAAGGGTCATAGGTCACCCTATAACCCCCTTTGACCCATATGAACGATTTGAATGTCTCTTAGGGTTTTAGGACCCCGAGAGACATATGTCGTCATTTGATGGGTGAAAGGGGGTCATAGGTCACCTTGTGACCCCATTTGATCCATATTACCCATTCGAATATGTCCCTAAGAGTCCTAGGACCCTTAGAGACATGTCATTGTTTAATAAGTCAAAAGGGGTCATAGGTCACCTTATGACCCCTTTTGACCCATATTACCCATTCGAATATGTCCCTAGGGGTTTGAAGACCCCTAGAGACATATGTCATCATTTAATGGGTCAAAGAGAGTCATAGGTCACCCTATGACCCGCTTTGACCCATATGAACAATTTGAATATGTACCTAGGGGTCCTAAGACCCCTACAAACATATGTCATCATTTAATGGGTCAAACGGGGTCATAGGTCACACTATAAGCCCCTTTGACCCATTTGAATGATTCAAATATGTTCCTAAGGTTTCTAGGACCCCTAGCGAGATATGTCATCGTTTAATGAGTCAAAGGGAGTCATAAGTCACCTATGACCCCCTTTGACCCATATGAACGATTCGAATATGTCGCTAGGGATTTTAGGAACCCTAGCGACATTTCGACATTTAATGACTCAAAAGGGGTCATAGGTCACCCTATGACCCCCTTTGACCCATATGACTCATTCGAAAACATATGACATCATTTAATGGGTCAAAGAGGGTCATAGGTCACCTTATGATCCCCTTTGACCCATATTACCCATTTGAATATGTCCGTAGGGGTCATAAAACCCTTAGGAACATATGTCATCATTTAATGGGTGAAAGAGGGTCATAGAGTGACCTATGATCCCCTTTGACCCATATGAATGATTCTAATATGTCCCTAGGGGTCCTAGGACACCTAGGGACATCTGTCGTTGTTTAATGGGTCAAAGGGGGTCATAGGTCACCTATGACCCCCTTTGACCCATATTACCCATTCGAATATGTCTTTAGGAGTTCTAGGACCCTTAGACACATATGTCATTGTTTAATGGATCAAAGAGGGTGATATGTCACCCTATGACTCCTTTTGACTCATAGTAGCCATTCGAATATGTCTCGAGGGGTCATAGGACTCCTGAGGACATATGTCATCATTTAATGGGTCAAAGGGCCCTATGACCCCCTTTGACCCATATTACCCATTTGAATATGTCCCCAAGGGTGCGAGGACCCTTAGAGACATATGTCATCATTTAATGGGTCAAAGAGGATCATAGGTCACCCTATAACCCCCTTTGATCCATATGAACGATTTAGATATGTCCCTAGGGGTCCAAGGACCCCTAGAGACATATGTCATCGTTTAATGGGTCAAAGGGGGTCATAAGTCACCCTATGACCCCCTTTGACCTATATGAACGATTCGAATATGTCCTTAAGGGTTCTAGGACCCCTAGCGACATATGTTATCATTTAATAGATCAAAAGAGGTCATAGGTCACCCTGTGACCCCCTTTGACCAATATTATACATTCGAATATGTCTTTAAGGGTCCTAAGACCCCTAGTGACATATGTCATCATTTAATAGGTCAAAAAGGGTCATAAGTCACCCTATGACCCCCTTTGACCCATATCCTCTTTGACCCATATCAATGATTGAAATATGTCCCTAGGGGTCCTAAGACCTCTAAAGACATATGTTGTTGTTTAATGGGTCAAAGGAAGTCATAGGTCAACATATGACCCCCTTTGACACATATGAACGATTCGAATATGACCCTAGGAGTTCTAGGACCCCTAGCAGCATATGTCATCATTTAATGGGTCAAAGGGGTTCATAGATCACCTGTCCTCTTTTCACCCACATGAATGATCTGAATATGTCCTTAGGAGTTCTAAGACCCCTAGAGACATATGTCATCGTTTAATTTGTCAAAGGGGGTCATACATCACCTATGACCCCCTTTCATCCATATGAACGATTTGATTATGTCCCTAGGCGTACTAACACCCGTAGAGACATATGTCATTGTTTAATGAGTCAAAAGAGATCATAGGTCACCCTATGACCCCCTTTGACCCATATACCCATTTGAATATGTCCCTAGGGGTCCTAAGACCTCTAGAGATATATGTCATCGTTTAATGGGTCAAAGGGTGTCATAGGTCACCCTATGACCCCCTTTGACACATATGACCCATTCAAATATGTCCATAGGGTTCTTAGGACTCCTAAGGATATATGACATCATTTAATGGGTAAAAGAGGGTCATAGGTCACCCTATCATCCCCTTTGACCCATATTACCCATTCAAATATGTCCTTCGGGTTTCTAGGACCCCTGGAGACATATGTTATCGTTTAATGAGTCAAAGAGGGTGATAGGTCACCCTATGAACTCCTTTGACCCATAGTACCCATTCGAATATTTTTCTAGGGGTCGTAGGACCCCTATGGACATATGTCATCATTTAATGGGTCAAAAGGGGTCATAGGGTGACCTATTACCCCCTTTGACCCATATGAAAGATTTTAATATGTCTCTACAAGTCATAGGACCCCTAGAGCCATATGTAATCCTTTAATGGGTCAAAGGGGGTCATAGGTCACCTTATGACCTCTTTTGAGTCATATGAATGATTCGAATATATCCCTACAGGTCTTAGGACCCCTACTGACATATGTCATTATTTAATGGGTCAAAAGTGGTCATAGACCACTCTGTGACCCCGTTTGACCCATATTACCCATTTGAATATGTTCCTAAGGGTCCTAGGACCCCTAGGGACATATGTCATTGTTTAATGGGTCAAAGGGGGTCATAAATCACCCTATGACGCCCTTTGACTCATATTAGCCATTCGAATTTGTCCCTAGGGGTCTGAGGAACCCTAAAGACATATGTCATCATTTAATGGGTGAAGGAGGGTCATAGGTCACCCTATGACCCCCTTTGAACCATATAAACTATGTGAATATGTCCCTAGGGGTCCTAGGACCCCTAGAGACATATGTTGTCATTTAATGGGTCAAATTAGGTCATAGGTCACCCTATGACCCCCTTTGACCCATATGAATGATTTGAATATGTCCCTAGGGGTTCTAGGATCCCGAGAGACATATGTCATTGTTTAATGGGTGAAAGGCGATCATAGATCACCCTGTGACCCCTTTTGACCCATATTACCCATTCGAATATGTCCCTATAGGACCCCTAGAGACATATATCATCGTTTAATAGGTCAAAAGGGATCATAGGTCACCCTATGACCCCCTTTGACCCACATTACCCATTCAAATATGTCCCTATGTGTCTGTGGACCCCTAGAGACATAAGTCATCGTTTAATGGGTTAAAGAGGGTCATAAGTCACCATATGACCGCCTTTGACCCATATGAACAATTTAAACATGTCCCTAGGCGTCCTAAGACCCCTAGAGACATATGTCGTCATTTAATAGGTCAATCAGGGTCATAGGTCACCCTATGACCCCCTTTGACCCATTTGAATGATTCAAATATGTCCCTAGGGGTTCTAGGACCCCTAGGGACATATGTCATCATTTAATTGGTCAAAGGGGGTCATAGGTCACCTATGACCCCCTTTGACCCATATGAACGATTCAAATATGTCCATAGGGGTCCTAGGACCCCTAGAGACATATGTCATCATTTAATGGGTCAAAGGGTGTCACAGGTCAGCCTATGACCCCCTTTGACCTATATGAACGATTTGAATATTTTCCTAGGGGTCCTAAGGCCCCTAGAGACATATGTCGTCGTTTAATAGGTCAAAGGGGGTCATAGGATTTGAATATGTCTTTAAGGGTTCTAGGACCCCTAGCGACATATGTCGTCATTTAATGTGTCAAAGGGGGTCATAGGTCACCCTGTGACCCCCTTTGAGCCATATTACCCATTTGAATATGTCCCTAGGGGTTCTAGGACCCCTAGGGACACATGTCATTTAATGGGTGACCTATGACCCCCTTTGACCCATATTAGCCAATCGAATCTGACCATAGGGGTCCGAGGACCCCTATAGACATATGTCATCATTTAATGGGTCAAACAGGGCAATAGGTCAACCTATGACCCCTTTTAACCCATGTGAATGATTTTAATGTCCCGAGTGGTCCAAGGACCCCTAGAAACATATGTCATCGTTTAATGGTTCAAAAGAGGTCATAGGTCACCCTATGAGCCCCTTTGACCCATATTACCCATTCGAATATGTCCCTAGGGGTCCTAAGACTCCTAGTGACATATGTCATCGTTTAATGGGTCAAAGGGGGTCATAGGTCACCCTATGACCCCATTTGACCTATATTACCCATTCTAATATGTCCCTAGGGGTCCGAGGACCCCTTGAAACATATATCATCATTTAATGGGTCAAAGAGCGTCATAGGTCAACCTATGACCCCCTTTGATCCATGTCAACAATTAGAATATGTCCATAGGGGTCCTAGGACCTCTACAGACATATGTTGTTGTTTAATAGGTCAAAAGGGGTCATAGGTCACCCTATGACCTCCTTTGACCCATATGAACCATTCGAATATATTCTTAGGGCTTCTAGGACCCCTAGTGACATATGTCATCATTTAATGGGTCAAAGGGGTTCATAGGTCACCTATATCCCCCTTTCACCCATATGAATAATCTGAATATGTCTCTATGGGTTCTAGGACCCCTAGAGACATATGTCATCATTTAATGGGTCAAAAGAGATCATACGTCAAGTATGACCCCTTTTGACTCATATGAATGATTTGAATATGTCCCTAAGGGTCTTAAGACCCCTACAGACATATGTCATCGTTTAATAAGTCAAAGGGGATCATAGGTCACCCTATGACCCCCTTTTAACCATATACTCATTCGAATATGTCTCTAGGGGTCCTAAGACCTCTAGAGAGATATGTCGTCGTTTAATGGGTCAAAAGGTGTCATAGGTCACCCTATGACCACCTTTGACACATATGACCCATTCAAATATGTCTGTAGGGATCCTAAGATCCGTAGGGATATATGGTGTCATTTAATGTGTCAAAGAGGGTCATATGTCACCCTATGACCCCCTGTGACCCATATTCCTCATTTGAATATGTTTGTAGGGGTCCTAGGACCCCTAGGGACATATGTCATCATTTAATGGGTCAAAGGGACCTATGACCCCATTTGACCCATATTACCCATTCCAATATGTCCCTAGGGGTCTGAGGACCCCTAGAGACATATGTCATCATTTAATGGGTCAAAGAGGGTCAAAGGTCACCCTATGACCCCCTTTGACCATATGAATGATTCGAATAAGTTCCTAGGGATCGTAGAACCCCAAGGGACATATGTTGTTTAATGGGTCAAAGGAGGTCATAAGTCACCCTATGACCCCCTTTGACCCATATGAACGAATAGAATATGTCCCTAGGGCTCCTAGGACTTAAAGGGACATATTTCGTCATTTAATGGGTCAAAGGGGCTCATAGGGTGACCTATGACCCCCTTTCACCCATATGAATGATTTGAATATGTTCCTAAGAATCTTTTGACCCCTAGGGACATATGTCATCTTTTAATGGGTCAAAGCGGGTCATAGGTCACCCTATGACCCCAGTTGACCCATATGAACAATTCGAATATGTCCCTAAGGGTCTTAGGACCCCTATGGACATATGTCCTTGTTTAATGGGTAAAATCTGGTCATAGGCCACTCAGTGACTCATTTTGACCCATATTACCCATTTGAATATGTCCCTACAGGTCCTAGGACCCCTAGGGAAATATGTCATCTTTTAATGGGTCAAAAGAGGTCACAAGTCACCCTATGACCCCTTTTGACCCATATTAGCCATTCGAATTTGTTCCTAGGGGTCTGAAGACCCCTAGCGACATATGTCAACGTTTAATGTTTCAAAGAGGCTCATAGGTCACCTTATAACCCCCTTTGACCCATATCAAAGATTTGAATATGTCCCAAGGGGTCCTAGGACCCCTAGAGACATACGTCATCATTTAATGGGTCAAAAAGGGTCATAGGTCACCCTATGAATCCCTTTGACCCATATGAACGATTTGAATATGTCCCTTGGGGTTCTAGGACATCAAGAGACATATGTCATCATTTAATGGGTGAAAGGGGGTCATAGGTCACCCTGTGACCCCATTTGATCCATATTACCCATTCGAATATGTCAAACGGAGTCGTAGGTCACACTATAACCCCCTTTGACCCATTTGAATGATTTAAATATGTCCCTAGGGGTTCTAGGACCCCTAGCGACATATGTCATCGTTTAATGAGTCAAAAGGAGTCATAAGCCACCTATGACCCCCTTTGACCCATATGAACGATTTGAATATGTCGCAAGGGGTTTTAGGACCCCTAGCGACATTTCAACATTTAATGGCTCAAAAGGGGTCATAGGTCACCTATGACCCTTATTGACCCATATGAACGATTCGAATATGTCCCTGAGGGTCCTAGGACCCCTAGAGACATATGTCATCATTTAATAGGTCAAAGGGGGTCATAGGTCACCCTATGACCCCCTTTGACCCATATGACCCATTCAAAAAAATATGTCATCATTTAATAGGTCAAAGAGGATCATAGGTCACCCTATGATCCCCTTTGACCCATATTACCAATTTAAATATGTCCGTACGGGTTCTAAGACCCTTAAGAACATATGTCATCATTTAATGGGTGAAAGGGGGTCATAGAGTGACCTATGATCCCCTTTGACCCATATGAATGATTCTAATATGTCCCTGGGGGTCCTAGGACACCTAGGGACATCTGTCGTCGTTTAATGGGTGACCTATGACCCCCTTTGACCCATATTACCCATTCGAATATGTCTTTAGGAGTTCTAGACACATATGTCATCATTTAATGGGTCAAAGAGGGTGATAGGTCACCCTATGACTCCTTTTGACCCATAGTAGCTATTTGAAAATGTCTCGAGGGGTCATAGGACCCCTGAGGACATATGTCATCATTTAATGGGTCAAAGGGCCCTATGACCCCCTTTGACCCATATTACCTATTCGAATATGTCCCTAGGGGTGCAGACACCCCTCGAGACATATGTCATCATTTAATGTGTCAAAGAGGATCATAGGTCATCGTATAACCTCGTTTGACTCATATGAGCGATTTGGATATGTCCCTAGGGGTCTAAGGACCCCTAGAGACATATGTCATTGTTTAATGGGTCAAAGAGGGTCATAGGTAACCCTATGACCCCCTTTGACCCATATGAACGATTCAAATATGTCCCCAGGGGTCCTAGGACCCCTAGAGACATATGTCATCCTTTAATGGATCAAAAGTGGTCATAGGTCACCCTATGACCCCCTTTGACCCATATGAACGATTTGAATATGTCCGTAGGGTTTCTAAGACCCCTAGAGACATATATCGTCGTTTAATGTGTCAAAGGGGGTCATAGGTCACCCCGTGACCCCCTTTGAGCCATATTACCCATTTGAATATGTCCCTAGAGGTCCAAGGACCCTTAGGGACATATGTCATCATTTAATTGATCAATCCTATGACCCCCTTTGACCCATATTAACCATTATAATTTGTCCCTATGGGTCCGAGGACCTCTAGAGACATATATCATCGTTTAATGGGTCAAAGAGGGTCATAGGCAACTCTATGACCCCCTTTGATCCATATCAACAATTTGAATATGTTCCTAAGGGTCCTAGGACCCCTATCGACATATGTCCGTAAGGGTTCTAGGACCCCAAGAGACATATGTTGTCGTTTAATAGGTGAAAGGGGGTCATAAGTCACCCTGTGACCCCTTTTAACCCATATTACCCATTCGAATATGTCCCTAGGGGTCCTAAGACCCTTAAAGACATATGTTATGGTTTAAAAGGTAAAAGGTGGTCATAGGTCACCCTATGACACGTTTTGACCCATATTACCCATTTGAATATGTCCGTAGGGGACCAAGGACCTCTAGAGTCATATGTCATCGTTTAATGGGTCAAAGAGGGTCATAGGTCACTCTATGACCCCTTTTGACTCATATGAACAATTTGAATATGTCCTTAGGGGTCCTAGGACCCCTAGCGACATATGTCATCATTTAATGGGTCAATTCTATGACCCCCTTTGACCTATTTGAATGATTCAAATATGTCCTTAGGGGTTCTAGGACCCCTAGCGGCATATTTCATTGTTTAATGCATCAAAGAGAGTCATAGTTCACCTATGAAACCCTTTGACCCATATGAACGATTCGAATATGTCCTTAGGGGTTCTAGGACCTCTAGCGACATGTCATCATTTAATGGGTCAAAAGGGGTCATAGGTTACCTATGACCCCCTTTGACTCATATGAGCAATTCAAATATGTCCCTAGGGTCCTACGACCCTAGCGACATGTAGTCATTTAATGGGTCAAAGGGGGTCATAAGTCACCCTATGACCTCCTTTGACCCATATGACCCATTGAAAAACATATGTTGTCATTTAATGGGTCAGAGAGGGTCATAGGTCACCCTATGACCCCCTTTGACTCATATTACCCATTTGAATATGTCTGTAGGGGTCCTAAGACTCTTAGGGACATATGTCATCATTTAATGGGTGAAAGAGGATCATAGAGTGACCTATGATCCCCTTTGACCCGTATGAATAATTCGAATATGTCCTTAGGAGTGCGAGGACCCCTAGGGACATATGTCGTCATTTAATGGGTCAAATGGTGTCATAGGTCACCCTATGTCCCCCTTTGACCCATATGAACGATTTGAATATGTCCTTAGGGGTCCGACGTCGCCTAAAGACATATGTCGTTGTTTAATGAGTCAAAAGGGATCATAGGTCACCCTATGAACCCCTTTGACCCATATTACCCATTTGAATATGTCTTTAGAGTTTTTAAGACCCCTAGAGACATATGTCATCGTTTAATTCGTCAAAGAGGGTGATAGGTCACCTTGTGACTCCCTTTGACCCATAGTACCTATTCGAATATGTCCCCAGGGGTCGTAGGACCCTTGGGGACATATGTCGTCATTTAATGGGTCAAAGGTACCTATGACCCGCTTTGACCCATATTACCCATTCGAATATGTCCTTGGGGGTCGGAGGACCCCTAGAGACATATGTCATCATTTAATGGGTCAAAGAGGGTCATAGGTCACCCTATGGACCCCTTTGACATATATGAATGATTTGAATATGTCGCTAGGGTTCCAAGAACCCCTAGAGACATATGTCATCGTTTAATAGGTCAAAGGGAGTCATTGGTCACCTAATGGCTCGCTTTGACCCATATGAACGATTCAAATATGTCCTTAGGGGTTCTAAGACCCTTAGAGACATATGTTGTCATTTAATGGATCAAAGGGGGTCATAGGTCACCCTGTGACCCCCTCTGACCGATATTACCGATTCGAATATGTCCCTAAGGGTCCTAGGACCCCTAGCGACATATGTCATCGTTTAATGGGTCAAAGGGGGTCATAGGTCACCCTCTGACCCCCTTTGACCTATATTGCACATTCGAATATGTCCATAGGTGTCTGAGGACCCCTTGAGACATATATAATTGTTTAATGGGTCAAAAAGAGTCATAGGTCACCCTATGACCCCCTTTGATCCATATCAATGATTGGAATATGTCCCTAGGGGTTTTAGGACCTCTAAAGACATATGTTGATGTTTAATGGGTCAAAGGGGGTCATAGGTCTCCTTATGACCCCCTTTGACCCATATGAACGATTCGAATATGTCCCTTGGGGTTCAAGGACCCTTACATACATATCTCATCGTTTAATGGGTCAAAGGGGTTCATAGGTCACTTATGTCCCCTTTCACCCATATGAATGATCTGAATATGTCCCTAGGGGTTTTAGGACCCATAACGACATATGTCATCATTTAATGGGTCGAAAGGGGTCATACGTCACCTATGACCCAATTTGACCCATATGAACGATTTGAATATGTCCCTAGGGGTCTTAGGACCCTTAGAGACATATGTCATCATTTAATGAATTAAAGGGGATCATAGGTCACCCTATGACCCCCTTTGATCCATATATCCATTCGAATATGTTCCTAAGGGTCCTAAGACCTCTAGAGACATATGTTGTCATTTAATTGGTCAAAAGGTGTCATAGGTCACCTTATGACCCCCTTTGACACATATGACCCATTCGAATATGTCTCTAGGGTTCCTAGGACCCCTAGGGATATATGACGTCATTTAATGGGTCAAAGAGGGTCATAGGTCACCCTATGACCCCCTTTCACCGATATTACCCATTGGAATATCTCCTTAGGGGTTCGAGGACCCTTAAAGACATATGTCGTCGTTTAATATGACCTCCTTTAACCCATATGAAAGATTTTAATATGTCCTTAGGGTTCCTAGAATCTCTAAGGACATATGTCATCTTTTAATGCGTCAAAGGGGGTCATAGGTCACCCTATGACCCCTTTTGACTCATATGAATGATTCGAATATGTCCCTATGGGTCCTCAGACCTCTACGGACATATGTCATCGTTTAATGGGTCAAAGGGGGCCATAGGCCACTCTGTGACCCCATTTGACCCATATTGCCCATTTGAATATGTCCCTAAGGGTTCTAGGACCCCTAGGGACATATGTCATCATTTAATGGATCAAATGGGGTTATAGGACACCCTATCACCCTATTTGACCCATATTAGCCATTCGAATTTGTCCCTAGGGGTCTGAGGACCCCTAAAGACATATTTCATCGTTTAATGGGTCAAAGAGGGTCATAGGACACCCTACAACCCCCTTTGATCCATATGAACAATTAGAATATGTTCCTAGGGGTCTTAAGACCCCTAAAGACATATGTCGTCATTTAATGGGTCAAATATGGTCATAGGTCACCCTATGACCCCCTTTGACCCATATGAACAATTTGAATATGTTCCTAAGGGTTCTAAGACCCCAAAAGACATATGTCATCGTTTAATGGGTGAAACGGGGTCATATGTCACCCTGTGACCCATTTTTACCCGTATTACACATTTGAATATGTCCCTAAGGCTCCTAGGACCCCTAGAGACATATGTCATCGTTTAATAGGTCAAAGGGGGTCATAGGTCACCCTATGACACCCTTTGACCCATATTACCCATTTGAATATGTACCTATGTGTCCGAAGACCCCTAAAGACATATGTCATCATTTAATGGGTCAAAGAGGGTCATAGGTCACATTATAACCCCCTTTGACCCATATAAACAATTTGAATGTCCTTCGGGGTCCTAGGACCCTTAGAGACATATGTCATCTTTTAATTGGTCAAACAAGGTCATAGGTCACCCTATGACCCTCTTTGACCCATTTGAATGATTCAAATATGTCCTTAGGTGTTCTATGACGCCTAGCGACATATGTCATCATTTAATGGGTCAAAGGGGGTCATAGGTCACCTATGACACTCTTTGACCTATATGAATGATTTAAATATGTGCCTAGGGGTCCTAGGACCCCTAGAGACATATGTCATCATTTAATAGGTCAAAGAGAGTCATAGGTCACCCTATGAACCCCTTTGACCCATATGAATTATTTGAATATGTCTCTAGTGGTTCGAGGACCCCTTGAGACATATGTCATCATTTAATGGATCAAAGGAGGTCATAGGTCACCCTATGACCCTCTTTAACCCATATGAGCGATTTGAATATGTCCCTAGGTGTTCTAGGACCCCTAGTGACATGTCGTCATTTAATGTGTCAAAGGGGATTAGAGGTCACCCTATGACCCCCTTTGAGCCATATTACCCATTTGAATATGTCCCTAGGGGTTTTAGGACCCTTAGGGACATATGTCATCATTTAATGGGTCAAAGGGGGTCATAGGTCACCTATGACTCGCTTTGACCTCTGTTAGCCATTCGAATTTGACCCTAAGGGTCCGAGGACCCCTAGAGACATATGTCATCGTTTAATGGGTCAAAGAGGGTCATAGGTCACCCTATGACCCCCTTTCACTCATATGAACGATTTGAATATGTCCCTAGGTGTCCAAGGACCTTTAAAGACATATGTCATCATTTAATGTGTCAAAAAGGGTCATAGGGTTTGACCCATATGAATGATTCGAATATGTCCCTAGGGGTTCTAGGACCCCTGGAGACATATGTCATCGTTTAATGGATCAAAGGGGGTCATAGGTCATCCTGTGACCTCTTTTGACCCATATTACCCATTCAAATATATCCCTAGGGGTCCTAAGACCCCTAGCGACATATGTCATCATTTAATTGGTCAAAGGGGTTCATAGGTCACCCTATGATCCACTTTGACCTATATTACGCATTCGAATATGTTCGTACGGGTTCGAGGACCCCTTGAGACATATATTATCGTTTAATGGGTCAAAGAGCATCATAGCTCACCCGATGACCCCCTTTCACTCATATCAATGATTGGAATATGTTCCTAGGGGTCCTAGGACCTCTAGAGACATATGTTGTTGTTTAATGGGTCAAAGGGGGTTCATAGGTCACCTATGTCCCCCTTTCACCCTATGACCCTCTTTGACCCATATTAGCCATTCGAATTTGTCCCTAAGGGTTTGAGGCCCCTAGAGACATATGTCATCGTTTATGGGTCAAAGAGTGTCATAGGTCACCCTATGACCCCCTTTGACCCATATCAACGATTTGAATATGTCCCTAGGGGTCCTAGGACCCCTAGAGACATATGTCATTGTTTAATGGGTCAAACATGGTCATAGGTCACCCTATGACCCCCTTTGACTCATATGAATGATTTGAATATGTCCGTAGGGGTTCTAGGACCCTGAGAGACATATGTTGTCGTTTAATGGGTGAAAGGGGGTCATAGGTTACCCTGTGACCCCTTTTAACCCATATTACCCATTCGAATATGTCCCTAAGGGTTCTAGGACCCCTAGGGACATATGTCATTGTTTAATGGGTCAAAGGGAGTCATAGGTCACCTATGAAACTCTTTGACCCATATGAATGATTCGAATATGTCCCTAGGGGTTCTAGGACCCCTAGAGACATGTCGTCATTTAATGGGTCAAAAGTGGTCATAGGTCACCTATGACCCCCTTTGACCCATATGAACAATTCAAATGTCCCTAGGGGTCCTAGGACCCCTAGTGACATATGTAGTCGTTTAATGGGTCAAAGGGGGTTATAAGTCACCCTATGAACCCCTTTGACCCATATGACTCATTTGAAAACATATATCGTCATTTAATGAGTCAAAGAGGGTCATGGGTCACCCTGTGACCCTTTTTGACCCATATTACCCATTTGAATATGTCTGTAGGGGTCCTAAGAACCCTAGGGACATATGTCATCATTTAATGGGTGAAAGGGGGTCATAGAGTGACCTATGATCCCCTTTGACCCATATGCAAAATTCTAATATGTCCTTAGGGGTGCTAGGACCCCTAGGGATATATGTCGACATCTAATGGGTCAAATGGTGTCATAAGTCACCCTATATCCCCCTTTGACCTATATGAATTATTTGAATATGTCCTTAGGGGTCTTAGGTCACCTAGAGACATATGTCGCTGTTTATTGGGTCAAAGGGGATCATAGGTCACCCTATGACCCCCTTTGACCCATATTACCCATTCGAATATGTCTTTAGGGTTTCTAGGACCCTTAGAGACATATGTAATCGTTTAATGGGTCAAAGAGGGTGATAGGTCACCCTATGAATCCCTTTTGACCCATAGTACCCATTCGAATATGTCCCTAGGGGTCGTAGGACCTTTGGGGACATATGTCATTATTTAAAAGGTCAAAGGTACCTATGACTCCCTTTGACCCATATTACCCATTCGAATATGTCCCTAGGGGTCCAAGGACCCCTAGACACATATGTCATCATTTAATGGGTCAAAGAGGGTCATAGGTCACCCTATGAACCCCTTTGACACATATTAATGATTTGAATGTCCCTAGGGTTCTAAGAACCTCTAGAGACATATGTCATCGTTTAATGGGTCAAAGGGAGTCATAGGTCTCCCTATGGCCCCCTTTGACCCATATGAATGATTCAAATATGTCCTTAGGGGTTTTAGGACCCTTAGAGACATATGTTGTCATTTAATGAATCAAAAGGGGTCATAGGTCACCCTGTGACCCCCTTTGACCCATATTACCCATTCGAATATGTCCCTAAGGGTCCTAGGACCCTTAGCGACATATGTCATCATTTAATGGGTCAAAGGGGGTCATAGGTCACCCTCTGACATCCTTTGACCTATATTACGCATCCAAATATGTCTCTAGGTGTCCGAGGACCCCTTCAGATATATATCATCCTTTAATGGGTCAAAGAGGGTCATAGGTCACCCTATGACCCCCTTTGACCCATATAAATGATTGGAATATGTCCCTAGGGGTCCTACGACGTCTAAAGACATATGTTGTTGTTTAATGGGTCAAATGGGGTCATAGATCACCCTATGACCCCCTTTGACACATATGAACAATTCAAATATGTCTCTAGGAGTTCTAGGATTCCTAGTGACATATGTCATCGTTTAATGGGTCAAAGGGATTCATAGGTCAACTATGTCCCCTTTTCACCAATATGAATGATCTGAATATGTCCCTAGGGGTTCTAGGACCCCTAAAGACATATGTCATCATTTAATTGGTCAAAGGGGGTCATACGTTAGCTATGATCCCCTTTCACCCATATGAACGATTTGAATATGTTCCTAGGGGTCATTGGACCACTAGAGACATATGTCATCGTTTAATGAGTCAAAGAAGATCATAGTTCACCCTATGACCGCCTTTGAGCCATATACCCATTCGAATATGTTCCTAAGGGTCCTAAGACCTTTAGAGACATATGTCATTGTTCAATGGGTCAAAGGGTGTCATTGGTCACCCTATGACCCCCTTTGACACATATGACCCATTCGAATATGTCCCTAGGGTTCCTAGGACCCCTAGCAATATATGATGTCATTTAATGTGTCAAAGAGGGTCATAGATCACCCTATGACACCCTTCGACCTATATTCCCCATTTGAATATGTCTGCAGGTGTCCTAGGACCCCAAGGGACATATCTCGTCATTTAATGGGTCAAAGGGGCTCAGAGGGTGACCTATGATGCTCTTTGACCCATATGAACGATTCGAATATGTTCCTAGGGGTCCTAGGATCCCTAGGGACATATGTCGTCTTTTAATGGGGCAAAGGGGGTCATAGGTCACCCTATGGACCCCTTTGACCCATATGAATGATTCGAATATGTCCTTAGGGATCCTAGGACTCCTAGGGACATATGTCATTGTTTAATGAGTCAAAAGGGGTCATAGGTCACCCTATAACCCCCTTTGACCCAAATTACCCACTCGAATATGTCTTTAGGGGTTCTAGGACCCCTAGACACATATGTTATCGTTTCATGAGTCAAAGAGGGTGATAGGTCATCTTATGACCCCCTTTGACCCATAGTACCCATTCGAATATTTCTCTAAGGGTCGTAGGACCCCTAGGGACATATGTCGTCATTTAATAGGTCAAAGGGACCTATGACCCCTTTTGACCCATATTACCCATTCAAATATGTCCCTAAGGGTTTGAGGACCCCTAGAGACATATGTCATCGTTTAATGGGTCAAAGAGGGTCATAGGTCACCCTGTGACCCCCTTTGACCATATGAACGATTCAAATATGTCCTTAAAGTTCCTAACACCCCAAAGGACATATGTTGTTGTCTAATGGGTCAAATTTGACTCATATGAATGATTATAATATGTCCCTAGGGGTCATAAGACCTCAAGGGACATATGTCGTCATTTAATGGATCATAGGGGGTCATAGGATGACCTATGACCCCCTTTGACCCATATGAACAATTTGAATATGTCTCTAGGGGTCCTAGGACCCCTAGGGACATATGTCGTCCTTTAATGGGTCAAAGGGACCTATGAGCCCCTTTGACCCATATGAACGATTCAAATATGTCTCTAAGAGTCCTAGGACCCCTACAAACATATGTCATCGTTCAATGGGTCAAATGGGGTCATAGGCCACTTTATGGTCCCCTTGGATCCATATTACCCATTTGAATGTCCCTAAGGGTCCTAGGACCCCTAGGGACATATGTCATTGTTTAATTGGTTAAAGGGGTCATAGGTCACCCTATGACCCCCTTTGACCCATACTAGCCATTCGAATTTGTCCCTAGGGGTCTGAGGACCCCTAGAGACATATGTCATCATTTAATGGGTTAAAGACCTATCACCCCCTTCGACCCATATGAACCATTTGAATATGTCCCTAGGGGTCATAGGACCCCTAGAGACATATGTCGTCATTTAATGGGTCAAACAAGGTGATAGGTCAACCTATGACCCCTTTTGACCCATATGAACGATTTGAATATGTCTCTAGGAGTTCTAAGACCTCGAGAGACATATGTCGTTGTTTAATGGGCGAAAGGGGGTCATACATCACCCTGTGGCCCTTTTTGACTCATATTACCCATTCGAATATGTCTCTAGAGGTCTTAAGACCCCTAGAGACATATGTCATCATTTAATGGGTCAAAGGGGGTCATAAGACACCCTATGACCCCCTTTGACCCATATTACCCGTTAGAATATATCCCTAGGGGTCCAAGGATCCTTAGAGACATATGTCATCATTTAATGGGTCAAAGAGGGTCATAGGTCACCCTATGACCCCCTTTGACCCATATGAAAAATTTGAATATGTCCATAAGGGTTCTAGGACACCTAGAGACATATATCATCGTTTAATAGGTCAAACCCTATGACCCCCTTTGACCCATTTGAATGATTCAAATATGTCCTTAGGGGTTCTAGGACCCCTAGTGACATATGTCATTGTTTAATGGGTCAAAGGGGGTCATAGGTCACCTATGACCCCCTTTGACCTATATGAATGATTCGAATATGTCCCTGAGGGTTCTAGGACCCCTAGTGACATGTTGTCGTTTAATGGATCAACCTATGACCCCCTTTGACTCATCTGAGTGATTCGAATATGTCCCTAGGGGTCCTAAGGCCCCTAGAGACATATGTCGTCATTTAATGGGTTAAAGGGGGTCATAGGTCACCTTATGACCCCCTTTGACCGATATGACCCATTCGAAAACATATGCCATCATTTAATGGGTCAAGCAGGGTCATAGGTCACCCTATGACCCCCTTTGACCCATATTACCCATTTAAATATGTTTGTAGGGGTCCTAAGAGCCCTAGGGACATATGTCATCATTTAATGAGTGAAAGGCTTTCATAGAGTGACCTATGATCGCCTTTGACCCATATGAATGATTCGAATATGTCCCTAGGGGTCGTAGGACCCTTAGGGACATATGTCATCTTTTAATGTGTCAAATGGTGTCATAAGTCACCCTATGTCCCCCTTTGACTAATATGAAGGATTTGAATATGTCTGTTGGGGTCTTAAGATGCCTAGGGACATATGTTGTCGTTTAATGTGTCAAAGGGGGTCATAAGTCACCCTATGACCCCCTTTGACCCATATTACCTATTTGAATATCTTTAGAGGTTTTATGACCCCTAGAGACATATGTCATCGTTTAATGAGTCAAAGAGGGTGATAGGTCACCCTATGACTCCTTTTGACCCATAGTACCCATTCAAATAAGTCCTTAGGGGTCGTAGGACCCTTAAGGACATATATCGTCATTTAATGGGTCAAAAGGACCTATAACCCCCTTTGACCCATATTATCTGTTCAAATATGTCCCTAGGGGTCACAAGACCCCTAGAGACATCTGTCATCATTTAATGGGTCAAAGAGGGTCATAAGTCACCCTATGACCCCCTTTGACCCATATGAACGATTTGAATATGTCCTTATGGGTCCTAAGACTCCTAGAGACATATGTCATCATTTAATGGGTCAAAGGGGTTCATACGTCTCTCTATGACCTCCTTTGACCTATATGAAAGATTCGAATATGTGCCTAGGTGTTCTAGGACCCCGAACGACATATGTCATCATTTAATGGGTTAAAGGGGGGTCATAGGTCACTTATGACTCTATTTGACCTATATGAACGATTTGAAGATTTCCTTAGAGGTTCTAGGACTCCTAGCAACATATGTCATCATTTAATGGGTCAAAGGGGGTCATAGGTCACCGTATTGCCCTCTTTGACCCATATGAACTATTTGAATATATCCCTAGGGGTCTTAGGACTCCTAAGGACATATGTCTTATTTTAATTGGTCAAAGGGTGTCACAGGTCACCCTATGACCGCGTTTGACCCATATTACCTATTCAAATATGTTGCTGGGGGTCCTAGTACCTCAAGGGAAATATGTCATCGACTAATGGGTAAAAGGGGGTCAGAGGTCACTCTGTGACCCCCTTTGACCCATATTAGCAATTTGAATGTCCCTAGGGGTCCTAGGACCCCTAGGGACATATGTCATCGTTTAATTGGTCAAAGGGGGTCATAAGTCACCCTATGACCCCCTTCGACCCATATTACCCATTCGAATATGTCCCTAGGGGTCTGAAGACCCCTAGAGACATATGTCATTGTTTTATAGGTCAAAGAGGGTCATACCTATGACCCCCTTTCACTGATATGAATGATTTGAATATGTTCCTAGGGGTCCTAGGACCCCTAGAGACATATGGCCTCATTAAATGGGTCAAAGGGGATCATAGGTCACCCTATGACACCCTTTGACCCATATGACCCATTCGAATATGTCCCTAGGGGTCCTAGGACCTATAGGGACATATTACCTTGTTTAATGGGTCAAAGGGGGTCATAGGTTATTATATGACCTCTTTTGACCCATATGAACGATTCAAATATATTCCTAAGGGTCCTATGACCCCTAGGAACATATGTCATCATTTAATGTGTCAAAGAGGGTCACAGGGTAACTTATGACTCCCTTTGACTTATATTACCCATTCAAATATGTCCCTAAGGGTCATAAGACCCCTAGAGACATGTCATCGTTTAATGGGTCAAAGGGTGTCACAGGTCACCCTGTGACCCCTTTTGAGCAATACGAACGATTCAAATATGTCCCTGGGGTCCTAGGACCCCTAGAGACATATATTGTCATTTAATGTGTCAAAGGTGGTCATAGGGTTTGACCATATGAATGATTCAAATATTCCCTGAGGTTCTTAAGACCCAAAGGGATATATGTCATTATTTAATAGGTCATAAGGGGTCATAAATCACCCTATGACCCCCTTTGACCCATATGAACGATTCGAATATATCCCTAAGGTTCTTAGGACCCCAAGCGACATATGTCATCATTTAATGTGTCAAAGGGCTTTGACCCATATGAACTATTCGAATATGTCCCTAGGGGTCCTAAGACACCTAGGGACATATGTCATCCTTTAATGGGTCAAAGGGGGTCATAGGTCACCCTATGACCCCCTTTTACCCATATGAACGATTCGAATATGTCCCTAGGGGTCCAAGGACCCCTAGGGACATATTTCATCTTTTAATGGGTTAAAGGGGGTCATAGGTCACTCTGTGACCTCCTTTGACCCATATTACCCATTTGAATATGTCCCTAGGGGTCGTAGGACCCCTATGGACATATGTCATCATTTAATTGGTCAAAGGGGGTCATAGGTCACCCTATGACCCCATTTGACCCATATTAGCCATTCAAATTTGTCTGAGGACCCCTAGAGACATATGTCATTGTTTAATGGGTCAAAGACCTATGACCCCCTTTGACCCATATAAACGATTTGAATATGTCTGTAGGGGTCCTAGGACCCCTAGAGACATATGTCATCATTTAGTGGGTCAAATAGGGTCATAGATCACCCTATGACCACTTTTGACCCATATGAATGATTCAATTATGTCCCTAGGCATTCTAGGACCCCTAGCCACATATGTCATCGTTTGATAAATTAAAGGGGGTCATAGGTCACCCTATGACCCCCTTTGACCCATATTACCCATTAGAATATGTCCCTAAGGATTCCTAGGGACATTTGTCATCATTTAATGGGTCAAAGGGGTTCATAGGTCACCCTATGACCGCCTTTGACCTATATTACCTACTCGAATATGTCCCTAGGGGTCCGAGGACCCCTAGAGACATATGTCATTATTTAATGGGTCAAAGAGGGTCATAAGTCACCCTATGACCCCCTTTGACCCATATGAATGATTAGAATATGGCCCTATGGGTCCTAGGACCCCTAGAGACATATGTCATCATTTAATGTGTCATAGGGGGTCATAGGTCACTCTATGACCCCCTTTGACCCATGTGAACGATTCGAATATTTTTCTAGTAGTTTTAGGATCCCTAGCGACATATGTCATCGTTTAATGGATCAAAGGGGGTCATAGGTCACCTATGACCTTCTTTCACCCATATGAACGATTCAAATATGTTCCTACGGGTTCTAGGACCCCTAGAGACATATGTCTTCGTTTAATGGGTCAAAGGGGGTCATAGGTCACCTATGACCCTCTTTGACCCATATGAACGATTTGAATATGTCTTTAGGGGTTCTACGATCCCTAGAGACATATGTCATCATTTTATGAGTCAAAGGAGGTCATAGGTCACCCTGTGACCCCATTTGACCCATATACCCATTCGAATATGTCCCTAGTGGACCTAGGACTCCTAGGGACATATGTCATCATTTAATGGGTTAAAAAGGGTCATAGGTCACGATATGACCCCTTTTGACCCATCTTACCCATTTGAATATGTCTGTAGGGGTCATAGGACCCTTAGGGACATATGTCATCATTTAATGGGTGCAAGGGGGTCATAGGGTGACCTATGACCCCCTTTGACCCATATGAATGATTCGAATATGTCCCTAGGGGTCCTAAGACCCCTAGGGACATATGTGATCTTTTAATGAGTCAAAGAGGGTCATACGTCACCCTATGGCCCCTTTTGACCCATATGATCTATTTGAATATGTCCTTAGGGGTTATAGGACTCTTGGGGACATATGTCATCATTTAATGGGTGACCTATAACCCCCTTTGACCCATATTACCCTTTCAAATATGTCTTTAGGGTTTCTAGGATCCTTAGAGACATATGTCATCATTTAGTGGGTTAAAGAGAGTGATAGGTCACCCTATGACTCTCTTTGACCCATAGTACCCATTCGAATATGTTCCTAGGTGTCGTAGGACCCTTAGGGATATATGTCATCATTTAATGGGTCAAAGGGACCTATGACCCCCTTTGACCCATATTACCCATTTGAATATGTCCCTAAGGGTGGGAGGACCCCTAAAGACATATGTCATCGTTTAATGGATCAAAGCGGGTCATAAGTCACCCTATGACCCCCTTTGACCCATATGAATGATTTGAATATGTCTCTAGGGTTCCTAGGACCCATAGAGACATATGTCGTCGTTTAATGGGTCAAAGGGGGTCATAGGTGACCCATATGAATGATTTGAATATGTCCCTAGGGGTTCTAGGACCCTTAGCGACATATGTCATCATTTAATGGGTCAAAGGGGGTCATAGGTCACCTATGACCCCCTTTCACCTATATGAATGATTCAAATATGTCCCTATGGGTTCTTGGACCCCTAGCGACATATGTCATCATTTAATGGGTGAAAGGGGGTGATAGGTCACCTACGACCCCCTTTGACGCATATGAACGATTCAAATATCACCCTAGGGGTCGTAGGACCCCTAGGGACATATGTCATCATTTAATGGCTCAAAGAGGGTCATAGGTTACCCTATGACCCATATTACCGATTTGAATATGTCTGTAGGGGTCCTAAGACCTCTAGGGACATATGTCATCATTTAATGGGTCAAAAGGGGTCGTAGGGTGACCAATGACCTCCTTTGGCCCATATGAACGATTCGAATATGTCCTTAGGGGTTTTAGGACCCCTAGGGACATATGTCATCCTTTAGTCGGTCAAAGGGGGTCATAGGTCAGCCTATGGCCCCCTTCGACCCATATGAACGATTCGAATATTTCTTTAGGGGTCCTAGGACTCCTAGGGACATATGTCATTGTTTAATGGGTTGAAGGGGGTCATAGGTCACCCTATGATCTATGACCCCCTTTGACCCATATTACCCATTCAAATATGTCTTTAGGGATTGTAGGTCCCCTAGAGACATATGCCGTCATTTAATGAGTCAAAGAGGGTGATAGGTCACCCTATGACCCCCTTTGACCCATAGTACCCATTCAAATATATCCCTAGGGGTCGTAGGTCCCCTAAGGACATATGTCATCATTTAATGGGTCAAAGGGTCCTATGACCCCCTTTTACCCATATTACCCATTCAAATATGTCCTTAGGGGTCCTATGACCCCTAGAGACATATGTCATCGTTTAATGGATCAAAGGGGGTCATAGGTCACCTTATGACCCCCTTTGACCCATATGAATGATTCAAATATGTTTCTTGGGGTCCTAAGACCCGTAGGGACATATCTTCTCATTTAATTGGTCAAAAGGTGACCTATGACCCCCTTTGACCCATATTAACCATTGTAATATGTCCCTAGGGGTCCTAGGACCCCTAGGGACATATGTCGTCATTTAATGCATCAAAAAGGGTTAATGATTGAGCTATGACCCCCTTTGACTCATATATATATATATATATATATATATATATATATATATATATATATATGTATTACGTTATTATATTTAATGAAAATATTACATTATTATATGTATAAATATATATATTAATAACATATATATTAATATAATAATATATATAATACATATTATATATTTATATTTAATATATTACGGTATTATATATATTATTTTATATTATTATACATATTAATATAATAAGATATAATACATATTATATTTAATAAAAATATTACGTTATTATATTTAGTAAAAATAATAATATAAATTATATTTATAGATTGTAATAAGATTAACATAATATATTATTATATATTACTAGATTATATCTTATATCTTTACATTATGATATTATATATATAATATATATTAAAATATGTCTTTACATAATAATATAAGTGAAATAATTTATAAATCATAAGTTATAACGTTTAAATGTAATTTTCCCTCCAAAATGGGTTGGGATTTGAAATTTCCCACTTGGAGCATATTGGATATCCGATTAGGCTTGGTATTTACCAAGCCTAGCTGGTCAACCCAAAAGACGTGTTTAAAGAGGGTTTTAGTGATACTGAGACTTTGGGTAGCCATCTGACAATGTTATTTTGATCGAAATTGAATGAAACGAAAAATGTTTTTTAATATCACCCTCTAGATTCCATCAATATAATTTATGTAAAATTCTAAGTTCGATAAGTATTTATTAGTTAATTATCAATGAAGATTATTGTAAAGTGTTGATTGACATACTGATTGAAAAATAGCTATAACTTTCAAACGGTATAAGATTTTTTAAATCTAAAAGTTGCGTCACATTCTATACTTCGCCTAGTATAAGAAAAAAAAAAAAATTGGTAAAATTTTCTATTAGTTAGGGTGTTCAGACATGGGACTTTTTTTTTCCGAAAAAGTTTTGGTAAAAAATTCATATTTAATTATTTATTTGGAATAAAAATATCAAAAAATATGCATCACATCCTGGCATGAGTCTACTTTTCATATCTATAATTATATTAAAAAAATATTATGATTTGATTTTGATTAAGGTGGTCAGACATATACCTACTTTTTATTTTTGCCCTGAAATTTTCTTAGTACTACATTAAAATTCAAACTTTTGACTAATTAATTATTTTTTTCTCCTAATAAGGCTTAGTAGTTTAGAAACTACATTCAATTTCTTATAGATGATTTTCTTACAAATTTTTGATATAAAGTCCATAACCACTTCAAAATTATGTGTCAACTTGACATAAACCTGATTTGCTGATTTTTCATTGCCACTTAAGGCCATAGTTTGGTACGCCATGATCCTGCACATACCCACAAGTGTATACAAATTTTGAAGAAAATGAATACAAATTATGATTTGTCCCCATATCAATTCTTTCTAAATTTTGTCTCCTTAGCTATTACTTGGTTATTTTGAGATTGTGTGAGTAAAGCTTGCTCAGTTGAATGTAATTCATTTAGGTTATATCTCAATTCATTAGTACTATTATTTCAATTAATTAAGTAAATGCTTTTGATGAATTTGATGGGGTTATCATGGTAATAGAAAGGATGTTTGTAAGAATGAAATTTAGTAAGAATTGTTGATAATTCTTGTTGTAAAGAAACAGATTATATCCATAAATTGAAGTAGACTCTGGATCCCAATGGAATAGGCACTGATCAAATTTTACTCAATATGTAGAATAGATACATTGTAAAGGAGCATCAATTCTAAAGTCACAATTAGTCTTAATTTACATTTCTTGAAGATCTTAAGTGATGGTCAGCACTTGTTTGCATGGAATGTTTTAGCCTTAGTTAGCCACTACTGCTAGAAACACTTGTAAATCTATAGAAGAAATTCGGCCAAATCTGCTATATGGGATGTGTTTATTCAAAATGACTGAACTATGCATGCATTTGAGGATTTGAGATGAAAATCAGAATGAAACTAAAATAATTTTCATACAGTATCTTCTAGTCTTGAATCATCCCTGGGTCCTGGTTTTGCAAAGCCTAAAGAGTAGAAAACCACCCTTGGTTTTGTTGAAGTTGGGTCTAAATGATTTGCACATGTAATTGCTTACAGGAATTGGTTAATCCTCAAGTTATGTGAGTAATATCAATTTGGTATTGAACTTTTGTTTAGTAGTTTTAAAACTCCAACATAAACCACACACATATATCCACTTTGTGAAATTTTAAAAATATACGATAAACTAAGGGATAAATGATCATTAGAAAAGAAATTAACATTGAGTATGCATAAAAGATTCTGTATGTTTTTTGAGGAAAACATTCTTTTCAACCATTAGAGTTTCTAGATTTTAGAATCCCAAAAATTTCATCTAGATTTTGCATTTTTTGAAATTAAAGCTAAAAATTTAATTAATGATGTCTAATGAAAATAAGGCCTAGAAAAAAGGATTTTGGAAATGTAACGTAAGAAATGTAATGTATACAACTGTTATTCTCACAAAAATACACTTTAAGTCTCCATATGTCCAATTTTTCACTAATATCAACATAAATTTTATCAAAGTAAACCAAGAATAATTATAATGTCTAAAGAGGACACATTGGCTTGGGAATCATTAATCAATTTTTTTATGGTTATTCTAATGATAATCCTAGTTGTGCAGATCAGGTGGCTTTATAGGAGATTTTAGAGATAGAGTGTTTGTGGCTTATGTTGCCAATATGGAAATTAAGAACACTTACATGGAAGATATTTTAGTGATTTTTCATGGGATAAAAATAATGCATGCAAAGTTTTGAAAGAAAATAATGGTCAAAGTGATTTCCCTTAATGTTAACAATATTTTAAATAAAAATAATAATGTAGGCTCATAGGGTAGTGATATCTTCAACAAAATTATACTTTTCTTGACACAATGGATAAAACATTTTTTCATCACATTTTTTGTGTGGGCAATAATGTTATAGATAGGTTGTTAGCATTTGGAAAGTACACATTTTTTTTTTAAAATAGGAAAACATTTCTTCCACCCCTAGAGAGGCATGTGAGGAAATCTTGCAAGGTATCGACATATTCATCACTTATGACAATGTTATAAATGGTTGTAATAGTGTCAATTAATAAAATAGAGAGTTTGGAACTAGGATAACATTCTTTTTTCACTTTCATCCTAGAGATTTCCTTTTTCAGTATTTATATAGGTGCTTTTTCACCTACAAAAATGGCTTGCGTGAGCATTTCACTTTTTTTTTGTTGTTTGTTGGTTCTTTGTTCTTTGCACTTGATCATAATGGGATCAAAATTCCTAATAAAATGGGTGGAAATTTGAACCAAATTGAACAAGATAAGTGTGATGAATTTAAGACTAACATTAGGGTTTGGCAAATCATTAAGGATGGGAAGATGGTGCAATATGTGGAGGGCATGTATGTCTTCAAATCAAAGTTGTCTAAAATGCTCCTTGAGTTTTTAGAGACTGGAAAACTCATTGTTAGAGGTATTACTTTTCAGCAGTGAAAACTATTTTTGTTCTTACATCTAAGATGGGTAAAGTGGATTCACTCCTAAGAATATCTAGGGTGATTGGAAGGTTTTGGTAGAGATCCTAATCAAGTTTGTTACCCTCAAGCAAAGATTACATTACCTTAATTCACGTCTCTTCACAAATTAATAATTATTTTGGAAGAGAATAGGGTAAAAATTGATCTCTAACAATGCATAAGACATTTGCCACTATATATATAATTCCTTTTAGAGTTAATATAAAATAATTAATGAAAATGCTTGAAATTATACTAAGATACATACCTTGAAGTAGCACCAATCTAGAAATACCTTTTTTCTGATGTTTGTACATAGCTTCAAGAAAATTTGCAGTACATTCTAGATTGGAAATGTCACGATAGAGAAAATCCAAAAAAAATTTTATCAATATGAGATCAAGTCAACCTTGACCAGTTGGTAGGGTAAAATCTTACCCCAGGGCACAATTGTACCACGAAAAGTTGACTTTGACATATACTGCTCCAATGAAAATTTAATTCACAGAGCTTGGAAGTTTTTCAAAGAGGGTATCCAAACATATACTCTAATCTTCAAAACAACACCTACATATATATCTGAAAATAGGGTTTTGGGGTTGCTATATAGGTTTTTTCCTTAGTCAAACCCCCATTTTGGGGATTTCCACCTCCACCAATAGCCAGATATAATAGAATGTGTGTGTATTAAATGTGTAATGCTAGGATCTAGTATACTAGATTGAAACCCTAGGATGAATGTGTATGAGAAAGAAACACATAGATTTGAATAATATAAGAAAACATACCAAGCTACCAAAGCTAAAGTACTCCTAACAAACTCATAATCTGTAATTGCTACCCCATGATTATATCTCTGAATTCTTGAAAAACTAATAATAAGTAAGTAATCTCTTAATTCTCACTAGTTATTTTATCATAATGTGTGATTATTAGATTTAAATCAATATGACACTTTATTTATATCTTTATATGAGGCTATAAAAACAAGACAAAGGAAAATGTTCATCATAATTCCCTTTGCATTTGTAGTTTGGATATTTGAATATCTTTACCATCAGGACATTGTTACTAGAAATGTCATTGTGCATGTGTTCTTTTCTCTTAAATTCTTGATCTATGTTCTACTCTAGACTATATTTTTTTAGTATGAATGAGGTATTGAGAAGATATATGTCAATGTGAGATATTATTGAGTGGTTGGGACTTAAATTGAATTCTTATGTATTACATTCATGAATTGGGTTTTCATTTATGCTAGTATATATGTTCATCAAAAGTTATTTGAAGGATTGCATGAGTTACAATTGGATATGTGAAAATTGGTTGAAGGATGCTATGTGGGAAATAGCTATTAGAAAGTAAAAGGGGTGTGAATGAGTTATCTAATAATTTGCCAATGAAAAGTTGAATTTGACTTATACTGCTCTAGTGAATATTTAATTCACAAATCTTAGAAGTTTTTTGAAAAGGGTATCCAAATATATACTCCAATCTTCAAAACAACACCTACATATATCTAAAAATAGGGTTTTGGGTTGGCTATATAGGTTTTTTCCTTAGTCAAACCCCCATTTTGGTGATTTCCACCTCCACCAATAGCTGGATATAATAGAATGTGTCTGTATTGGATCTAATTTACTAGATTGAAACCCTAGGATGAATAGGTGTGAGAAAGAAACACATAGATTTGAATAAGATAAGAAAACATACCAAGACCCAAAGGCTAAAGTACTCCTACCAAACTCATAATCTGTAATTGCTACAACATGATTGTATCTTTGAATGCTTGAATTTTGATAATGGTGGATCAAGGAAGATTGGATATCTCTTTCTCCAAATGGATGTTCACAATGGTATAAAAATGCTTGATGGATCATAATAGCTTGATCTTCTATATCATTCTCTTGAAATCTTGCATTTTCATAGCATCATCTCTTGATTCTAGTTGTCGTGTTCATGTTCTACTTGTAGATAGATGCAAATGAGAACCTTTATATAGAAGCTTTAAGGTGAGCCTCCTAGAGTAATGTGAGGACCCATAATTAAAATTTCACCCCAAATTATGGTCCAATTACAATAACCAACTAAGGAGGAAAAATAATTAAATGAATTTTGAATTAAACCCATTCCACGTTTGAATCTAAAAGCTTGACATTGATTTTGGGACCCTCCAAGACCAAAATTTGAAAAGGGGGATCGAATCCGAAGAGGGTCAATGTCAACCTTGACCCTAACCTAAGTCAGGGATGACCTCAAAACTACCCTAGGTCAAGGTCAACCTAGGTGATATTTCTCAAGGTTAGGGTTGACCTAGGGGTCAAAACCTAACTAGAGTAGAAAGCAGAAAGTCCCAAGGATATCTAAAAACCTAGAAATGATATTAGTATAGGACTAAATACCAAGAATAGGCACAAAAAAATATAATTAATATGATGAATTCTAAGAGGACCTATTCCTAATTACTACCCAAGAAATAGAGCCATAGAGGATGGAAATTAAGGAGATTCTTCAAGACTGTGACCCTAATTTTACGTAAAATGAAGGAATTAAGTGCAGAATGGACCCTAAGTGAAAATATATCATGTTAAATGTACTAAAAGTGGGTGTTGAACCTACCAAGATGAAAGTGATTCCTTTTTATGATGATACATTTATCCCCCACTTTAGCTCAAATATGACACTACGTGAATATGAAAGCTAATGAAGAAAACACCATAGTAAATAAAAAGGATATAGTGAAGTCCTCAATGTAGAGATCCTACAAAAAAAGTTTAGAACCTACAACACACAAGGTTAATGAAAATCCATAAACCACTAAACCTTACTAAATGATAGTTGAGAAGTGCATAAAGCTCCTTATGTCCCCTGTTTCAACTTTCTATTTCTGAAGGGTGAAATAGGGTGATAAGGATAACTCTAGACATTGAATATGTAGTTTTTTGAAAAGATATTTCTTTAAAAAATTAGAAGGATTCATAACCTTCCTAAATTTATTCAAGGAGTTAAGTATCTGAATCATGCTTCCAACGCCACTAACAACACCAAAAATGAAGTTACCAATTTTAAATCATGATGTAAAGAGTGAGTTTCTATCTAAATAAATGAGATAAGAGGAATTTAAGTTTACCATGAGTAAACCCTACAAGAAACCATAATTTTTCATATAAATAATGAAAATGATATCATACTTACTCATTCTTATCTTTTGTATATTCGAAAAGAGGAAGCAAGATGTTGAGGAGAGAAGAACTTTGAGTGACATGCATGGAGTTGTTGAGATAGTGCCTAGCTACTAGAAAACCTCTTCCTAAGGTGAGTTTATTGTTGTTTTGATTTTTGACATTCCAAATATGTGATTTAGGTAGGATAGGTTGACCTTGACCCTTAACGGTTGACCCTATCACAAAAATGTTGACATAGACTCTTAGATTTCCACTCGTTCTAGGATGAGGTCATCCTTGACCCAATAAGGTTGACCCTGATCTAGTAAGGTCAACCTTGACCTAGTAAGGTTGACCTTGAACTAAGAAGATTGATCGTAGCCTAGTAAGGTCAACCTTTTGTTAGAAATAGGAATTGCTAAGAGGGGGAGGAGGTGAATTGGTAATCTAGAAAAATTAGTTGCCAACTAGATATTGTTTATTACTTTAAACCATACATAGAAAATTAATAAAGTTATGTTGAATAGTAATAGTAACCATGCACAAAGATAACTCATAACAACATATTTTATTAACTAGGAAAACACTGGCCAAGGGAAAACCTTGGTGGGGATGATACCCACTAGATAATATACTAATATATAAGTTCCTTATTAGAGGATAGACCCTATTAGGAGTCAATGAGAAAATTCATTATAGAGAGTCCCTATTAGGAGACTTCAAATCCCTATTAGGAGATTCCAACCCTATTAGGAGTTGTAGTATAGTAGATACAAGATAAGCACAACACCCATAGATGCACTTCCAATTACAAGAAGGGCTCACTTCTCAGACAAGTAATTAGACTTCTAATACATAGGTAATGTAACTTCTTTCTTGACTAATCTCTAATATTTAACTCAATCTTAGATCCCAAAAATAGCTTCTCAAAAATTTACATATATCACTTTCACAAAAGTTTGCATATCATAATACATCACTTGCTTGCACAACTTACACATTTGAATTCACAAGATGTCCTTTGCATAAATACCATGCCTTTACCCAAATTTCTACTAGCTCGACTAATACCATAATATACTTTACCAACTTAGAGTAAACATCTACGATGTCAGCCCTAATTGGTCAAGTAATTACTTTGTAAACAAAATAATTCCTTCATTTAATTCTATTGTTCTGTTTCATTGGTAAAACACAAATATCTTTTTTCTGTATAACCCATACTGACTTCCAAGGTTATACACATCATTGTCAACATGTATACTATCTCCATCTAACTTTTCTAGTTATAATATGACATCAAGAACAAGTTATATACAAAACAAGACACTATTGTAAACCAAATTCATGTAGACAATTTTCTAAATACCAAAAGCTAAGTATCTTTATTTATGAGGTTTCTTGTAAGCATGTACATCATGTGTTGCCATAATTGAAAAAAATTGCATATCTTCATTATCCAGTTGTCAACACCTTGACCCAAGAAGGTCAAACTTGACCTAGTGAAGCTTAGTTTATAGATCTAATGATATAGAAGACTAATATCTTGTTTATCTATGCTTATAGCACATGATTTATCTCAAGTAATTATTTTGTAAACAAAATAATTATTTCCTTAAAGTTTTCTACCCTATTTCACTGGTAAAATATGAATATCTCTTTTTTGTATAGTTTGTACTAGCTTTTAAGGTTATACATGTCATCATCAACATTTGTACTATCTCCATCTAACTTTTCTAGCCATAATATGACATCAATAACAAGTTGCATACAAAACAATACATTGTTGTAAACCAAATTCATACTTAGACAATTTTTTGAGTACCAAAAGCTAAGTATCTTTACTTTTGAGGTTTCCTATAAGCATGTACATCATGTGTTTCCATAAATAAAAACAATTACATATCTTCATTAGCCAATTGTCAACAATCTCCCCCTTTGGCAGTGATGGCAACAAAATAGGGAAAATTGGCTACATATCAAAAACTTGTCCAAAACAATAAAATAACATTACATTAATTAACTATTACAACTTGTCCATCTTACATATGCTCCCCCTTACAATATGATTTCATACCTTACAATTTTATCTTCTCCTTTACTTGATTTAAAATTTTCTTATGCATTTTCTCCCCCTTTGACATCAATGACAAAGGTTAGAATATCAAAAACTACTACCAAAAATTCTATTCTTCTTCCTTAAGTTGATATTATCTTCATGTAATCATCAAAACTTGCCTTATGATTATTCATACCTTTTTTTCCATGTATCCTTGGTTGATTCAGCAAAGGTGAGAATTACACATAAGGTATATGTTGAAATTTCAATTGCATTAAGATCAGAGTATAAGAAGTTTGAGTAGGTGTCCTTTGCTTTGACACGCTCCTCAAACTATCTCTCAACAATATATATTTTTAGAGAAATAGAATCTCTAAAATCCAATAATCTCTTCAAAATTTGTTCCTTCCTAAGTTCTAGTTTCTTGATATCACAATGAATAATAGCTACTTGTCCTTCAAAATCATCAGTTTTACTAGAAGGGTTTTGTAACTGGCTAGATAGAGCCTCTAGCTCACTCATCTTACCTCCAATATGACTATTAAGATCCTTGATCAACTTTTAAGATAAGGTACACTTAATGTACAATACTTTTGCATCTTGTTGACATTTCTAAAGTTCCTTGATACAAGTATCAAGAGTTATCAAACCATTCTTGATGTTCTAAAAAATAGTGCTAAAAAAGTTAGAATCATGTGAAATATGAGTCTTTCATTCTACAACATTCAAAAAAATTGTAAATTCCACATCAAAAGATTTTAGTATTGCCTATGCCCTCTATTCAAGATCTGCCTCTGTATGATGTACTATTAGAGTACTACATAATTTTTCAATAACCTCCATCAAGGTTCTTTCCAGGCTCTTCATTGTTCTATTCTTTTCAATAAGTTTTGACAAAGATGAAATCAAGTGAGTTTGATCATCATCATCTATTGTTAGGCTAGCAAGTGAAAGTGGAGTAGATGAACTAGATGGTTTAGTTTCATCTTCCCTTTTCTTCTTTTTAGCTACCTCTTTGACTCTTCTTTCTTCTTTTTCTTTTCTTTCTGGTTAATCTCTTCTCTTCCTCCTCTAATAGCCTTTTCTCCTCTTTAATTTATTTCAATTGATCTTCAATATCCTCAGCATGATATTTGGGTTGTTCTAAACTCTCAAAAGGGTTAGTATCATCAATGTTAATGGTAACATTGGTCTCATCAATTTGCATTGTGTTTCCACTTATTGACACTGTCAAGGTTCTCGGTGCTAGTGAACATGCAGCCTTGGATTCCATCAACATCTTACTTATAGCTACCATAGTTTTTCTTCTTATCTTGTCCTTGCCAAACCTAGAAAGAATGGTCTCACCTTGTTTCTCAAGTAAGGTGCTAGATTGTTCAACAATCTTTTGACTTCTTCTTCATCATCATTTTTGCATATTTTCCTTATCATAGATTTCTGAAGTTCTATGTCCTCTTATCAAGCTTGTGCCTTCTTCTCAGTAATTCTATCATAGACCTTTTGGTTTACCATTCCTTCAATATCCTTAAGTTTTAGATTTTTATCTATTATGTATGTCACAGTAGAGATATCAATATGATCTTTCTCAATATTATTATACAAGTCATAAAATTTGTCCATCTCAACAAAGTTCCCTTCATTAGTAATAGCTAAATTAATTTTCTCCATCTTTGGCTTCCAAGGTTGTCAAGCTTTCCCCACTAACTATTTAGAAGTAATTACCTTCTCTTCCTATTTAGCTTCTTTTTCTTCTTCTTTGTCTTCACTAGATTCAAGAATTGTCAACAATGTCTTTGGTCTCTTTCTTAGTCTAGTGGTTTTTTCTTGACCCTTTTTGTCTTGATGGTCACAACTTCCACTAATCTTTTTTATTTCCTCTTCGGCTCACTTGGCTCTATATTTGACACTACTACATATGGAATGCTCTATCCTAAGGATGTCTCTACAATAGATATTGATAAAGGTTTCACATTCATTATACCTTATTTCATAGTCTATCTAATTGCCTATGACTCACTTTTAGTCATATCAGCCTCTGCTAAAGCTTTCTTTAGTATTGTCTCTATCTTCTTGTGAGATGCCTTCTCTAAGGATGCTTGATGAGATGATTGGGTACTTTCTTCATAAGTCCCAAATCTATACTCAACTTGGTCTTTCTTAGATTTTAATAATAAATCAACATATCCAACTGCTACTTCGTCACTCAATTCATAACATAAAGGATCAAGAAATGTTTCTTGAGGTTCTACTACTTGAATATAAATGAAATCTATATCAATCATAACACATATCTTCTTTAAATCTTTCTACAAATGTAGGTGCAATTCTGAATCTTTGTCTCATCTCATTCTGAAATGTTTTCATTATCAAATTCCCACTATCTAAGATTTTATCTATTGGATGTCATCTAAATACATCCGTGATCTTCTCCATTGTACATCTCTCACTGCTCATAATCTTTGTGACTGACAAATATGGAAATCTCTTAAGTACATTAAAGAATATATGATTGATCAATAACTTAAATCTAAATACACCATTCTTGGTCCTCTTGATTTTCTCTAAGTTTTCAAGAAGTTACATTCTTATAATTTCACTAAGGTTAATTTTTTCCTTCTCAAAACAAATCATATAGGCTACATAGATGAATCTGGTTGACAATTCATCAATCTTAGAACTTTCACATATAGAGTAGGCAATGATTCTACCTAGGAATCTTAAATCATCATGTTTAATGGTGTTGATCACCATGGCCTTTCCATTATTAATTTCTTTTGTGTAGCTCTCAACTTTCTTCTTATCAATTTTTTTTGCCTATAGGTACATTGCATTGCTTTCTAAGACCAGTTACCTCATGAATAAGGTCAACTAAAATATCAACTACATTATCTTCCATCCATAGTTTTCCATCATGAATTCTACTTAGCATGATTTGTGTCCACTCATCAGTGTCCAATTCTCAGTAGAAATGGTATTTGAAAAGATCTAATTCCTTCAAGTGTCCAAATCTAGGTTTCATAGTCATATCATAGTTAACGACTAGTTCCATATCCTTCTTCATATACTCACTCCTCATAGATTCAAACTTGTTAAGATAACTTCCTACATATTCCAAATAAACTACATTGTTTGGAGTAATGGATAATGATAAATTAAAGTTTCCTTCTATGGGTTCCATGGGAACAACCTTCAATTTCAGTCTCTCCTCTTTCTCAATATTATGAACTACTGACATATCAATGATTCTTTCAAATATAAGCTTTTATTGAATAAATTATGTAGATAAATGATAAAATACATTTTTATTTTGAAAAGAGGTTAAGGTTTGGAATCACCTTGTCAAATCACTTCTAAATGCTCTATTATTCTAATGTAATCACAATGAAGTGCCGATTAAGTTTGTACTCCATTTTATTCCTTCAACTTGAACTTGCACTAATTGCATACTTTGTAAGAACAAAAAAGCTATCAATTACATTTTGAAATCAAATATCTGCTCAAGATCTTCTATCTGATCTTGAAATACTACTTTAAGTTTACTATAACTTCCTTCCATCATGACAATGCTTCCAAGAATCTTCACTCTATGAAATTCTTTGGAAAAACATAGTTTTCATCTTCTGCTACAGAATTGACTTTCTCTATAATAAAAGTAACTCATAATTCCTTCATAACTAGTTTAGATAAGCTCCAAATTACAAGTGAGCTTAGATACCATCTGAACTTATTCCAATATACCATTTCAAAACTTTGTTACTTCTAGTTCAATCTCTAGATGAAGTTTCATATTTTGGTACAAGCTTAATTCATCTTAATTGAATCAAAATTGATTACTAAATTAAATCTTCTTGTCTCATCATCTTCTAACTTTTCTTTTGAGGTGTCTAATCCTTTACAAATACCTCATTGAGTTCTTCTTGAAGTTCATTGACTACATTTCTTTATTCCTCATTATCTTTGTTAGTTCCTTCTATCATTTCCAATGTTTCTTCCATAATTCCTTCTATTTTTAAAGTTTCTTCCTTTGTTCCTTTTATGTCCAAAGTTTTTGTCCATTCTACAATACTTTTTTTTATACCTGAAGTTGTTGCATCACTGGCATACTAGAGTTCTGCTTCTAAGATTCTGCCAATCATTAGGTGCATGAAAATTCTAAGCTATGTGTCCAAAGTTGTTACAGTTATGACACATGATCTATCTTCTTTTTCCATAAGGTCTTCTTTCTCTCGATGTCTTTTCATTAGATATTCTTCTATCTATAGGGTTGGTATTTCCAAATATTCTACTATTCCTTCTATCATTATCAAATTTAGGTTTCCTACAATCATTTTCTCTATCACACATACCATGAGACTTATGATAATTTAAAAATCCTTAATATGATTAAATGACTTATTTTTACAATCTCTTTGCATATAACCTATTTCATTAAATGAAAAGAACTTGCCTCTAAATTCATACCTAGCTTCTTTAGGAGATTCTACTTGCTTTGGTTCATCCAATATCTCAACTTCCTTGTCTTGTCTAATTTCTTTAGATTTATCAAAAGATTGACTGGATTCAATCTTATCATTAGATTTATCTTTTTCTTTCAGATATGATCTAATCTCAAGTTTATTTGAAGGCATGTTAAATAAATAAACAATTTTGGTTTCAGAACACATGCTCCATTCACTTAGAAATGGGGACCTCCTACTTTATTTTTTAACTTATTAGATCCCTACTCAGGGATCTAAGACATTTTCAAAGTTTTTCCCTAGTGTCTATAGCTAATTTGAGTCTCTACCTAAAAACCTAGATTCAAGAAATCATGTTGCTAAGAGAGAAAGACAATTTTGCATGTAAAAATGTGCACTAGCACACCTAGTGCACCTCATTAGGTGTGCTAGTGTGCTAAGTTACCTAAGGAGTGAGTACACCCCTTGGAAATGCACATCTATGCACCTCCAAGAGGTGTGCTAGCTACTAGGCCTATAAATCCTAGGACCCCCACCCCTCTCCTCACCTTCATTTCACTCCCCCCTCTGAGCTCTACTCCCTTGCAACTTCACACTCTACACCCACTCTGCTCTATCACCTGCACACACATAACACAAATGTTAAAATAAACAAAGGAAGAGTTGTGCACCCTTTTGCAATAAAAAAACTTAAATAAGAAATCTATGCTAAAACCCTCCACATAGTGAAAGGTGCATACCTATGCACCTTTACTAAAGGCCAAACTTTCCTCTAAGTGAAGAAAGGGAGCATACATAGTGCACCCACAAGGTGCACTAAGTGTGCACCCCTTCCAACCCTTTTCCTTCCCTTTGCATTTCATAAGGGTGCGCACCTAGCGTACCCCATTAGGTGGGCTAGGTAAACACCCTTAGTGAATTTTTTGCATAGGAGAAAGTGCACCTAGTGCATATATTTGAGGTGTATAAGGTGTACTCTTTTTTGTCTTTCATGATTAAAAAATAGGTTTTCAGAACTTTTTAATAGTTTTTGAGAATTAGGGTTTCTGGACCTTATATTTTTGTCATCATTAGAATTTATGTTATTTATTTATTTTTCATCTAGACTAATGGATGTTGGTCTTGTGTAGATTCAATGGGTTCCTCATTGTCCTCCCTCACTACAAAGATGGGTCTGAAACTAGTAGTTTTCAAGTTTCAAGGTGTTCTAGCGAAATCATTCTTCCAAGATGAATATTCAAAGATCCAAGACACTAAGCTCAGACATATTAACTAGAATGTATTCCTAGTTCTATGAAACAAACCTACCAAGAGGTCCCCAATGATATATGCTCTTATTAGATCGAGGTTAGTCAATGCAACATCAAACCCCATATTGGTATAGCCTTCAAAATTGATCATGGCACTAGCAAAGAACTATGTATCATAGGAAAGGGTTGTAAAAAGTATAACTAGAGAGATCATGTTAGATCTAAGACCTAAGCACATAGAGAAGGTATTTCATCTTCCAAGAGTAGATCAGTATATTAGATTGATATATCATTAGGTAGAAAGGTGGTATAGAGAACATGGAGAGGAATAATTTAAAATCGTTCAATCCTTGTATCTCATTGAGAAGACTCCTCTTAAATGTAAATTAGGCAAAGTGGAAATGAAAATAGGCTATATAAAAGATGATATCAAATATTCTATAGTACTTTTGAGTAAATTCATGGGGTTATCAGCATTAGGAAACCTAAACATATGGATGGTGTATTTCATTGAGATAATCAAAATAATGAAGATGCCATTTGATTGGGCTTTGAATATCAGTGAGAACTTGGATGAGAAATTGGTGGCACTCAAGAACAACCATAAGTTATATATGACATCCTATTTGGTGTACCTATTAGCTACATGAGCAACAGACTATCTGTGATTGTTTAAAAGGGGTAGCATGCAAGATGCAAATGCATGGCCTTATATATTATACCCCTAGTTGGTGAAGAAAAAGATTTTAGAGCACAACAAGGAGTATAGAATAGTGAATGATGCCTCCATTTTTTTAATCTTTTAGTTCACTGAAGGGGATTATGTGAAAAGGATTTTTGATGAGGTAGCAGCAAAGATTACATAAGTCGACACCTATTACATCCAATTTAAAGCATTCACTTATTTGAGGGTAGTGGGTACAAATATTAATTAAAAGAAACTCCCTAGGTATATGTGTGACAGACTCATACTACTAGAGATTGCACAACAGATTAAGGAAGCAACACAAGAAAACCTAGGTATGGCCCATTACTATAGGATCATTTAGTGTGGTCCAAAAATAGGATATTCCAACTTTTGAGTTTGAGTGGGATCAGTATCCTTTGGATGAATATAAATCTCATCATCCCTTCTTTGATAACATTCGTCAAGTTTTGCACTTAGCGGGAAAACAATTTCAGCATGAAGATGCCATTCAGGACCATTGGATGAAGCTAGTGGATGACTACAAAATTTGAATAAGGGATTATTCTAGGATGACTATCTATCTAGTAGGCAGTGCATTAAACATAAAGGTCCCTTTATAGATAGTACAACAAGACAATAAAGATGTCCTAGATCCCTTGTGCAATAGAGATAAGATATCTAATTGACATATAATGAATGGAAGATCAATAAAGAGGAAAATTTAGATATTAATTATAGGGTTAGGCATACCATCCAATTGATTGAATATTGGATCAAAAGACCATTCAAGTTGGATCCAATTCCTCAACTATAGTTTATTAAGATACAACTCATCCAACAAAAGGTAGAGGAGCAAAGGTAACAATTCCCACATTCATGACTCAATCCTTAGTAAAGTGAGAAATAGTGCACTAACTCAATAAAGAACTTGGATACTATAGGGCACATAAGGGTAAGGGTAGGAAGATAAGAACTTATCCCCAATAAGTCAACCTAGAAGAAGGAACAACTCAAGCATTTCCACTATGAGGGGTAGAGAATTTAGAAGGGTCAAAGAATGTATAAGTCATGCAAGGTCAGGATAATCCTCAAATACCACCACTAGAACATAGGAAAGGAATTGAAAATAGAAGTACAAGAAGTGTCTCCCCCTAAACAAGAGGTACAAGCCTCCTCATCAACTTGCAAGAGAAGGAAGATCAAAACTCTAGACAAGAGGAGACAAATGGTGATTAGAAAGGTTATCCCTTTTCCATCAGTGGATGATCCCACAATAATGGGTTCCACTTTTTGACCAATTTTGACACTGAAATCAATATTTTTGCAACAAACGTCACGTTCAAGTGACTATATCTCCAAAACTATAAATAATTTCAAGATGACATAAACTAGTGATTTTTATTACTTTGTTCCTACTTTGTAACCATATTTTTTAATCTAAAAAAAAATTTATTTATGTCAATTTTTTAATCTCCTCTAAAAAGTGGTACATAATAAAATTTAATATTTTAAAAAGTGACAGTCCGTTTGACACACATAACCTTTTTTTCTAGAAATGATAATGAGGTAATTATTTCGATGTTAGATTTGTAACATCAATATCCAGAGGATGCATTTGGTTTGATTTATTTTGGTTGAATATTTTATAGTTTATGAAGTTTTGAAGTGACATGAACCGTGATTCAAACATACGTTCCGTTTGACATAGATAATTTGAAGACAATTTATCATAAACCATTTTTTTTGGTTTTTAAATAGAAAGGTATCTCAATAAGCTAGTTCCTCCATATTTTTCAAAATTTTTTTGACCTAGTTTACTAATTTTCCCGAGGTGTCAAAGTCGGTTGATGTTCAATCAGTAATGAACCTATAATGAGTTAAACTCATATTTGAAAGTCTTAATGATTAAATTATGTATTAAAATTATAGTCATTGGAAATCTTGCTCCGAGCAACACATTTTGACATTTTTTATTTTACAGTAGGAGATCATTCTCCTGCAATTATGGAAGTCAAAAGAGTAAAAAAAAAAAATCTGAAAAATAGATGAAAATTTTTGTGATTTTGTATGTTCGCACGAACACGGTGTTCACGCGAACATATTTACCATGTCCGCACGAATGTATGTTCCTGTGAACATGTGCCATAAAATTTTGCAGCCGTCGAAAAAGTCTGGGCACATGTTCGCCTGAACATATGTAATGCAACGTGTTCGTGCAAACACTCAAAAAAAATATTCAAAAAAGTTGCCATTTGTCTTTTTATTTGCCATCAACCTGACCTACGTGCATTGTTTGTCTTTGCCATGAATTTCATTTGCAAAATCAAAAGCATCAATTTGGTAAAAATATTGTACATTTAAATTATTTATTTATTTCTTTCATTAGTGAAGTTGTTTGACAGATGCATTGAAGTTAAATTAAAAATTAGTAACATATTAATGGTGTTAAAAAATGTATATTATTATTGTGTCAATCGTGGAATAAAGACATGATCATAACAAACAACTAATGCTTGTTTTGCAAGACATTGTCGCAGACCATTGTGTGTTTTTCAAAACCATGTGTGTGGATTTATTAGATTAAATAACACTTCATTTGGTGCTTAAAATGAACTTTTTATTTTCTATCCAGTGTGTCTACAATGAACTTTTTATTAGAGTTGCATTGGACGTATCCTCTCCCCTCGCCATTTGTGGATCTTGGGAGTAAGAGAAATCCATGTAACTTTTATAGGAGGCCTGCCTTGGACCAAGATACTTGATATTGGGTATGCTAGGGGATGACCTTAGAGCAGTAATAGGCCAAAAGCTAGGTCAACATTCCAACCATTATATAAAATTCGATTACGGTGAAAGCCATGTTGTCGGTATTGCTGAGTGATAGCTCTCCTCCAATACCCTTATGGTGTGTCAAACCTCGATTCTCGGGGCTGGGAGACCTTCTGAGGAAGTTTATCACTCACTTGTTGAACGGAATGCCCTTACTAAAAACCATGTTTTAGTGGCCAAAATCCTTTCTATCCACTGGCTCAAGGGGTCACCCATGCCTGTGAAGACATCCTACATTCTCGCAATCCTTAGTAGAGACAACAGTCCCTTGGGAAGTCATGCCCCTTGAGATGCGGATCTTGGTAGCCCCGAGAAGTGAGTGCACTATAAGGGGGAGCCTATGGTGCCAACGTCCTAAGTTGTCTACTCTGGATAAGTGCGGTTGAACTTTGGTTCAAGTAGGAATTCAGTGGATACAGTCCTAAAACCTAGGTTGTGGTGTGATTGTTCACTTTTAACAATACCTATTCTTGTCTTAATGTGTCTTGCGTGTGTGTAAAACATAATCAAGATAAAATATAACATTCAAATTTACACCTTGGAAACTTGCAAAACCTTGCCAAAACATCAAACATTGTCAAAACCTTGTCAAGATTTTACCTAAGTTCAAAAAACCTTATGTATACCTCTATCATTAGCATAATCATATTCCTAAATGTCATTTTTGACTTGCCCTAGTGGTATATCCCCCTCATATTGTATTGTGCAAACCCTAGCATCATTTTCACTATCAAACCCTACCAAATTGTCCATCAACCAACTTGTCTTCTTGATCACCTGTCCTCATTTTACATTGCGTAAACATCATTATCAACCCTAGGAAACCATCCCTTGAATAGTCCACTTTGTGTATACCTACCTTTAGCATCTTTACCAAGTCCAAAACATAACCCTAACTTTCATTTTGCATATCATAATCTTCATCTTGCATACCTTCAAAATGACACCTTGCATTTGCACTTGCATAACATCCCTAGGAAAATTGCACTTTGCATATCAAAACCCTATGTCATTTAGCATTTCCTCACATTAAATAGCATCTCTAAACACTTAAGAATCTCAAAAACACTCAGATCTTGCATACCCACATCTTAATTATCAAGTTTTGACCTCCTTTACCAACTGCACACTTCATGGGTGAAGTTGGTAGTTTCAAGGCATAGTTGGTAGTTTTAGGGCACACTTGGTAATTAGGTGTTTCATTCTAAGTTCAAGGACCCTAATCTACACTTCCACACCTTGCATTGCATCCAAAGACCTTAGGAAACACTCTAAATTATTCAAAACACTCAAAATTCCATTTTAGGCACCCCACAACTCTATTTTACCAACTGCAACCTTATTTTATCAACTGCACACTTCAAGTGCATAGTTGGTAGTCTAGGTGTGCACTTGAGAGGCATAAAGTTCATTTAAGTTTCCCTCCACTACATCTACATTCTGAGGTATCATGCCAGCATTCACTAGGACACAACCTTTGGAGTTATCAAATGCAATAATGGCACCTATAAGGTCTCATCAAGAATCAACCATTGAAATCATCTAAGGTACATTTGAACACATCAATGTTAATCCCTTGTTTGACGAGATACCACAAATTCCTAAATATCCCAAAAGAATGTTAAGACTTGATTTTAGGACTCACATCATTTGGAGCTACACCATTTGGAGAAGAAAGAAGGACATGAGAGCAACAAACGAAAGAGGGGATTTCTAACATTATGTTTGCTTCTTTTGATAGCCGATGCCATTGTCTTTTATGCAACAATTTATTCTTGAAGAATATTTATTATAATGTTTATTCTTGAAGAATTTTTGTGACTCATAGATTTTAGTCATATTATAATGAAGAATATTTATGCTTTGTTGTAGATGACTGCATTCTATTGATTTCTGTCAAACAATTTAAAAGTACCAACAGTGACACACAAATCTATATAGTGGTTTTTAATCTGGTTATTGCAAAAAATTTATCTTGAGGCAAGGGATAAATTATTATTATTATTAATTTTATAATGGGAAACAAGAAAGGAAGGCAAAACAAATATGCAAGAAAAAGATCTGATGAAGCAGAACAAAGAAAGATTCAGAAGACTATGGCACGTTATCATCGAATTAAACAAGGTGAAGGAAATGTTGAAGAAGGCTCAACAAAAGTAGAAGTAGTGTGTATAGGAGAGAGGTCAGGAACACTCCCTATGAAATCTCAAACAATGAATTTTGAAGAAGGTTCAAGATCAGTCCCTACAGAGGTTCAAATAACAAAAGTCAGAGAAGGGTCAGAATCTTTCCCTGTTGAATCTCAAACAATGGATGTTGGAGAAGGCTCAAGATCAGTTCCTATAGAAATTCTAGTAACAAAAATTAGAGAAGGGTCAAGATCAGGTGTAGGAACTGGTATGGATGAACTCTCAAATATTGTGCAATCTGTAAAGTATGGTATTTCTCATAAGAATTTAGATCATTTATTTAAAATGGATGTAGATAAATTGAGAAAACTTGCAGCTAGTGTTCAACCATTAAGTTTTTTTAAGAGAAGGTCAATGAAGAAGAAGATAAGAGAAATTATGACTCAATTTGAGAATACTGAAACACTTGAACAAGCTCAATTGCTTTCACTTTTGCTTACACAAAAAAAGTTGTAAGAGGCATTGAAATTTTTAGGTGTAAACACAACATCAAAGAAGAGAAGATTTTCTAGCATGCAAACTGATTTGATTGAAAATGTTAAACAAGGTTTGAGAAACATAGGAAAACACTCTCAAACTAAAGATAAGTCTCTGGCAAGAAAAGTGATGTTGATGTTTGTTGTAAGTAAAAATGTCTCAAAATAGACAAATATCTTCAATTTCATCTAAAATGGGTTTCAGTAGGAAAACAATGAGACAATATGTTAAGAGAAGATTAATTGTGGATGACAGTACTATGGAGGGCAACTGGGCAATCATGTGTAGAGCACCTCGTTCTGATAGAACTGAAGAGTTATTAAAAAACTTAGTCATATTATTTTGGATTGATAACACTCGTCCTTCATCAAATAGTAGAGATGTTATCAGGCATAAGATTGCACTTGGTCAATATGAACATCATACAAAACATTGGTTGGACACAACATAGCATGAGTTATATGTGTTTTTTTGTAATGAACATCCTAATGTAAAAGTTGGGCAAACATTGTTTGAAAAATTGAAGCCATACTTTGTGAGGTCAAACAAAGTGTTTTTAACTTGTTGTTGTTGTCATCATATTGAGTTTGATCTCCACTATCAAGTATTTCGAAAGTTTATAGAAGACACATATGGTTTTCATGCTGCTCCTCCTAGTAGGAGAAGTGAGTTTATATCATCCATTTTGTGTGACAACATAGATGATCCAAATGGTAAAATAAATTGCATCAAAGGATTATGTGAAACATGTGGTGAATTGGCTCTATTTCCTTTGAAAATTGAAAATATTGATGTAACAAAAATATTGAATTGCAAAAGTTACAAGTATGTCAAGAATGAAACATGTTTTTTATAGACATACACAGTTAGATTTGGATGGTGTTTAGAGTATAGTTCAAGCACGAGTAATTATAAAGGAATATCATTTTTGTATAAGTGATGATAAAGAACATGACATTCACAATGTAGAACATTGCTTCAATACGTTCTTTTCTTATTTGAAAGAAAGAAACATAAATGTTGATAAACATTATGTTTGGTCTGATGGATGTGCCGCGCAGTTTAAATCATCTAGACCATTTTATGCATAGTGAAGATATCATTGCAATGAGAATATAAAACACATATGGAATTTCTTTGAGAGTGACCATGTAAAAGGTGAACATGATGGTGCTGGAGCTTGCATCAAACATGCTTTGTGAAAGTATCAAATGAATTATCAAGGAGTTCGTGTAAATGATGCACATAATATTTTTGAATGGTGTAAGACTCATTTTTCATTAGATGAGGTCGGGACATCATCAACAATGAGTCGACAGAAACCATATAGAGTCTTCTGGGAGACAACAAGTATGGATGTGTACGTCTGTTTAACTTTATGCACAATTAAATTATAAAATTTTATTGTTAAGTTTTATTTTTGAATTCATTGAAGTTTAAATTTAATTTTTCAATATTTTCAATTTAACGAACTTTCAGGTGTCAATAGAAAAAACATGCATGGTTGCAAGAGGATAGAAAAGACATGTTCCTTACATTCAGTCATGAGTAAAGATAATTGCAATTGGACATTGAAGACAAGAGAATACTCATGTTTTTGTGACAGTTGCATTGATGAAAACTATGAAGAATGCATCAATCAGACACATGGCTATTTAGGTGCATGGATTTTGGTACCACTTGATGTTACAGATACATTTGATAAAGAAGATGAAAATTTTGATGATATTCCATTGATTTCTGATGATTATAATCATATCTCTGGATTGGTAAAAGTGTGTGAGTATCATAAAAATTAATCTCAACTTTTTATTTAATTATCGATTTCAACTATCTTATATATATTGTACACATGCATTCATGTATACTTGTTATGCAGGAGATGTCTTTGTAGTGATTGCTGAGCCTGGAAATGATAATGTGTCAGTTATTATTTATTGTAATGTACTGCAGAGAGGACAAAGTTATATGACCCTAAAGAAAGTGATGGAATGTTGTTCCCCATAGGTAAATTATACATATACATGTACATGCACACACACACACACACACACACACACACACACAGATATATATATATATATATATATATATATATATATATATATATATATATATATATATATATATATATATATATATATATATATATATATATATATATATATATATATATATATATATATATATATATTATATATAGGTAACTTCATAACTATCAAATTTTAAAACACTTAAATTTGTGGTATAGGTTCTGTTGTGATAGAGGGAACATATTTGAAGCAAGAGAAAATAGTCCAACATGGAATACACTTTGTTGATTATCAACCTGACAACAAAGTTTTACAATACATCCACCTGGTCGTTGCTATAGGGCTTTGTTTGCATCCAGTCAAACTTAAGCGTGTACATCGCAAGTGGAGACTAGAAAGTGAAGATCATGAAAAAATATTGCATGTTATAAGTGTACATCATGGTTGATTAGACCTTTGAGATTTATTTTATAATAATCTGAATATCAACTTTGGTGAAATGTGTTTTCAATTGTACTATCCAGTGAAATTGTGAATATCAACTTTGGTGAAATTGTGTTTTTAATCTGAATATCTGAGTTTTAGTTATCATTAGTTTATTTAAAAACTATAATATTAATTGTACTATGGATGAATTTAATAATTTAACAACTCAATATAAATAGGCTATAAGTTAGTTCGAACTTACACAATTTCATTATCTATGTTACAATTCTTAAATATCAACTTCTTTTCAAACTATTGAATTTCATCTTGAATTAAATGTGTTTAGATTAATTGTACGATCATAAGTTCTTAATTTTCATTAATTTATTAAAAAATTATATAATTTAATAATTTAAATTAATTGTACCATGGATGAATTTAATAATATTCCACCTTAAAAAGTTTCAAGGAAGTTCAAGTAGTTGCAAACAATAAATATGGTGATTTTGTATCATTGTAAAACAAAACGCATACTTTCTAAGCCCATGAAGGTCCTCCAAAAGTTATAATTAAAAACCATCCATTAAAGAAGATTAGAAAAATTATTATTATGATAAGCTTTCATGACAAACCACTTTAGAGCCAGTTCAAACAAATTCGTTGGATGACTGAAAATTGAACTCTTGTTGAAAAAAAAGTATTTTCTGATTCTAGACCTTTATAAAATTAATTTGAAAACAAAAAAAATTACTATTCTTAGTTAGGGTATGTAATCCTTTGATTTGACAATTTAAAATCAGTAGAGAACATTCTATTCTGGTTAAAATCCTTTTCCATTTTTCAAGTAGTCTATTAACGTTGAGTTATTTACAAAAAAAAATGAGCCTACACATTGATTAGGAAAAATTATTAGCTGAGGCTTTTGAGTGCATTATTTCTCTCACTTCCATCATAATGCGAGGAAACTCATAATTTAAAATAGATACAACACAACTTAAATGTATTCCAAATCAATGAAGAGCAACTTCTGCTCCACCAATACCAGAAAATAGAGAAAGTAATTTGATGCCATCAGGATATAATGCTTTCAAGACTGATAAATGATATGCAACTGTATCTGTTTGGAATGAATTACCCAAACAACACGAGTGGTCATTCAAACAAGAAGTTCCACAAGTGTGATCTCTATCATATTTTAATATAATCTCTGTCTAATGGAGCTCTAGAGGGATGAGCTCACCTGGCCCCACCCATAAAAAATTCCACTCTTCACACTTTTGAAGTATATATTTCTGCACACTATCTTGCAGTTGCCCTCGTGCAGTCTAAATCATAACTCTCAGTTGATCAATAAGGACAGTGCCACATTGTCTTGAGTCTATGGAATTATTTTTTGTCGTCTGATCCCATGAAGGTCAATACTTTTTTATTTGCAGAAGTGCTTCCTAAATAGTCATGGGGGGAAAGGTTCTGCTTGAAATTGCTCTTCTATTGGAAGGTTATGCACATACCCTCTTGCTCTTCTGGAAGCTAAAAAGAACATTGAGTCCACCAACTCTGGTTCAACACTATTAAATTGTTCGGATATTGTCTTCCAAATATCCTTCGATGCAAAAGCATCATTCTCATAGTAGAAGAAATGTGGCCCTTGCATGAACACATTGATTTCCTTTGAACGCTGGCCAATAGGTTTCCTAGGAACTCCAAAACCAATTAGTTCCTTGAGACACAAATTAGGGATTACATCACGTACTTCAAACATTGCTTGCTTGTCTTGCATACCCTCTATGTATTTTTCATACTTCAACACTTTCATTATCTATGTTACAATTTCAAACTTACACAATTTTATTATCTATGTTACAATTCTTAAATATCAGCTTTTTTTTAAACTATTGAATTTCATCTTGAATTAAATGTGTTTCTAATTTTACGAACATAAGTTCTTAATTATCAAATTTAGTTTATTAAAAAATTATATAATTTAATAATTTAAATTAATTGTACCATGGATGAATTTAATAATTTAAATTCATTTATCAACTTGTTTTCAAACTAGATTGAATTTCATAAGTGAAAATTAAAGTATGTGTTTTTAAAATTGTAAGATTATAAGTTCATAGTTATCATTTAGGTCAGTTTATTAAAAAACTATATATTTTAATGTTACTTTATTACATCTACGGTCATGTACTCTTAAAGTTTAAATTAGTTTAAATTAATATATTTTTTTAATATTATATTTTGTAAAAGTTCTCTAAAATAATGTATTGGCTGACCTAATTAACATATTTTTATCCACATAAAACTAATATTTATCTTTAGTGGGTTAGTAATTGATAATTTAAGAAATATGTATCTTTCTAACTTCTTACTAATTGATAATTGATATACATGTACACATGTGTCTCAAGATTATGTTCTATAGCTATAACACAAAAAAATACACATATATACACATATACACATCTCAAGAATAAACATCTACATATCTAATATATCTCTATGTATCTGAAATGCAAACTGTAAATCTCGAATAAATATATGTATGTAGAAAAATATAAAAAGTTATATATATGTACATGTGATGGTATCTAACACTGAAATAATCAATAATCAAATAAATAGTGAAAGTACATGCATGTCATCAAGGAACTAAAATACACGTGTACATGTAAACTAGACCTCTAGTATATATGCATCAAAAAATATATAAATCTGATCTACTACTAGAAGGACCCCTCAAGATGCATATGAACAGAATGACCCTCTAATCGAGTCTCCTATACATCCTCTCATCGACGAGCATCAACCAAGCCCTGCAAATATATATACATATATACATACATGTATTAGAGTTCTATCTTTAAAACATATATATACATACGTGCATCATGTACATATACATTAAAATTAAATACAAATTTGCATATATATATATATATATATATATATATATATATATATATATATATATATATATATATATATATATCTAGTTTTCAAAATATTTAAATAACTTTAAACAAACTATTTAAAACTCAAGTACCTGAGCACTACCAAGTGCCTCAATAGAATCATCTCTCTCATGTATATGATGCCTTGAACCAGCAGTATGTGTAACCATGTGCTCAACGACCCGTGCCTACATGATTTATTACGAGTTAAAGATTAAATTAAATACCTACATATATATCTGAACTAAATTTTTCAATAAATGAACATATTTTTTAATTTCATATATATTTAAAATTAAAAATAAATTATATATGTACCTGGGTCTTTGGAGGTGGAGGATGATCAACAGACTCCATCATATCATCTACTGATGCACCTGAGCCTGAAACTCCATGTCCAACTACTAGTAAATTTGAGTGAAGTTGGACTATGTAACTGGCTGGGTACATTTGGTGTAGAATCAGTGCTGCCAGGTCCGAATAACAATTCCATGTATGATGAAATACCCAGGGTCGAACTAGTATCAATCTCAGATAGGCCTCGCAATTGCTCACCAAAATCATCAAGGCCCTCAGCTGTGATATGGACATCTCCAAATCATATGCTTGAGTCATCTGTAGAGTGTCGTGAGTCTGGTGCCAAATGTTGTGAGCTATGCGTAGGTGTATCATCTGTCACTGGTGTGGTGGCCTATGTCTATGGAACTGTGTCGAGGCTCTGATGATGTCTAACAACATCCATCACTGCATGTACTAGAATCCTTTGTGTATCAGAAATATAGCTAATAAAGTGCAACATATCCTCCAAAAAATACAGTGCCATATCCATATGTGTCTGCTATCTTGAAAGACCACGAATATTGCCTAGTAGTGGTAGCCCAACAGCTCTATATGCATCATCAAAGGAGGCACCTGAAGTGCTACTAGATGCCTGTGAAGATGGTCGACCAAGTGGATGAGGATGTCGACTATGAAGATAATGACAAATAGAATCTGATGCAATACTAGCCGCCATAGATGCAATGTGCCCAATAGTGTCAATTTCTTCCCTCTGGGAAGCAATGACGACTCTATCTGCAATAGGCACATGTGTAGGAATCACAGGAGGCATCCTTAGTCCAACAAACTATCTAAGATCTGCAGGTGGCAGATGATCTACACTACGGTATTGGTCACGATCTGCGATCCGACCACGCCCGTATCTGCAATAATTAGGAATATCCAAGTAGTTGACATTGATCCCTATACAGAACTTAGCATACAACTATTGTGCAAAATAAAGGGGTATTTGGTCATTATTAGGATAAGGACCATATGTAGCTAAAAATCGTGGATAGATCATGCTAGCAATAATAGGGTCTTTGCATCGTGTGACTCTATAGCCTTTCACCCTACCCTGTGTCCCCTCATAAGCTAGAAATAGCTCTCTCTAGATGATGTCTTTGAGGGCTACCCTCTTGACATCATTGAATGATGCATCTCCTAAAACCTCAGCCCTAAGCTCCCTGGATATGGAAGCTAATATGGAAGGATTAAATGAATGGTGACCTCTAAACCTAGCTGTCAAATCCTGTAAACTCTTACATATCATAGTACATATGTCTCTATAAAGACCATCATCAGAGGTCAATATAGAGTGCTGTAGTCTAGCAACCTCATGCTCTAAAAATGAAAATAATGCATCGATATTGATGCGTGGAGGTGGTGCAACAAGACCTCCAATGGGAGCTATAGGTGCAGCCTAACCTGGAACATGAGCCGCACCAGGAGCTGGAACATGAGCTGCACGACGAGCCCTAGGTCGAGGTACACGAGGAGCCCCACCAGAAGCTATAGCATGAGCTACATGAGGAGCCATATCAAGAACTGCATCGGGTGATGTAATAGGAACTGCATGAACCTATGCTATAGTAGGAGCTGTAGTAGGAACTACATCAGGTGTCGCACCAGAAGCTGCATCAAGCATATTGTGTGAAGCCATATCTGTAGAAATGTATGAAGAGCTAAATTGCCTGTTGTACACAATTTTTTATTTTTAAAATTGAAAATTATATAGATGTAATTAAACATACATCACACATCATGGATCTAGATAATCTGTAACATATCCAGACCTAGATTAATTTGCATATAAGTATAAGATAACTTTAAAGTTGAGAGTTTGGTTATGGTTAGAGTTAATTTGTTGTTCTAAGATTTTATTATACTTTGGGGGGTATTATTAGAGAATTCAATTAAAGGGTACCTAATAAATTATTTATATTACTCTTAAATGATAATGTTTCAAGGTTTAGGTTTCAAGTTGGGTTACACATATATCATTTAAAACAAGGGTCATACTTCATGTATGTACATGTGTTTGAATGTATGTGCATGTATCTCAAATGTAATTTTTAACAATTTAGGATTAGGGTCAACTTGTTTTAATTTTATGTAACTTAGGCTTCAATTAGGGTTTCAAATAGGGTTTTAGTGTAATTAGGCTCAATTTTAGGGTAAGATTTAAGACCTTATGACACTATCAGGGTTTACACGAACTTAAATAATTTCTAGCATTAAATTTAGGGATTAATATTAAAGTCCATGGTTAAGAATTTAGGATAAGGGAACTTAGCATATGAAGTTTATGATTTGGTTCAAGATTATGATTTAGGGTATTTATTATCATTTATAATATTGGGTTTAGAAATTAAATTTTAAGATCAAGGTTAGGGTTAGGGTTTGGATAATGGTTAGAGTTAGGGTTTGGTTAGGTTAGGGTTAGGGTTTGGATGTACATGTATGTTATATTCATACCTAGATATGCAAATTAATCTACATTCTTATATATGTATAATTTAGGATCTCCCCTTAAGACATGTCATTGAATTATATACTTCTAATTATTAAGACATTAAAAATAATAACATATGCACATTTAAACATGAATATTGAAAACATATGTATGTACATCTATATCTACCACATGAACATATTTACATGTACATTTATGAAATAAAATATACATTTTAATCTACATTCTTATGTATAATTTAGGATCTCCCCTTAAGACATGTGTTATTAAATATAGTTAATTACACTTAGTTATAAGATAAATTAAGATCAATAGTTAACCTATACACAAATTATACATATAAAAATGTGAATTTATTAAAAATATGTACATACATCTACTTTTAACCATGAACAAATATACATGTACATCTATGTTCAAAATAAAAAATTATACATTTTAATCTATATTTTTACATTTACAACTCAGGATCTAGACCCTTAAGATATGTGATTTAATTAAACTTATAAGATTAAGACATTAAAGTGAATTTGAAATATATACATTTAACTAACACACACACACACACACACACACACACACACACACACACACACACATTTTAATATTTTTTTAAATTTGTTTTCTAAAATTTTGTAATGTTTTTCTAATTTTTTAAAAAATATTTTTTCTAATGATTTTCTAAATTTATTTTCTAAATTTTATATTACTATAAATTTTCTAATATTTTTTAAAATTTGTTTTCTATAATTTATATTATTATAAATTTTCTAACATTTTTCTAATATTTTTTCTAAATTTGTTTTTTAAAATTTATATTAAATTATAAATTTTCTAATGTTTTTTCTAAATTTATTTTCTAGATTTTATATTAAATTCTAAATTTTCTAATGTTTTTGCAATTTTTAAATTTTTCTTTTTTTCTAAATTTTATATTAAATTATAAATTTTCTAATATTTTTTCAATGTTTTTTTAAATTTATTTTTTAATATTTTTTAAATTTTTAAAATTTTTTTTTATATTAAATTATAAATTCTCTAATATATTTGTAATGTTTTTTTCTAAATTTGTTTTCTAAATTTTGTAATGTTTTTGCAATATATTTTTCTAAATTTTTTTTTTTTTTTTTTAATGTTTTTTTTCTAAATTTTTGAATTTTTTTAATGTTTTTTTTAAAATTTTGTAATTTTTTAAACTATTTTTTATTAATTTTTTTTTCTAAATTTTATATTAAATTATAAATTTTCTAATGTTTTTGTAATGTTTTTAGTAATTTTTTTCTAAATTTTATATTAAATTATAAATTCTCTAATGTTTTCATAATGTTTTTTCTAAATTTGTTTTTTAATGTTTTTCCTAAATTTTATATTATATGTTTTTTACTATTTTTTCCAATGTTTTCTAATGTTTTCTATATAATATTTTTTCTATTTTCTAAATTAATATAAATAAACAATAAAAATATTAAATTAACATTTAGATAGGTTTTCAAACCTATTAAAAACATAAATAACATTCAAATATGTTTTCAAAACTATTAAAAATGTAAATAACATTCAAATATGTTTTAAAAACACAAAAAAAATGCATTGAAAATATTAAAATCTACTTTGATAATATAAAAAAATACTTCAAAAATGTTGAAAACATTAAATTAATATTATTTTGACATACCCGATAATGAAAATGAGAACGAGAGGATGACGTTGACGGAAGTTGCTCAAGCCACACGTTCACCTAAATGCTCAATCAACAGTACTCGCCGTAGAAATGAGTTTAGAAAAGTGAAAAAAATATTTTTAAGTGCCATAAATCGACACAATACATGTTTGTGCGAACATATGGTGAATAGAGATGCAAAAATTTGTCAACTTTTTCAAGTTTCTTCGTCCCACTAAAGTGAAACCCATTATTGTGGGTTCACCCCAGTTCTAGAAGTTATTCTAGAGGAAGAAGAAGAGGATGATGAAGAAAAAGAAGATAACATTCCCTTGAGTTAAGAGGAATCATCTTCCTACAATGAAAGAGTTATAATGGAGAAGAAGATCCACTATTAAACCACCAACTATTCCTATACAGTCTGTTCAATCTACAACTTTTGAGGATGAACCAACAATGAATTGATGAACAAGATGATAAGGGGTTAATGTCTTTCAGATGTTAGATATTTATTTCATGCTAGTAGGCACTAAGTTGGTGGCTGAAAAAATAAGGGATACTCCAACAAATTAACCTCCACAAGAGGATTGGAGTCAATTGTCACCTCAGTCACCAGGAGCTTCAAGTGTTCCACCATCATTATTTCAAGATTTATCTTTCTTTGATAAAGGTTCTACTACTCCTCTTTGTCTGAGTAACGAAGAGCACGTTCAACCTAAACAAGAAAAAGAGCCACAAAAAATACCTATTGATGATGTGTTAGAGGAAGGACACATATGTGAGAAGCCTTAACAGATTTCCCAAGATACAGAGGTGAGAATTGTGGAGTCAATAGATACAAAGACTCCTAATATTGATCTCACACAAAAGGACAAGACTCTGGAGAGGAGTGACAATAGAAAATTCCTAGTAGAACAAATTCCTTCTTCGTCAAAAGGTAAATCTTTGATGGAACATACTCTGAGGTGGTTGATGAAAGAGGTGATGATTAGAAAAAAAAAGGAAACAATATTTTACTGATGAAGAGAGAATGGAAGAATCAAATGAAGCTCTTAAGAAGCCTGAGTCACTTACAAAAGATGCATGAACACTGGCCTTTGTAATGAGTGATCAGAATATGGACTTGTTTTCCCATGTTGCTATCCCTCCTTCACATGTAGATATTAAGGACTTGACTTCAAAAGATTATAAAATCAGGAAGGTCATTTTGGAGAAACCCATCTTGAATACTACCAAATTAATGGTGACAACAAGAATCAAAGAAGTGTTTAGGCACTGAGAATGGAATGAGATGGAATTGATAACACTTTGAAAGAAGAATGAGATCCTAAAGGGATATCTGAATGAAGTAGTTAGTGTACTAGATCCTAAAAATCTTGAGAATACTCTAAATGTGGCACTTGAGAAAAGGGAAAAGGAGACTGTGCAACTAGATCAACAATGGTGAAAAAGTTTTGAAGAGAAAGGCGTGCAAATCATACAAGGAAATCTCAAACTATTACATCATATTTTGAATAATGGAGATAAGCTACTAGTTATTTTGAACCAAGATTTTGGGGTAATGGATGAAGTGCATACCTGAGTAAAGATGTGCAAGATTTTTAGTCAATAAAGGGTCAAAGATAGTAGATGTTAATGGATGTACATACAACAAATGAGTTAGATAAACTAGATGATTGGATAGAGAAGATTGCAGATGGCAATAAACTAATGGAAACATTAGATATGGATATTATAGTGATGCATGTTTAGAGATTTTTGAAAATGATTCAAGGGATAAATTGATGATTGTAGAAGTAGTTGTTGAATAGTTTCAGAAGACTTTTGAAGAAGCTTCCACTGATGATGATGTTAGACAAGAATTTAAGAACAAAGAGGCATTCATAGATTTGGATGTGAAATTGGGAGATTTTCCAGAGACTCACATCAAGGTGGGAAACTATAGGAAAAAAATGAAGGAAAAATATGAAGCTTTACATTTTTTTGATGCAACCCAAGTCATGGATATTATTAAGAAACTCAAGAGAAAATACCTAGAGATAGCTCTAGTATAAAGGAGAACAAAACCTAAAAGCTAGAATTTCAATTTTGATACTTGGTAAAATTATGCATTTTTTGGACCTGCTATCAAGGTACACTAGCTTCCAAGGTGCATAGGTGCACAAGGTGCACTACTTCCAAGATGAACTTCTCTAAAGGTGCACTAGAATTTTTTTCAAAATTCAGAGGTGCACCGATAGTTAACTTCAAGTTCTAAATTTAGAGCTTTACATGCACCAAAAATGTATTTTGATGGTAGTTTAAATCCTACAAACACCAAGTGAAGATGGAGCTTATATTTTTTTCATCTCCAAAGAGTCCTACATCATCTAATTTCTTTCTTCTTCTTACTTTATCATGCTTCAAAAAAAAATAAAAATGTAAAGGCTCATTCATCCATTAACTAATATAAATATGGATGGAGTCCTACTTAGCACTAGTTAGAGAATTAGTTTGTATATAAATAGATTTTTTTTACTAGTTTAGAAGCATATGTTTGCATAAAGAGATCTGTCACTCTCAACAAAGATTGAGGAAAAGATTTCTTATAAATTTAGGAATGTAATATGTATTCTAGGTCATTGTTTTGATGTAATAATATATGATTTTGATTCTCTCATTTGGAGTGTAGTTATTCTTGCCCAAGTGTGTTATATTTTATAAATGTATGTTCATGGAATGTAATGGAGCCAATAGTTTTATTACATTATTTTGATTGTGAAAGATTTTAATTTTGGCATTTGCTATGGTTTTACAAATTTTGTTGATGTACTTAGTTCAAGAAGAGATCACCTATTATTCCTACATAGCTTTTCGTCTTGCATGAGCACATTTTCCATGGCCTTGTGATTTGATGAAAAGTGAAACATCTTTTGGTTACTAAATTTTCATCAATGATTGCATTAGTAGAATTAAGGAAGTGTCACTCCTATTTTCATTTGTTACCTACCAATCTTGTCAAAGGCTTAATTCACAGATGTGTTATTTCCATAGTTAGGAATTTACTTTTCAAGTCATTTTCTTAAACTTCTTTACACCCTATCCTCATTATTTTCATTACTAACCCTTGGTTGATTTAGGAATTCATATAGTTGCATTGTTAGATTGCATTCATTAGAAAACAAAAAATACAAAAATATATTTCTTTTTGTGTGGTTTTTCTTTTGAGATAGCAAGCATATTCAAATCTTATCCGAAATTGGTCAAAACTAGCAAAGGCATCCTTGTGAAAAAAGTACATTTATCTTCAATCGAGTGGATTCTAGTAGGTCACAAGATTACCTAAAACCTTGGAGTTGATCCTAGATTAGCTTTTCAAGAGAGGAGTTCAAAAGGATTCCTATCATTAAGGATCATGCAAAATGACAACTCAATAGAAGTGGTGTTAGAAGGAGGGCCCCAACCATTTGGAATAGAAGAAAACAATTTGCAATTTAAAAACTCTTCATTTTTACAAGTTTAGAAAATATTTTGAACTGCCAAGGTTTTGAGGTGCACCAAGTGCGCAATACTTCCAGTTGCACCATACTTTTTTGAGGAAGTGTACTTCTACAGAGGTGCACTTTTCCAAAATTGATGCAAACTAGAAGATCCTAATCTATCATTTCCATTTCAATGAGCTTTAAGATCTTCACCTAGTGCACACAAGTTCCTTGAACTTACCCTCTTTCACAAGCCTCCCTATGACAAGGGATTCCCTCAAATTCTACCACTTCCATTCAACATTTCATCATCTTCTTTAGTTCCACCTCTACAACAACCACCCATTATTCCACCAAATCCTCCAATGGCCTTATTCAGAAATGTTGTAAACTCACCAATCAACATAACAGGTATACTCAACAATCTTCCTAAGAATCCTAAGAAGTTTTTCCCAAGGTTTATCTATGGAGAGACAAGAACTACTGAAGATCACATTAAGGTATTCAAGGAAATTTGTAACTAAAAGCAGACCGTTGATGAGAATGTGGTTCTTTGCTTATTCCCCTATTCCTTGGAGAAGTTTCCCTTAATTGGTATGTTGATTTTCCACCTAGATGTGTTGGAGACTGGGATACTTTTGAAATTTTTTTATTTGAACAATTCAAAACTTTCATCAACCCAGTTGTGATACATCAACAATTCATATCAATCAAAAGAGACCTAGCTAAGATGGTTTCACACTTCAACCACCACTTTCATATGGCATACCGCAAGCTAGAAACACCATACACTACATTGGTTAAAGTTGCAATTCAAATTTATCTAAATTTTGTGACCATCTTATAGCTATTTTCATAAGAACACTTTCTATATAAAATATCAACACATTGGAAAAAGTCTTCTTAGGGGAAATTACCTTTACTATGCAAGCCAACTCAAGCTATTAAAATGATGCCAACATATCTTGTTGGAGCACCTATGATGCCTAGCTAGTTCATACCAATGAATCTAGTTCCACTATAGTAGGCACCCACTGTACAAACCCCAACTATAACATACCTTGGATATGAACCTCCAAAAGTTGCTTTGTTTGAGCAAAAGGTATCAACTTCTGCTAAAGTAGACAACAATTTTGCCTCTCAGTTTGTTCAAATAAAGAAGACATGTCACAAATGAATAATGAGCTAACTCTCTCGAGGTTGTCACAAGGATAGAATAAAAACTTTCAAAGAAACATTTCTAGTCCTTACAACAACAAAAATTATGGTCAAAACTACAATAAGAATTTTAGTAGGAACAACAATGCAGGAAACAATTTCAATCCTCTTGATCACAACAATGGTTTCAAGAGATAGAATAGACAATGGAACACTTGTCCAAACAATGGAAGCATTCTTTTAGATAACAACAAAAATAATGTTCAGTACATAGACATCAATCAATATGATGAAAGTCAAAATAAACCTAACAATGATAGTTCATATTACAATGGAAATCAAGAAATGAATCATAATTCACTAGAAAATGATAATGTGCCTCATGTGTAATTTAGTTCTATGTCACTAGAATCATACAATTCTACATAGAACATGTGAGTGGAACAATGAGCCAATGAAGAATTATCCTTTCCATTTAGTGAGGAACTAGACATTCAACCTAAATAAATGCTTTCTTTTTAAAATGAAAATTAGAATACTTATAATTTGAAGTCAAAAAGAACCTATGATAGATAGGATCCCTCTAGCTTTACAAACAATTCCCCCTTATTTGAGAACAAGTAAAAATCTAGTACCAATCAAGTCCCTATATGGAGGACAACAAAATCAAAATAAAGGAAATGTGCTGACAATCTTGAAAAATCCTGCCTACTCTACTAAAAAGTATAGTATGGTTGAAGATCTAGAAAAAACAAAGGCCAACATGTCAATGTTTGGTATGCTACAAAATTTCCCTCATCAATGAAAAGCACTAATGAGAACTTTGGACCATAGAAAGACATACCATAATATGAATATTGTTCCTCAAAAAATAGTATCTCAATAGGTCAATGCTTTGGAGGCAATGCCAACTATGTTTAAAGATAAACTTGAGGTGCCATCATTTTTTCTTAGCGTTAAAATATATAGGAAGAATCTTCATAAGTTCCTAATTGACTCAAGAGCCTCTTGTAATGTTATGCCACTATAGATAGAGAAAATGTTGGGAGTCACTCCTCAACCCTCTAATGGAATAGTGATACAATTGGATAAAATAGAGATAAAAGTCATCAGTATGCTGAAAGATGTTAGAATATAGTTGGCAGTTGACCCCTAAATTCAAGACATCATCGATATACATGTGGTTGATATTTGTGAAACATATGGATTGTTACTAAGAAAAGAATGGGAAAAATTACTAAGAGGATGGTTTTCTATAGATTTTACTCAATTATGGTTATCGTGGAAAGGATTGAATAATCACATTTAGATAGATATAGAGCAAAAGTTAAAAATAATGATTACATATAATACAATGCACCAAATGATGTCACATTATTATAGTCTAATTTGGGCTCTTACAAAGTAATGGCTTTCGATACAACTTCAACCAAAATATCAGATTATCAAGATAAAAATCCAAGATTTCAATCCCAAAGCAAGAGATCGTAACATAGTTCAGAGACAACATGGTCACTAATTTACAATGTTCAGGAGAAGAATCTAACCCCAATATCTTGCTTCTTCCAGGATTTTGCAGATTGTATAAAGTTAGTCACTCATAATTTAAATGTTTGCACTACCAAGAAATATTTGCTAAGGTATTAACATAGATGACGAAAATAAAGAGTAGAAATGTTACCAAAAAATATTCCACACAATGTCAAGATTCTACAGACATATTTGAATCTGTGGGAAAGGCTGAAGAGGAGGTTGAAGACCTGAATACATCATATAATGATACCTCTTTAGATGTATAGGGTTGTCTTCTCCTCCACCGAGAATGATCAAAGTCCAAAGAAGGAGATGTTGCATAAAAGGTCAAGGATGGACTTTAGTAGTCATCCATCCTAAACCCAAAGCAGATTAAGTTATAGAATTAATTGAGGAAACTTAGCACAAATAATAAAAGCATACACCCTCAGTATCAGAGATTAACAATGGAAAATAATGAAGTCCACCCCGTGAGAGACTACAATGGATTCCCAAGAAACAATCCTTCCATTCCCAGGTAAAGGAAAAGATAAGGATAAATAAGCATGAGGTTATGAAACTAAAAAAAGATCCAATCTAGACACTCCATTTTGATGGTTCCAAATGTAAATTAGGAGTTGGCATAGGTATTTAGTTAATCAACCCAAAAGGTAAGTCTTTCTATGCAACATATTGATTGTAGTCTAGATGTACTAATAATGTTGCAAAGTACAAAGCATTGATCTGAGGAATTTTTTTTGCATTGGAGAAAGGAATCATAGCTCTCATAATTGAGTGAGATTCTTAAATTATTATAAGACATAGAAAGTTAGTATATTATTGCAATAATAGGAGGTTGCATGCTTATAGGAAGAGAGTATGGGATCTAATGGATTATTTTGAATCTTTGAACATGAAGTCAATTCCAAGGAGGAACAACAAGGTGGCAAATGCCCTCACTATTTTAGCTAGCACATTACAACCATTCAAAAGAACAAAATTGAAAAGATTTTTAGTAGAACTAGTTGCTACCCCATCTATCCCATACAATATTACAAACTCCCAAGTCTTTCAAGATGATCAACATATACTCTAACTTATCATGTGTAGTGGCCACTTTGAAGGGCAAGAGATTGATGAAATTCTAGAACAAAAACCTAAGAATGATGCACTTGAAAGTGATGATGGGAGCTCAATTTGAAAACCAACAATATTCCTAAGGGAATGGCTGAGTTGGAATGCATTTTTTATCATAATGAATCAACACATAAAAAAATAATGTAAAAGAGAAGGGGATAGAGGAATGTGATTCATATAATTTGTGTACTAATGAAGAGCCTAGAATGGTAAGGGTTGGAAAGGTGTGCAACATACAAGAAAGGGAAGATATGCTCAAATTGCTTACAGAATATAAGGATGTCATTTCTTGGAGCTATGAAGAGCTTAAAACATATGATCTTGAGATCATTACATATTATTTTCCTTTGAAACTAGATGCCAAACCTTTCCATCAAAGACAAAGACCTATTAATCATATTATTGAACCATTGATAATGAAATAAGTTAAGAAGTTACTTGATGCCAAGACCATCTTTCCCATTCACCATTCTATGTGGGTGGATAATTTGGTTCCTATATGGAAAAATATTGGAGAGATTCATCTTTGTGTGGATTTTCATAATTTGAACCTTGCATCTCAAAAGGATAACTACCATTTTCCCTCACTAGATGAAGTTCTACAAATTGTCAATGGTTCCAAGATGATGTCTTTCTTGGATGGATATTCAGGATATAACCAGGTAATGGTTGAAGAAGGGGATGGGCTAAAGATAGCCTTCACAACTAAATGGGGAACTTTTTCCTATAGAAGAATGCCTTTTGGGCTGATTAATACAGGGAATACATTTCAATAAGCCATGGACAAAGCTTTTAAGGGGTTAATAAATAAGTGCATAGTCATGTATATAAATGATTTAACTATCTTCTCAAAGGATTGAAGCACTCATAATGTTGATTTAAGATAGATATTCAATAGATTTCATAAATATGGCATATCACTTAATCCCAAGAAATGTTCATTTGGGGTTACTAAAGGAAAGCTTCTTGGTCGCATCATTTTTGAAGCTGGAATCTTAATTGATCCTGATAGAGTTGAAGCCATTGCGAAATTGTCACCTCCACATAGTTGAAAAGAACTTAAGTCTTTCTTTGGAAAGACAAATTTTGTGTGAAAGTTTATAAGTGGATTTGTAGTGATAGTTCGTCCCCTTAATGATTTACTCAAAAAGGGAGAAAAAATGGAATGGGGTCTGGAGGTAAAGAAATCATGTGAGGATATCAAGCTAGCCATTTCCATGGCCTCAATATTAGTGAGTCTAGATTATGAACCATCTTTCAAAATCTACTCATTTTCTTGAAAACATTCATGAGCTAGGATTCTTACACAAAAGAAAGAAAAGGAAGATGAAATGCCCATTTCCTTTATGAGTTTCCCTCTAAGGAATGCTAAGTTCAATTATTCCAACCTTGATAAATAGTCTTTTTCTTTAGTCAAGGCAATAAAGAAGTTCCACCATTATATACTTAGAAGCAAGGTATATGAAATTGAGCCTGATCCCATGGTTAATACATTATTGATGCAAAATGGACTAGGTGAAAGGCAAGGAAAATGGATGGAAATCCTTCAAGAATTTGATTTGGAGATTCAACCCATGAAGCTAGTAAGAGGCCAAGGATTATAAAAAAATGATAGCAAATAACTAGACCCAGGATGAAAAGAAGTTCAAAATTGCTGGTGAAATAGATGTAGAAGATCAAAAGGAGATTATAGCATCTCAAGTTGATATTGACTAGGGTATAATAATAGATTTTTGGTACTAGGATATTATTTACTATATTTTACAAAATTAGTACCCCAATTGGATGAATAGTTCACAACATAGGGGACTCAAAATGAAATGCAAATCCTACATGCTACATAATAGAAAATCATATAAAAAGAACTATGAAAGAATTTACCTAAAGTACTTGGGATGCAAAAAAGTAAAAGAAGTCTTGGAACAATTTCATGATAAGTATGGTATAGGACATTTCTCAATAGAGGCTACAACCCATATGATTTTAAGATCAAGTCATTTCTAGCCTACAATCTTCAAAGATACTTTTGAACATGTCTGCACTTGCCACGTTTGTTAGAATAGTGCTAGTAGAGAGAAGTACTCTATAATCCATTACAAAGTGTGTTTGAGGTACACCCCTTCACAAAGTGGGGGCTAGATTTCATTGGTCCACTAAACCCACCATCATTAATTGGACATACTTTTACTCTCATAATTACAAATTGTTGTACACGCTTGACAGAAGCTTAGATTTTTAGAAACTACATGGCTAAGGTGGTTATGGACTTCTTGGAAGAACACATTGTTACTAGATTTGGGATGAGATTTTGTCTAGTATGCAATAATGGATTAGATTTTGCATTAGTATTTCTTACTCAATGGGCACTAGAAAATTAGATTATTATACAATTATCTTCAAATTATTATCCAAAGATATGGTGTTGTTGAATCTACAAATAAGATATTGATCACAATAATAAGACATTTGTTGAAAGGATATCCTAGAGATTGGCACACTCAACTCAAATATGCACTATGAATAGACCAAGTCAGGGTAAAGAATGCTTTAGGAACATATCCATATCTACTTGTTTATGGACAAGAACTAGTATTCCCACTTAACCTTAGGGTTCCTATTTTGAAATTCATGAATGGGTATGTTGAAGATGATGATAGGATGCAAATTAGACTAATAAATTTGTTGTAGATGGATGAGAAGTGGAAAAATACTTTGTAGAATATAGAAAACCATCAAGCTATCATCAAGGGGTGGTTTGACAAGAGGACATATCAAATCTTTCAAAATATCTAACTTTGTTCTACTCTCAAACAAGGAAAAAGAAAAGTTGGGTAGCCACACCAAATTTCAATGCTTGTGGATTGGTCCTTATTAAATCATAGAAATTATAGGAGAAAATAGTTTTAGGCTAAGTTACTTATAGGGAGAATTGGTTTTGTTTCTAGTGAATGGATAATTCTTGAAACATTACTTTGTGTTTATTTTTAGTTGTGTGTTTGCTTTCAAACTTATGTCAATCTAGGGGTTAGGTGCACTCAATATTTCATCTAATGTATCTTATTAACCATTATTTTTTGGTTTTGAATTTTGGGAAGAGGTCTTTCTTTTTCAAAACACTTTAATGATTTTTTTTCTTACAGAAATTGAGGAATGGATGTTACTTGTAGTAATAGGGGACTTTTAGTGTTGAATTTAGAATTGTAGATCAACAAGTTTTCAACTCTTTGAAAATTTAAAGATCGACTATCTTAGGTGTTTTTAAACCAAGGTCAAAGGCAAAAAGGGTTAATTCCAAACCCTATCTATTCAAACATAAGGGTCTCCTCAAAGGAATTGCTAAGGTAGTTGTTTAGCGTGAGAGTTTCCAAAAAGTTCTTAAAAGAAGAACTCAAGGGATGTTCACTAAAGATTGAATCTAAGAAATGACACCAATGTCTTGGCCACACAACTTAAGCATGGTTAGGTTATAGAAAGAAAAAAAGAAAAATGGTTTTAAGAATGAGAGATACTACAAAGTCTAAGAAAGGTAATCTAAATATGGGATATGCACTCGAAATATGCTCTCCAATTTCAAAACAAATGCTTCATCAAAGAATAAAATGGTGACATGCAAGTTACATGAAGAAAATATTCAAAAGATTACCCAAGACTTCAAATAAAAAAGTGATAACACATTAAGAGCCCTTAGAATTGATTATCTTATCTGGTCAAATAGGTTATTAACAAATAGCTTTCATGAAGATTCCTAATGAATGGATCAGAAAGGTGGAAGATTATTTTCAAGTTGTTAGAAACTTTAGATAGATCACATTCTAGGATGCCAAAGGGAATGGATACACTAAACACACATTGAACTTGGTGATTCAAGATTCTGATGTTTTGACTATAAAATGACTTGAAATACACTTGGAGTATTCAAGATTTAGATGGTACTTGACACATATTAGAAGAAATTTTTTTGATGAAGAAATGCCTTTTTAATTTCTTCATTTTTGTAGGGGCTATTTGTTGTGGTTTCAAAACACATGTCCCATTTCACCTAGAAATGGGGACCCACTACTTTATTTTTTAGATTTTTGAATTCCTAGTTTGGGGTCTAAGTCCTCTTTAGGGTTTTTCCCTAGTGTCTTTAGCTAATCTAAGTCTCTACCTAAAAACCCAGATTTCAAAAATCATGTTGAGAGATAAAGACATTTTTGTATGTCAAGATGTGCATTGGCACACCTAGTGCACCTCACTAGGTGTGTTAGTGGGCTGTGTTAACTAAGGAGTGAGCACACTACTTGGAAATGCATAGCTAGGCACCTCCAAGAGGTGCTCTAGGTCTAGTGCCTATAAAGCTTGGCACCCCTGCCCCTCCCCTCACCCTCACTTCATTCCCTTCTCTAATCTCTACTCTCCCACAAATCTACACCCCACAGGTGTGCCTATGCACCCACTCTGCTTCATCATCTGCACACACATAACACAAATGTTAAAATGAACAAAAAGAAAAGTTGCACACCTCTCAAAGTGTGTAAGGTGCACACATTTTAGAATTAAAAAAAATTAAATAAGAAACCTAAGCTAACACCCTCAACCTAGTGAAAGTTGCACAGATGTGCACCTATCCAAGGTGCACAACTGTGCACCTTTACTAAAGGCAAAAATTTCCTCTAAGTGAAGAAAGAGTGTGTACATAGCACACCCACAAGGTGTACAAAGTGTGCATGCCTTGCAACACTTTGTCTTCCGTTTGCATTTTATAAGGGTGTGCACCTAGTGCACCCCATCATGTGTGCTATGTGTGTAGATTTAGTGAAGTTTTACATAGGAGAAGGTACACCTAGGGAACCTTTGAGGTGTGCAAGCTGCACTCTTTTGTCTTTCAGGGTTAGAAAATAGGTTTTTAGATGTTTTTAAAAAGTTTTTGAGAATTAGGGTTTCTAGGCTACATTTTTGTCATCATTAGAATTTATGTTAGGTTTTTCTTCCTTCAGACTAATGGATATTGAATTTATGTAGATTCAATGGCTTCCTCCTCATCCTCCCTTAAGGAAAAGATGGTTCCAAAACTAGTAGTTTTAAATTTTTTAGGTGTTCTAGCAAAATCACACTTCCAAGATGAATATTTAGAGATCTAGGACACTTAGCTTGGCCATATCAACTAGAACACATTCCTAGTTTAATAGAAACAAACCTAATAAGGGGTCCCTAATGATATCTAGTCTTATCAAATTAGGGCTAGTCAACATAGTATCACACTCAATATCGATATAGTATTCGACATTGATCATGGCACTAGTAGAGAACTATGTCTCAGAAGAAAGGATTGTAAAAAGTATAATTGGAGAGATCATGTTAGATCTAAGACCTAAGAACATAGAGAAGGTATTTCATCTTTTGAGAGCATATTAGTATATCAGATTGACATATCATCAGGTGAAAAAATGGTACAAAGAACATGGAGAGGAAGCATATGAAATCATTGAGAAGACTCCTCTTGGACACAATCTAGAAAAGATGGACATGATAAGGGGCTATATGAAAGACGAAATTGGATATTCTATAGTAATTTTGAGCAGAGTCATGGGGTTATCAATATCAAGACACCTAAACATATGGATGGTGTATTTCATTGAGACCATTAGAACAACGAAGATACCAATTAATTTGGATTTGATTCTTAGTGAGAACATGGATGAGAAATTGGTTGTAGTCAAGAAAAACCATAAGTTCCATATGACATCCTATTTGTTGTACCTATTAGCTACAAGAATGATAGACTATCTGGGATTTTTCAAAAGAGGTAGTGTGCAAGATGCAAATGCATGGCCTTATATAGTATACCCCCAGTTGGTGAAGAAAAAGCTTTCAAAGCATAGCAAGGAGTAGTGAATAGTGAATGATGCCTTCATTTTTGCAATCATTTAGTTTATTGAAGGGGATTATGTGAAAAGGATGTCTAATGAGGTAGCGTCAAAGATTATAAAAATTGAGGCCTATTACATCAAATTTTAAATATTCACTTATTTTATGGTAGAAGGTGCAAATGTCCATCCAAAGAAGCTCCCTCGGTATCCATGTGATAGACCCATCCTATTGGAGATTTCACAATAATTCCTGTTTGCATACGAGAGAATAAGGAAGCAACACAAGAAAACTTGGGTATGGCCCATTACTATAGGACCATTTAATATGGTCCAAAAATAGGATATTTTGACTTTTGAGTCTGATTGGGATCAATATCCCTTGGATGAATATAACTCCCCGCATTCCTTTTTTCATAACATTAGTCGAGTACAGTACTTGGTGAGAAAACAATTCCACCATGAAGATGCCATTGAGCACTATTGGATGAACATAGTGGATGACTGCAAAATCCAAATAAGGGATGATTGTCAGATTACTCTCTATCTTACAGGTAGTGCATTAAAGATAAATATCCCTTTAAAAATAGTACAACAAGACACTGAGATTTCCTAGATCCCTTGTAAAAGAGAGATAAGATATCTGATTGACCTATCATGAATGTGGAGATTGATAAAGAGGAAAATTTAGATATTAATCATAGGGAAAGGTACATCATCCAATTGACCAAGGATTGGATCAAAAGACCATTCAAGCTAGATCCAATTCCTCAAACTTTAGTTTTTCAAGCCCTAGCTCAGCTAGTAAAAGCTAGAGGAGAAAAGGTAATATTGCTCACATTCATAGCTCAATCCCTAGTAAGGCTAGAAACAACAAACCAACTTGATAGAAAAGTTGGATACTATAGGGCTCAAAAGGGTAAGTGTAAGAGGAAAAAAACTACTCAAATAGCATTGCCAAAACCAGGGCAAGGAATTAAAATAGATGTAAAAGAAGTTTATCCCCCTAAACAAGAGGTACAAGCCTCCCCATTGGCTCCTAGGAGAAGAAATATTAAAACTCTAGTCAAGAGGAGACAAAAGGTGATTAGAAAGGTTATCCCTTTTCCATCAAATTTGAAAGTTATTCTAGAAGAAGAAGAAGAGGATGATGAAGACAAATAAGATAACCTTTCCTTGAGTAAGAGGGCACATCTTGCTAGGGCAATAGAGTTAGAATAGTGAAGAAGCTCCACTATTATAGTGCCATCTATTCCTACAACCTATTCAATCTACAACTTCCAAGGATGAGCTGAAACAATGGATTGATGAATAGGAGAATGAAGGGGTTGATGTCTTTTAGATGTCAAATTTTGATTTCATGCTAATAGGCACTGAGTTGGAGGGTGGAGAATAAGGGATACGCCAAAAAATCAACCTCCACAAGTGGATTGGAGTCAATTGCCACCTCATTCACTAGGACCTTCAAGTGTTCCACCATCATCAAGCTAAGATTTATCTTGCTTGGATAAAGGTTTTGCTACTCCTCTTGCTCTAAGTAATGAAGAGAAGGTTCAACTTGAAAAAGAAAAAGAACCACAATAAATACATGCCAATGAAGTGTTAGAGGAAGGACAAGTGTGTGAGTAGCCTTAGTAGACTTCATAAGATAGAGAGGTGAGAACTGTGGACTAGAAAGATACAAAGACTCCCAATGTGGATCTCTCACAAAAGGAGAAGACTTTGACGAGGAGTGATATGGGAAAAAGCCTAGTAGTACAAATTCCTTCTTCTGAAAAAGGTAAATCTCTGATGGAACATACCTCAAGATGGTTGAGGAAAGAGGTGATGATTAGAAACAAAATGCAAAAATATTCTATTGAGGAAGAGGGAATGAGAGACTTAAGTAAAGCTCTCAAGAACCCTGAGTCAATCGTAAAAGATCACAAACGCTAGCTTTTGTAAAGGGTGATAAGAATTAGGACATTTTTGTACATGTTGCTATCCCTCCTCTACATGAAGACATTGATGACTTCACTGCAAAATATTATCAAATTAGGGAGATCATGCTTGGAAAACCCACTATTGATACTACCAAATTACTAGTGACAACAAGAATCAAAAAAGTGTTTAGCCACTTAGAGTAGGATGATAGGGAATCGGTAAAACTTTGGAAGTAGAATGAGATCCTAATGGTGTATTTGAATGAAGTAGTTGGTCTACTAGATCCTAAAAATCCCAAAGAAACTCTAAATGTGGCACTTGAGAAAAGGGATAAGGAGATAGTGCAACTAGATCCATTTTTGAAAGCTTGTTAGAAATAGCAAGAAAGTTTTGAAGAGAAAGGTGGTTCAAATCATACAAGGAAATATCAAACTATTGCACTTTATTCAAAATAATGCTAATAAGCTAGTGGGTATTTTAAACCAGGATTTTGGGTTAATGGATGAAGTGTATATAGGGTAAAAACCTACAAGAGTTGCAGTCAATAAAAGGTCAAAGATATCAGATGTCAATGGATGCATATATAGTAGATGAGTTAGATAAAAATAGATGATTGGATAGAGAAGATTGCAAATGGTAATAAACTAATGGAAACATTACATGTGGATATTCATAAGCTCAAGGATCAAACCCAAGAGCAAATTCTGGAGGTAGAGAGACATTATAGTGATGCATGTTTAGAAATTTTTGAAGAAGATTCAAGGGATAAATTGATGACTATAGAAACATTTTTTGAATATTTTGGAAGAATTTTGAAGAAGCTTCCATTCATGATGATTTTAGACAAGAATTTAAGACCAAAGAGACATTGGTAGATTTGGATGTGAAATAGGGAGATTTTGCAGAGACTCACAATGAGGTGGGCAACTGTAGGCAAAAAGTGAAGGATAAATATGAAGCTCTACATTTTCTAGATTCAACCCAAGAAATAAATATTGTTGAGAAATTCAAGAGAGAATACACATACATAGCTATGGTATAAAGGGGAACAAAACCCAGAAGCTAGAATTATAATTTTGACATTTGGTAAAATTTTGCATATTTTGGAACTACATCCAAGGTGCACTAGCTTCTAAGGTTCATAGGTACACCAGGTGTGCAAGGTGCATAGGTGCTTTGATTTTTTTCTGAAGAATTTAGAAGGTGTGCTGATAGTTTACTGCTAGTTCTAAATTTAGAGCTTTCCATGCACCAAAAATGCATTCTAATGGTAGTTTAACTCCTACAAACACTTAGTGAAGATGGAGTTTATATTTTTCACATCTCCAGAGACTCCTATATCATCTAATGGCTTTCTTATTCTTATTTTTTCATGATTTATTTGTTTTAAGACATGAAAAGGTTCATGTATCCATTTAATAATATAAATATGGATGGAGTCCTACTTAGCACTAGTTAGAGAGTAAATTTGTATATAAATAGATTTATTTTACTAGTTTAGAAGCATATGTCTGCATAAAGAGATTTCTTACTCTCAAAAAAAATCTATGAGAATATTTTTCTTATAAATTTAGGAATGTAATATGTATTCTAGGCTTCTATTTTGATGTAATAATATATTCTTTTGGTGCTCTCATTCAAAGTGTAGTTATTCTTTCCCAAGTGTGTTATATTTTATGAATATATGTCCATGGAATGTAGTGGAGCCAATAGTTTTATTGTGCTATTTTGTTTGTGCAATCTTTTAATTGTAGTGATTGTTACAATTTTACAAATTTTTCTGACATACTTAGTTTGAGAAGAGATCACCTATTGTTCCTACATATCTTTTTGTCTTGCATGAGAACATATTTCATGATCTTGCGATTTCATGAAAAGTGAAACATATTATGGTTATTGAATTCCCATCGACTATTACCTTAGTGGAATTAAGGAAGCATTGAGCTCCTATTTTTATTGGTTACCTATAGATCTTTTCAAAGTCTTAATTTGTAGACATGTTGTTTTTATAGCTTATGTTTATTAGTAATTTACTTTTCAAGTCATTTGTTTATTCTTGTTAACCTATCCTTGCTATTTTCTTTACTAACCCTTGGTTAATTTAGGAATTCATATAGTTGCATTTTTAGATTGTATTCATTAAAAAATAGAGAATAAAAAACTATATTTCTTTTTGTGTGGTTTTTCTTTTGAGATAGCAAGCAGATTCAAATCTTATCCAAAATTGGTTAGAACCAGCACAGGTCTCCCTGTGAACAAATACATTTGTATTCAACTAAATGGATTCTAGTAGGTTGCAAGATCACACGGAACCTTGGAGTTGATCTTAGATTAGCTTTTCAAGAGAAGAGTTTGAAAGGATTCATGTTGTTAAGTATCGTGCAAAATGACAGATCAACAATAACCAAGATGAGTCATACCATAAGTAGGTCTCTGTATTGACATTGAATCATCAAGATTTCTCTGCTAGAATAAAGCTTCTAAAGTTGTTGCTTACACTGAGTTAATTCACCTTTCATAATAGTGTTGTAGTTATGAAGTTCTTCATGATCTTCATTCAATGTTTCAAAATCAGATGTCTTCTTCGCTAGACTTTCTCTAAGATATCTATTTTCTGTTTTCAAATTAGATTCAAATTCTCTAGGACTATTCTTCAAGGTCAACTTTAGATTTTTAACCTTCAGTTCATGCTTCAAGATCTTGTACACATTCTTCATCTTTGAATAATCATCATCACTAATTTTAGATTTAGTAGATTCAGGCTTGGATTTGAGATGTTCCTTTAGCTTATCTCTTTCTTGAGTAAGAAGATCAATTTGTTCAGGTGCCTCTTCAAGATTCTTCATCAACTATTCCATATCTATAGGGATTTTATTCAAGTTGTTAAGCCTCTTCTAAGTAATTGTGCTCTGATACCAATTGTTAGAAATAGGAATACTTGAAAGGGAGGGGGGTGAATTAGTAATCTACAAATTTTATTCACCACCTAGATATTGTTTATTACTTTAAACCACATATAAAAAAGTAGTAAAGTAATGTTGAATAGTAATAGTAGCCATGCACAAAGATAAATCATAACACCATATTTTGTTAACTAGGGAAACCCTAGGTAAACCCTAGTAGGGATGATACCCACTAGATAATATACTGATATATAAGATCCTTGTTAGAGGATAGACCTTGTTAGGATTCAATGAGAAAATTCAATATAGAGAATCCCTTTTAGGAGACTTTGAATTCTTGTTAGGAAATTTCAACCCTATTAGGAGTTGTAGTATAGTAGATGCAAGATGCGCCCACTGCCCAAACATGCTCTTCCAATTACAAGAAGAGCTCACTATCCAAACAAGTAATTAGGCTTCTAGTATATAGCTAATGTAACTTCTTTCTTGACTAATCTCTAATCTTGAGCTTGATCTCGGATCATAAAAATATCTTCTCAAAACTTCAAATATATCACTTTTACAAAAGTTCACAATCACAATAGGGTATGTATAGGATCATGGTGTGCCAAAAAGTGGCAATGTGGAAAACATAGAGTTTGAAAATATCTAAAAGTGTTTCAAATTTTTTTTTTGACTTTTTGCCACCCATCCTTATACCAAAGCCAAAAAGTTAGGACCAAGCCTTATTGGGTATCCAATTTCATATCAGATATCCTATAATATTAAATATCTAATATGAAATTGGATACCTAATACTTACGACTATGATTTAGAAAAAAAATCTTGAGCGTTGTTCTACACTACATTTTTTTGGCTTGAATATCTGGTATCTAATCAGGGAATGGGTATACAATATTGGTAAGTGTTTTTTTATTTTATTTATGTTTTCAAAGAATTTTAGTATAAATTTCTCAAATTTCATTATAAATTTGTTAGTTTTAATTGAATTTGTTAAAATTAGGTATTTTTAGTAGAAATTGTTGAAATTTAGGTTATTTTTAATAGAAATTATGTTTTGCAAATTAATATGTATGGCTGACCGAAATGATGATAGTGAGGTAAGAAATACTATTCCTCATAAGCCCCCACCAAATGATCTAGTGCCCCCTCAAAATCATCCACCAAATGATCTCCTACCCCCTCAAAAACCTCCTCAAATCAAAGATTTGATATTTGAAAATCTCGCCAAATTGAGGGCTTTGCAAACCACATATAATATTGTACCCACATTGGCTCCTATGTTATCCACATTAAACACCATAGTGGATAATATTGAAACGCTTACCAATGAACAAAATGTTGCTCTTCATTGGTATGAAAAAATGCATGCCATGTTTGATGATGGGTTGGACTATGATGAGGTTACGACCCTCAATATAAGTAAAGATGATTTGGTTGCCCTTTTTGCAAACCCAAAAACTAGTTTACAAGTCAACCACAAAAAGCCCAAACTATTGATTAAATGGTGCACAAATGATGTTATACGTGCAAACTTTTGGGATTTTGGTGGACGGTTTTTGACATCCCTCCACATAGGAATTTAGAGGTGCCATTTTATTTCCTTAGAAAATTGTATGCAAAATTTTTTGGGCCTCAAGGTGAACTATTGGAGCATAAAGGCTGACATGGGTGTAGGAGGAGGAGCTCCTCAAGATAGACCCTTTTTCCAGTGGAAGAAAGCTGGCACTTTTGTCCCCCCTACTAATGTCTCCTTCCCTACTCAAGTGCAACATCCTGATATCATTGTAGAGGCTAGCTCTTAGCCTATTAGAGTTATCCATAGACTGAGTAGCCTATTGATATCCCAAGCTAGGTCAGTGTTGCCTCCTTGTGTTAATGATGCTAGCAAGAGTTCATCATTGACGATCTCATCACATGTTTGTTTTCCCCATACATGCATAGTGTGCAAGAATATTTGTCTGGGTGCCATAGGTGATCTTTCTGAGTATGAGTTTGTATTTGACAAGGATACACTAGATGCATGTATAGAGGCTATAGACCCTGATGCAAGAGAAGAGGGGCATGCAAAGGCATGGACTCTTTCTATTTCAGTATGTGTATACATTTTTTTGTTACGACATATGCAATTTAAAGTTAATCTTTACAATAGAGTAATTTTAATTTTTAAGCCATATTGACTTGTACATGTATGTGATCTTCATTCATGTTTAGTTGATGACTAAGGAGGAGCTTAGACAAGTTGATGATGCCACGCTCTTGCCTATTTCATTTGGCCTTGAGACATCTATGGTACATTATGTTATGTTCTTATTATTTTTTCTATTTGATATTGTAGCATATATAGTTTCTAATCTTTCTTTTTTCTTGTAGGTATCACCTGTCCCTAGGGGACAAAGTGCAGGGGATGAGACAGGACCCATTGACAAGGGAAAGATAATTAGGTGCTTTCTATTTGATTAAATATTGATGCATTCTTGTAAAATGTTTGTGGTAATGAGATTTAATTACATTATTTATTGTATAGGGTGTGCTTACTAGTGATAAGCCAATGCAAATTCCACATCATAGATGCTTTGGCATTTCCATTCATACTGAGAGCCCCATTGTATGTATAAGTATCATTTATTTTTTATTTTCCTTATTTTCATAAATAAATTCAAAAATAATTTCCATGTTATTAATAACTATTATTTTTTATCTCATAGGAAACACCTAATGCATACAAGGTTGAATGATAGAGTTTTGTATCTTTGTTGACATAGCCATTATATCATAAGGAGGAGTCAACATAGGTAAGTTATAATTTGAATTCTATGGGTCCATACTGATCTCATGTGGCTAGCAGTACCCTCTCATACTGACAAGGCATACTATGGAATGCAAGGTCGCAACCATGCATTCTCACTACTCCCATCCTAGCCTATACAAGCACTCAAGGCATGGGCGAGAACCAAAGCTCTTATCTTTTTAGGTTCATTCAGTTAGTATTAGGTGTGAATGTTATCACTTACTAATCCAACTTACGATGAGTTACCCTGGTAGCCTCTTAGGGCCCTGGCCCCCATTGCAAGCCACTTCTCGTCACTACATGCAGATATCCTACCCTAATGCTCATGGAATCATAAATCTCAAAATCACAAAAATAATCCATAATGAAATCATCAAATATGTATAAAAGCATCAAATCTCCATGAGAAAACATCCATAGAAAATCATGACCACAAAAACTCTCTATTGGCAACTGAAGCATCACTAATAATCAAAAGTATCCAATGGTTCTCAATAACCAAAATATATCTCAACCACACTGATCGAAGACTCCAAAAATGGTTGAGTCAAACATGTCACAACATGACATCATCAAGAATAAATCCACATCTCAGTCCCATCATGGCGACTAGAAAATAACCAAGGATAACTGATCGATGACAAAAATAATGGTTAAGTCAAGTGTCTCATACATAAGAATTTCAACTATAACAATCAATAATCACAACCAATACATAGAGAATTCCATCACATAACCATGGTTGGGTTTATAAAGATCGAGATTAAAACATCATTATGACATCACAATCACATAACCCCCAAGCCTCTGGTAGACGTCCTATACTGGTCAACACTAGTCAACCCAAAACTCAAAACAATAGCATAAGGAATACACAATGTAAACACATGTTTTGGTTTTGCTAAGTTTACAACTTGAACTTAAATGCAAAAGTCACGGTTTACGTTTCCAAGTTTAGAGAAAGAATTTGAAGGAACATTTTGTACGTTTTTCCATGTATTATTTTTGGATGGATAAAAGTTCTTCTTTATAAGTCAAATCCAATTTCCAATTACAATATTTTATTGAAATCGTTCCCCACCAATCTTTTAATTAAATTTCATATACTTTATATATTTTATAATTTAAAACTATTAATTAAATCTTAATAGTTAAATTATAAAATTATAAAATTATTCATCATTATAAAAGATGAATTCTTAAATCTTTTATCAAATAATAATAATTCAAATTTATTAATTACATATTTACATATTACATATATACATATATATATATATATATATATATAAATATATATATACATACATATGTACATATATAAATAATAATTATTATCGCATTTTAAAAAAATGAAATATAAAAATCAAATTATACAAATTCGATGGATGACATATATTATAAGTTATGTGCTTCACATATTACGACCGGCGGTGACCATACTCAATGGTTATTACACTGTCGCCACACATAAGTCATGCGGCCTGCAGCGCCGACACTCTGCCAAGTGCAGGTGTCGTGCACACGGGTCTGCATACGATGGACAGATGGGTTGGTACGTCCGCCCGACCCATGGTCGATACAGATAATGTTTAGTTTTATAGCATTTTTCAAAAACACAAATACAAATCGCAATGCGATTTTGTATATATATATTTTCAATGCGATTATTAAATTCGATTCCTCAATTAAATATATACACATGTATATATGCATGTATATATATATGTACATATATATATATATATATATATATATATATATATATATATATATGTACATACATATATATATATGTACATACATATATATATATGTACACATATATATATATATATATATATATATATATGTAAACATATATATATATATATGTATGTGTACATATATATATATATATGTGTACATAGATATATATATATGTATGTACACATATATATATATGTATGTACATATATATATATATATATGTACATAGATATATATATATCTATGTACATACATATATATATATATATATGTACATACATATATATATATCTATGTACATACATATATATATATATATCTATGTACATATATATATATATATATATATATATATATATATATATATATATATGTACATATGTACATATATATATATATATATATGTACATATGTACATATATATATGTACATATGTACATATATATATGTACATATGTACATATAGACATATATATATGTACATATGTACATACATACATACATACATATATATATATATATATATATATATATATATATATATATATATATATATATATATATATATATATATATATATATACAAATTTTGTGTCATAGCATATAAATAATGCATATATATATATATATATATATATATATATATATGCAGATAAAAACATATAAATTCTAATTCTCAGAATTTTCTTATAAACTTTTAATCCCAATTTTTTTTTTTTTTTTCAATAAATAATCTAATGGGTTTGGCTATGAATTTAAACTCTAGCCCCGTTATTTTTTTTTCAGATCTATGCATATAAAGATTTCCACATAAATTCAATTGCCCATATTGAGAATGCATACCATAAAAATATGAAATTTCTCAGAAGACATATGGAAGACACGAAGAAGACAGGAATGCATGATGCGGAAATAGCATAAGAAAAATCACAAGAATCTACCCAGATTCTGATGCTAAATCGCTCTTCCTCTGAAAACCCGCAGAGCAAGCTCCTCCCTTCTTTAGAGTTCTCGAGTCCTCCAATGCTCCAATTGCTCTCCACCTCTTTTTTTTTTTTTAAGCTTCTATGAATGCCTGAATATAAAGAGCTCTCAAGAAACCTTTGGAATGCTTCTTGAAACTGCTGAAAGGTGTCACCAACTAAGCATGGGTCTTTTCTAATTCTTTTTGATGAGTCATAGAATTGTAGACACCTTGTGCTTAATTGATGCACTAACCCCCATGTTGTTGACACATGTTAATTCCCATGCAAGCTTATAACTCCAATTTACTTTTTAAATAATTTCTATTTAAATTTTATAACTTTCATTTTAATTTTTATAACTTTTATTATTATTATTTTATTTATTACTTTATTATTATTTTGTAATTATTATTAATTTTAATTTCTAGTTTTCTTTTATTTAATTTCTTTCCTCAATAATTCACATTTAACTAATCACAATCAAAATATCAAAGATCATGATATTTTATTAATCTTCTCAAATAAATAATTTATTAATTAAATCTATTTATTAAGACTTAATTAATGGAAAATTCACCATAGACCTTCAAGACAAAATATGAAAACCCATCATAGAACAAATCATACAAAATAAATCTAAAGGGTTAAAAATCACGAAATATGTCATCTGACACATTCAGTAGGTATTCAACTTTGATACTTGTCCTAACTCACTAGGACAAATGGTTTTTAGGTTTGGGATTTGGACTTGAGAATTTATCTCCCTTCTCTTATCATTGAGATAGTATAATGGGGTATGCTCATCCTGGAAATTCAAGGAAGTCAATACCTGGTACCTGCAACCTACAGAAAAACCATGCATGTACATACAATATATAATGCTAAGCTAAACAGACAATGGCAGGAAGTGGTGCATCGTGTAGATCCTGACTAAGCAGGTGACTACGACTCCTTTCCTTAACCACATCAGAAATGCCATACAATAAGAAAACATGCACACCATACACATGCAAGTATGGGGTAAGTAACCATAATAAAACACATGAGCTAATAAACCATCTAACTAATCATCATTAATAACTGAAAACAATGTAATGATCATCATACAGAAATGAAATGTAAAGTCTAAATGATCTCATCATATATCAACTGAATCCATATCATAATATTTGATAGTGTCAAAACAACACCACTAAACCATCAACATAAAACTAGTCTACATAGTCTGATAACAATAAGTCTAGAAAAGATGTGAACGAGGGTAGGCACTACATCCACCCCCCCTTGAATTAGGCTTACTCCTGGAAGCCTACAAACAAATAGGGATATAACTTCCTCAATCTAGCTGCATCCTCCCAAGTAGCTGAAGAATCATCAGTAGGGTCCCATTGGACCCTTACCTGCTCAATGGTTCGAGCCCTGAGGGTCAACCCCTGCTGCTCCAGAATATGAACCGGCTCCAAAGCCAGCTGCTCATCCTCTACCTGCAACCCATTCCAATCAAGAACATGCAAAATATCAAGGATATACTGCCTAAGCACTGAAACATGGAAAACATCATGAATGCGAGCTAGACTGGGTGGTAGAGCAAGACGGTAAGCAACCGGGCCAATCCTCTCCAAAATTTCAAATGGTCCCTTAGAACTCTTTCCATATCGAATCAGACTCTTTCGCAGTCACACTCTCAAGAAAACCTTATCACCCACAACAAATTGCCTATCTGTCCTATGAGCATCGACATACTTCTTCTGCCTATCCTATGCCATAGTCAAATGCTCACGGATACGCACTACCTGTTGCTCCATATCATGAAGCATCTCAGGACCCAATAGAATGTGATCCTCGAGGCTGTCCCAACTCAATGGTGTACGACAATGATGACCATATAATGCCTCAAATGGTGCCATGCCAATAGAACTATGATACCCATTGTTGTAAGAAAACTCCACTAGGTAGAGATAGTCCTCCCAATGTGTCTACCTATCCATCACAAACATCCGTAACATATCCTCCAAAAATTGGTTCACACTCTCTGTCTGACCATCAATCTCTGGATGATATGCCAAACTAAAATTTAATTGCGCTCCAAGCTCATGCTGCAGTGATGTCCAAAATGTAGATGTGAATACAGGATCCCTGTCAGAAATGATCTTTCTAGGAATACCATGTAATCTCACAATGTCACGCATGAAGACATTAGCTACAGAAACTACTGTGTAGGAAGACCTAATGGGTGAAAAATGCACCACCTTAGTCAACCGATCAATGGTGACCATGATAGCATTGTGATGATGAATAGTCATAGGTAATCCTACAATGAAATCCATGGAGATAATACCCCATTTCCAAGAAGGAATGAGATTAGGCTACAATAGTCCTGCCGAGTGCTGGTGTTCTGCCTTAACTCTCTAACACTCAAGACACCTAGCCACAAAATCAGCAATATCTCGCTTCATCCTAGACCAAAAGAACAAACGTCTCAAATTAGCATGCATCTTCTTGACACCTGGATGTGCTGAGTAAGGTGTACGATGGGCTTCTGCCAGAATCAAGGTGTGAAGCTCACCCAGTAATGGCACATAAATCCTCCCCAAATGTCTCATAAGACCATCTAATTCTCGAACATAACCTGCAAACTTACCTTCCAATGGTCTCCCTGAATCTATCTCTCTACATACTTCCTAATACCAGGAATCCATAGGAAGTGCCTGAAGAATCTGACTCCTCAAACCCACACTAAGATTCATCGATGTTACCACATGTCTCCTGCGACTCAAAGCATTTGCCACCACATTCTCCTTACCCTGAATGTACTCAACCTCAAAATCATACTAACATAAAAATTCCATCCATCGTCTCTAGTGAGGATTCAAATTAGGCTGAGTAAAAATGTACTGAAGACTACAATGATCACTATGTAGCTCAAATCTGTGCCCTAACAAGAAATGTCTCCACCTTGTCAAAGCATGAACTACTGCTACTAACTCAAGATCATGTGTAGGGTAATTTAACTCATGATCCTTGAACTTGCGTGATTCATATGCAATCACCCATCCATTCTGCATCAACACTGCTCCAATTCCTTCAAGAGAAGCATCTGTACACATCATGAAATCACCTTCAGGTTCAGGTATAGCTAAAATCGGTGCACTAGTCAAAAGCTCCTTGAGCCTCTAAAATGCTTCCTCACATTTCTCTATCCACACAAACTTCTTACCTTTCCTCTGAAGAGAAGTGATAGGATGTGCTATCCTAGAGAAGTTCTAGACAAATCTGCGACAATAACTAGCTAAACCCATGAAACTATGAATCTCTGACACATTAGTTGGGGTAGGCCAATCTATTATCACCTGAATCTTTGCAGGATCCACTGAAATACCATCACCTGAGATAACATGCCCTAAATACTGAATCTCTAATTTGAAGAATTCACACTTAGCGACATTGGCATAAAGCTGATTGTCTCTTAAACACTGCAATACCAACCGTAGGTGTTCCTCATGCTCCTTCTGAGTCTTAGAAAATATCAATATGTCATCAAGAAACACGAGAACAAACTTGTCAAGATATGATCAAAAAACACCATTCGTCAAACTCATGAACACTGATGGAGCGTTAGTCAATCCAAAAGGTACCATTGTGAACGCATAATGCCCATAGCGAGTTCGAAAAGTAGTTTTGTGAATGTCTGCTTCCTTAATACGAAGCTGGTGGTATCCTGACTTAAGGTCAATCTTGGAGAATACTGTAGCTCCCTTGATCTGATCAAATAAGTCATCAATCCTAGGCAAAGGATACCTGTTCTTAATAGTCACCTTGTTCACCTGTCTGTAGTCAATACAAAGGTGCAAAGAACCATCTTTCTTCTTCACAAAGAGCACTGGAGCTCCCCATGGTGATACACTAGGTCGAATGCTCCCTTTGGCCAAAAGTTCCTCTGGCTGAAGACGTAGCTCACCCAGTTCCTAAGTAGTCATACGATAAGGAGCTTTAGAGATAGGCTTTGCTCTAGGAATTAGATCAATGCTAAAATCAATGTCCCTCTTTGGAGGCATGCTTGGAATCTCACTTGGAAAAACATCTGCGTACTCCAGTAAAATCGAGTGATCTAAAGTCTTCCTCACAGGATCTTCCTCATCAGGATCATTTACCATAATAGAAAATATCTAACATCCCTTACGAAAACTTTGCTTCAATTGCATAGCAGAAATCATCTGCAGAGATATACACCTCAGTATCCCAACTATCTTCACATCATTCCCTTGGTCATCTTGGCACAAAATAATCTTCTTCCTACAATCTATATTGGCTCTATGAGATCCAAGCCAGTCCATGCCTAAAACCACATCATAGGAACCAAGGGGTATGACTCAAAGATCCATTTCCGTATCAAAGCTCCCTAAGCTAAGCCCACACTTATGAACTACAAAATCCATGGAGGCCTTAATCCTTGAGGCTAGTTTCACTTGCCAACCATGATCTTGCTTCACCGCATCCAGCTTGCACTTAGAAACTATAGATGGTGAAATAAATGAATCTGTAGCTCCTGAATCAAACAATACTGAAAGAGATATACCTCAAATAGCACCTGTGGTCTCAACCACTGTTCCCTGATGATCTGCCTGACGCTGATCAACTGCTGCAAAAACTCTATGAGCTCTCCCTGCATCACCAACTATGGGTTCTGAAGTTGTAGGCCTAGGTCTTGAAGACTAAGGTGATCGCTGTGGATACTGAGCTACATAATGTCCAATCTGACCACATGACAAAGATTCTATATTCCTGCCAGATCCTCTTCCCATAGGTAGTACATTAGATTGCTGGCGACTGTTCCTGCTTACAAAAGACTGGCTACTCTGAGCTGGCTGATTGGACTGATTCTATTTATTGCATTGAGCATTACGGTTGTTCTTAAAGTTAGAACCTTTGACACCACCTTGAGCCTGTGAATTTGATCCCTTCTGCTGCTGCGTCTGCTGAGACTGCTGCTAATACTGTTTTTCCTTAGAAAAGAAAGGCTTCTTGTTACCACCTGAATTGAAGTTGCCTTTAGATCCTGATGCTACTGGTGCTCCTACAAAACCACCTTGAGAAAGGTTGACACTTTTCTCAACAAGGATTGCTTGATGTACCACATCCTTGAGATTTTTTGGCTCAAATACCTTGACACCCCCAATTATACGGTTATTCAAACCCCTGACAAAGTGTTGTGTCAACCGAGCTGAATTTTCACTGAACCCTGAAAAAGGCATAAGCTCATAAAACTTACGCTCATACTCGGTCACTGACATAGTGTACTGCTTGAGATTATGAAACTCATTTGCCCTTTGTAGTTTCCATTCCTCTGGTAAGAATCATTCACGAAAACTCTCTAAGAATAGTTCCCACGTGACACTGCTCATATCGATTCCCAACTTCTTCTCGTCAATCGTCCACCAAGTGGCCCCAAAATTCTCTAAATTAGTGATCGCAAATCTTGCCTTAACATTGCTGTCAAAATCCTACATGGCAAAAATCTAGTCGAGGGAAATCAGCCACTGCTCGGCCACATAACCAGAACCTTGCCCATTGAAAGGCTTGACCTTGGATCTTGAAAGATCCTTCATCTGAGTGGACACAATGGACCTCTGACGATCCTTCTGAGGACTTCTAGATCTTGGTCTATGCTCTTGTTCTGTCTGATGCACTTTAGGCTATTCTTGAATAGGAGGTAAATGTTCTGAAATAGTCTGCATCATCTATCTCAAACCAACCTCTTCAGACTCAGCTTGGACCTCTCTACGGCTCTCTTCCTACAGCCTATTAGAGTGCTCTTCCCTACTCTCTACATGAGCCGATCCCTCATGGGCAGACTCATGGGCACTGACAGCTCTGCCATGACCACGGTCTCTTCCTCGGCCTCTACCATAGCCTCTAAAAGAAGACCTAGTCCCAGACACCATCTTACAATAGAACAAGGTATTATTACAATCAAAAGACACATGTTTGCAATAGACTAAGTTCAATTCTATATTTAGGTTTAAGTAAAATCTCCAATTTTGAAAACTAAGTGTTGAAGTATGAAAAAAAATATTCAAGTAACAGTTTAGGTTCTGTTTCAGTTCACCTAGTTTCAAGTTGAAGAGATACACTTAATAGTTCACAGTTCTAGTTGTTCCAAAATACCCAGAGCTCCCAATGTAGAAACTCGGGCTCTAATACCAACTATAATGCCCTGCCAAGGGATCCAAAGAATTAACCTATAATTTCACTAAGTTTGGTAACATTTTTTTTTTACATGAAAGTAAATACCATACATAACTTATTCACCATAACGAAAGCAATAGAAATGTCCATCTGAAAAGTAAACATAACATACATAATAGATTACATTCTTTAAGAATCCCTTAACGTCGAGTTACCTCTAAATTAACTAACATACATGAGTCCATCTAGTACAACATCCACATGAAATAATAATGATAAGTCCAATGTTTAAATATTACATTTCAAATGCTCATTCATCCACTGTACATGTCACAGGGTATGAAGGCTTAAAAGAATATACATATGTGAAATAAGGTACATCATCCTATTCTAATCCATGATACATCAAAGACAATCACATGATACACATGATACATCATCATAGAATACATATACATCCATCATAAAGATCAAACCTAATTAACTAAGTGCATGGTTCCTCCCAACCGTTAATAGCATCATTAGACCATCATGGGCCCTAGCCATCCCTCCGTGTGTAACATCCCAAATTACCAAAGAGATCATTGGTATTAACATAGTAGGAATGTCACTCCTAACATATACAACATCATATGTAGAAAGTAATCTAACATGCAAATATAAGCATAAGATAACATCATCTAACATATTCTAATCATCAAATGAAAGGATACATATCCACCATTACGAAGGACGCATCAGCCACGATGTCTCAATGAATCTCAAATGATAAGAGTGGAAAATACACTACCACTCGACTGCATGGTACCTAAGTGGTCCATTCCCACTGTGCTGAGGAGATAATCTCAAGTCCCAAACAGGCTATCCATAATACATAGCACAATTCTCTATAGCCCAAGAATCCTAAAAGTATACTAACTCAAAGGTTCCAATCACAAAACTGAAATCTACCTCCCAGAGGCACACAATGACATGTAGGAACTTACTATGCAAGCAGGAAAATGTCATCGTATTTATCACATACAAGTTACCCTTGCAGTTAGCTAAACTCCACGGTTCCATACTGATCTCATGCGGCCACTAGTATCCTCTCATACTGACAAGGCATACTATGGAATGCAAAGTCGCAACCATGCGTTCTCACTACTCCCATCCTAGCCTATACAAGTACTCAAGGCATGGGTGAGAACCAAAGCTCTTACCTTTTTAGGTTCATTCAGTTAGTATTAGGTGTGAATGTTATCACTTATTAATCCAACTTACAATGAGTTACCCTGGCAGCCTCTTAGGGCCCCGACCCCCATTGCAAGCCACTTCCCATCACTACATGCAGATATCCTACCCTAATGCTCATGGAATCATAAATATCAAAATCACAAAAATAATCCATAATGAAATCATCAAATATGCATAAAAGCATCAAATCTCCATGAGAAAACATCCATAGAAAATCATGACCACAACAGCTCTCTATTGGCAACTGAAGCATCACTGATAATCAAAAGTATCCAATGGTTCTCAATAGCCAAAATATATCTCAAACACACTGATCGAAGACTCCAAAAATGGTTGAGTCAAATATGTCACAACATGACATCATCAAGAATAAATCCACATCTCAGTCCCATCATGGCGACTAGAAAATAACCAAGGATAACTGATCGATGACCAAAATAATGGTTAAGTCAAGTGTCTCATACATAAGAATTTCAACTATAACAATCAGTAATCACAACCAATACATAGAGAATTCCATCACATAACCATGGTTGGGTTTATAAAGATCGAGATTAAAACATCATTATGACATCACAATCACATAACCCCCAAGCCTCTGGTAGACGTCCTATACTGGTCAACACTAGTCAACCCAAAACCCAAAACAATAGCATAAGGAATACACAATGTAAACACATGTTTTGGTTTTGCTAAGTTTACAACTTGAACTTAAATGCAAAAGTCACGGTTTACATTTCCAAGTTTAGAGAAAGAATTTGAAGGAACATTTTGTATGTTTTTCCATGTATTGTTTTTGGATGGATAAAAGTTCTCCTTTATAAGTCTAAAATCCAATTTCCAATTACAATATTTTATTGAAATCGTTCCCCACCAATCTTTTAATTAAATTTCATATACTTTATATATTTTATAATTTAAAACTATTAATTAAATCTTAATAGTTAAATTATAAAATTATAAAATTATTCATCATTATAAAAGATGAATTCTTAAATCTTTTATCAAATAATAATAATTAAAATTTATTAATTACATATTTACATATTTCATATATACATATTACATATATACATACATATGTACATATATAAATAATAATTATTATCGCATTTAAAAAAAAAAAAATATAAAAATTGAATTATAAAAATTCGATGGATGACATATATTATAAGTTAAGCGCTTCACATATTACGACCAGCGGTGACCATACTCAATGGTTAATACACTGTCGCCACACATAAGTCGTGCGGCCTGCAGTGCCGACACTCTGCCAAGTTCAGGTGCCGTGCGCATGGGTCTGCATACAATGGACAGACGAGTTGGTACGTCCACCCAACCCATGGTCGATACATATAATGTTTAGTTTTATAGCATTTTTCAAAAATGCAAATACAAATTGCAATGCGATTTTGTATATATATATTTTCACTGCGATTATTAAATTCGATTCCTCAATTAAATATATACACATGTATATATATATATATATATATATATGTATGTATGTATGTATGTATGTATGTATATACAAATTTTGTGTCACAGCATATAAATAATGCATATATATATATATATATATATATATGTATGCAGATAAAAACATATAAATTCTAATTCTCAGAATTTTCTTATAAACTTTTTATCCCAATTTTTTTTTTTTCAATAAATAATCTAATGGGTTTGGCTATGAATTTAAACCCTAGCCCCGTTATTTTTTTTCTTCAGATCTATGCATATAAAGATTTTCACATAAATTCAATTGCCCATATTGAGAATGCATACCATAAAAATATGAAATTCCTCAGAAGACATATGGAAGACATGAAGAAGACAGGAATGCATGATGCAGAAATAGCATAAGAAAAATCACAAGAATCTACCCAGATTCTGATGCTAAATCGCTCTTCCTCTGAAAACCCGTAGAGCAAGCTCCTCCCTTCTTCAGAGTTCTCGAGTCCTCCAATGCTCCAATTGCTCTCCACCTCTTTTTTTTTTTTTAAGATTCTATGAATGCTTGAATATAAAGAGCTCTCAAGAAACCTTTGGAATGCTTCTTGAAACTGCTGAAAGGTGTCACCAACTAAGCATGGGTCTTTTCCAATTCTTTTTGATGAGTCATAGAATTGTAGACACCTTGTGCTTAATTGATGCACTAACCCCCGTGTTGTTGACACATGTTAATTCCCATGCAAGCTTATAACTCCAATTTACTTTTTAAATAATTTCTATTTAAATTTTATAACTTTCATTTTAATTTTTATAACTTTTATTATTATTATTTTATTTATTACTTTATTATTATTTTATAATTATTATTAATTTTAATTTCTAGTTTTCTTTTATTTAATTTCTTTCCTCAATAATTCACATTTAATTAATCACAATCAAAATATCAAAGATCATGATATTTTATTAATCTTCTCAAATAAATAATTTATTAATTAAATCTATTTATTAAGACTTAATTAATGGAAAATTCACCATAGACCTTCAAGACAAAATATGAAAACCCATCATAGAACAAATCATACAAAATAAATCCAAAGGGTTAAAAATCATGAAAAATGTCATCCGACACATTCGGTGGGTATTCAACTTTGATACTTGTCCTAACTCACTAGGACAAATGGTTTTTAGGTTTGGGATTTGGACTTGAGAATTTATCTCCCTTCTCTTATCATTGAGATAGTATAATAGGGTACGCTCATCCTGGCAATTCAGGGAAGTCAATACCTGGTACTTGCAACCTGCAGAAAAACCATGCATGTACATACAATATATAATGCTAAGCTAAACAGACAATGGCAGGAAGTGGTGCATCATGTAGATCTCGACTAAGCAGGTGTCTACTACTCCTTTCCTTAACCACATTAGAAATGCCATACAATAAGAAAACATGCACACCATACACATGCAAGTATGGGGTAAGTAACCATAATAAAACACATGAGATAATAAACCATCTAACTAATCATCATTAATAACTGAAAACAATGTAATGATCATCATACATACATGAAATGTAACTGAATCCATATCATAATATCTGATAGTGTCAAAACAACACCACTAAACCATCAACATAAAACTAGTCTACATAGTCTGATAACAATAAGTCTAGAAAAGATGCGAACGAGGGTAGGCACTACAATAATGTTATAGTTTAAGTTGTAGATTCATTTGACAAACATATGTAAACATACATAGGCCACAATCAGTGAGGTACAAGCATTGCCGAGGACATATGAGAGGACTCCTAACCAGCATAGGAGGTTGATGGGAGAGGTATTTATGATGAAAGTTTAATACTATAAATATTTATTAAAAAAATATCATTATGCATTTGAGTAATTTAATTTTAGATACAAAGAATCATATAAATTTAGTAGTCTAACTTTGGGTTCTCCATAGCAATGATCCACTTAGTGCAACAAAAAGGCTACATTTTGATCATTCACCAACAACCTAGGATAGTATAGTTGTCATAGAATGCATCATGAGACATTTTGAGATGGCATATGCCACATTGTTTACACAAACATTGATATTATACACATTCTGATGGCATGATCAACCACATTTTGTATATGGATCTATGTATCTTGATATATATTTATGTAATTTGTCTATGGATATATGAAATTTGATATATATTTGTGTAATTTGTCTATGGATACATGTATTTTTATATATATTTTTGTCATTTATGTGCACAATGATATACATATTAATTTAGTATAGTATTGTTCAATTTATCATGGATCATGTGTATTGTTCATGTTTATGAAATATCATTCATTTTGATCATGTTTGTCATATTCAATTCAAATGCAATAATTTGTGAATAACATTTTAAGAATATTTATTATCAAATTTTGGTGCAATGTTTAATTTGAAATGCTATAATATATGTTTAATTTGAAATAATCTCTACAATCCACCTTCTTCACCCTGGTACATAACCTTTACAAAGAAAAATGAGAGCAAGTGCTATTATGAGACTTTACTACACATTCAATTTACCAAGCCCACATGACATTTTGATAATGAAAGAGAGATCCAAGGCTTCCATTAGCATCATGACATTGATATGTATGAGTTTGGATCAACAAATAGCTCTAAAATAACTAAAAATCAATATCTCAAACAAATTTCAACTAGATGTTGTTGTTAGCACATTAAAATCATAGTCATGGCAAGGTCATTTCACACCTTATATGGGTGTTTCCAACCTTGTAGGGTCATGCTCAAACCCATAACTAACTCTTTGCACTCATTTTCACTTTGCAAGAAAAAGATGCAAAAGTTGCAAAATTGCAATTTTGAGCAATTTTTGCTATAACTTAAAATTATTAATTAGAAAAATTCACCAAACTTGGTAAGGGTTTATTTTAGACTTTTACATGACCATCCTATAGCATTCAATGTCTCATTGATAGCCTGCATGAGCTTTAAGTTACAACCCTCAGAAGATCGACATCCATACACAGTTAGAGCACCTTGGAGACTCTTCCCTATGGGGTTGCCGCAGATGATGGAGGCTCTCCATGGTAGGAAAAAACATGTTACTGGGGTTCACCCAGCCATTCAGACCTAATGACACTGACAATTCATTGCCAAGATCGAAAATTTCAAAGTTACATTGTGATGCACCTATAAACTGAGGCACACTGCGAATTTTGGCATCGAGCGAGATCATTGTGCCAAATCCAAACAGAACGTGATCTCTCAAAAATGAGATAGGTTATTTTAGGGCTTGACATGACCATCCTATAGAATTTGATGTTTCATCGATAGCCCTCATGAGCTCTGAGTTATGATCCTTGAAAGATTGACCTCGATACACACTTAGAGAACATTAGAGACTCTTCAATACAGGGTGGCCATGGATGATGGAGGCTCTCTACAGCTAGAAAAATGGTGTCACTAGGGTTTACCCACCCATTAGAAACTAATGGTGCTAATGATTCAATGCCAAGATTAGTGGTTTCAAACTTACGTTGTGATGAACCTATGAACTGAGGCACACTAAGAGTTTTGACATCGAGTGAGATTGTTGTGCCGAATCCAAATAGAATTTGATCTCTTGAAAATGAGATAGTTTATTTTAGGCCTTGGCAAGACTATCCTATAGCATTTTAAGTTTCATTGATATCCCTCACGAGCTCTGAGTTATAACCCTCGAAAGATCAACCTTGATATGCACTTAGAGAACATTGGTGACTCTTTGGTATGGGGTGGCTACGAATGATGGAGACTCTCCATAGCCAAAACAAGGGTGTCATTAGGGTTCACCCACCCATCTAGAGCTAATGGAACTGATGATTTGATGCCAAGATTAGTGGTTTCAAAGTTATGTTGTGATGCACCTATGAATTGAGGCACACTACAAGTTTTAGCATTGAGTGAGATCATTGTGCCGAATCCAAATGGAATGCAATCTCTCAAAAATGAGATAGGTTATTTTATGCCTAGGCATGATTGTCATGTAATATTTGATGTTTCATCAATAGCCTTCACTAGCTCAGAGTTATGATCCTAAGAAGATCAACCTCGACGTGCACTTAGAGCACCTTGGAGAGTCTTTAGTACAAGGTGGCTGCGAATGATGGGTGCTCTCCTTTTATCTCCATAGATAGAAAAAGGATGTCACTAGGGTTAAATTTCCCATTTGAAGCTAACAAAATTGACGATTTGATGCCAAGATCAGCGGTTTCAAAGTTATATTGTGATGCACCTATGAAGTGAGGCACACTGTGAGATTTGGCATCATGCAAGATCATTGTATCGAATCCAAATGAAATGTGATATCTCAAAAATGGGATAGGTTATTTTAGGCCTTTCCATGACCATCTTGTAGCATTCAACATTTCATCAATAGCCCTCATGAGCTCCAAGTTAAGACCTTTGAAAGATCAACCTCGACAAGCACTTAGAGCACCTTGGAGACTCTTCAATATGGGGTGGTTGTAGATGATGGATGCTCTCTGTAGCTAGAACAAGGGTGTCACTAGGGTTCACCCACCCATATAGAGATAATGGAACTAATGATTCAATGCTAAGATTAGCGGTTTCAAAGTTACACTATGATTCACCTATGAACTGAGGCACACTGCAAGTTTTGGTATTGAGTGAGATCATTGTGCCAAATCCAAATGGAATGTGATCTCTTAGAAATGAGATAGGTTATTTTAGGCCTCAATATGACCATCCTGTAGTATTTGACATTTCATCGATAGAACTCACAAGCTCTAAGTTATGATCCTTGAAAAATTGACCTCGATACACACTTTGAGCACCTTGGAGACTCTTCAGTATGGGGTGGTCACAGATGATGGAGGCTCTCCATAGCCAAAACAAGGGTGTCACTAGGGTTTACCCACCCATCTGGAGCTAATGGTGCTAATGATTTGATGCCAAGATCAATGATTTCAAAGTTACACTGTGATGCACCTATGAGCTAAGGCACACTACAAGTTTTGGCATCGAGTGAGATCATTGTACCGAATCCAAATGAAACGTGATCTCTAAAAAATGAGATAGGTTATTTTAGGCCTCACGATGACCATCCTATAGCATTTTATGTTTCATCAATAGCCCTCATGGGCTCTAAGTTAAGACCCTTAGAAGATTGACCTCGACAAGTACTTAGAGCACCTTGGAGACTCTTCGATACGGGGTGGTTGCGGATGATGGAGGCTCTCCATGGCTATAACAAGGGTGTCACTAGGATTATTATTAAGCATAAAAACATTATTTTTTACCTCTCTCAAGTTTTTGGCATTGGGCATAGTGCAATTTTGGCATTAGTATGTATTAAAATCAACATTTTTTAGGTCCCTCCACATAAATTGCTTTAAGTAAAATCATCTTTATTTCTTACATTAAATCAAAAAGTTTACATTTACAATATCTCAAGTGTTTCACCATTATTAAATCAATATGAAACTACCAAAAATCATAGTGTCAAAAATAGTAGTGTCAAAAATCATAGTGTCAATAAAAGTATTGTCCAAAATAGAATAGACTTTTCTTCATTATACTCCTTATTTAGTTTTTTATCTTCATGCATGGCTACTCTTTATGATGTACCTAGATTCCCATATCATAAAAAATATTAGTAAATTATTGTATTAAACAAGATAATCATTGGTTCATCGAATCGTTCTGAACAAAATAACTTATAAAGTAAATATACCTAGTTGAGTGTTCCAATAGTATCCTCTCTCTATTTTAGGGTCTCCAACAAGGCTTCATGATCAACATTAGTAATAGTAAAAAGTTATTTTAATTTTGGTCTTCCTTGATGCTTCAAAAACTTTACATTTCTTGCTATAATAACATGCAAATATACAAGAATTATTTGTTGCTTCTAATAGTCTTCGAATGCACGAATTTCATTCCTTTTAAGTATGTATGTCTGTAGCCATGTTCCAGTGACAACCACTGAACTATCCATCATCATCTATGATTAGTTGTGTAAACTTTTGTTTACCTCTTGCATAATGTGCTAACCAATAATTTGATTTCTCATCATTCTACTATAGTGCAACCAATGCAAAGACATGTCCTAGCTAAAGAAAATCTGGTAGATGGTTATGCTCAACTAAACTTTCCATGTCATCATTTTTAATAGAGAGTATGATACACAATGGAGTAAGATAATGTGGAGCCCATGTTTCCACCCACTCACTTGACTCACAATGATCCCAATCACACTGAAAACAACTAGGACAAAAGAAAGCAAGCTATTGTGTCCAAATGGTCCATGTACTAGAATCAGAGCTCCAGAATAAATTCATTTTTTATGAGTCTCTCATTGTAGCACAATCTGATCTATCACCTATGGACCCTTCCTCAACCAACCAAAGAACTTGCATACTACTAAACCAAGATTATCCCCCTTTGATAATGCTGAACTACACAATTCAACAATGCTACAAGCATCAAGAAGGTATACTCCTAAAATCTTCAATTGCTCCTTAACTAAAGTTTCACACATGCCCCTACTCCATCATGTTCCCCTTTCCCAAGGCCAAACTCAAAAAAACTCCAAATATGAGGCACCCCCTATCTACATGCATCCTACACAACCAATAAAACATGCAAGCATTCTTGAATTGACCTATACAATTATCTGACCAAATGAGATGTCTATCCATAGGAATTGCATGCTCTTGTAAAAAATCAAAATAATTCTTGAAACAATGTGGCACAAACTCATGAGAGTGAGATCTATCATCACTCATATAAAAATGGTACTCTCTAATAATCTTTCAATTACCTTCCGCACTATCAGGGGCATGTATGTATGTTATGTGGATGAAAATAGCAATTTGAATGGAGTTGTAATACTGAGATTGTGTCTCATTTGGAGAATGCAATGTGTAGTTCTCAGCAAAGTCAACAATTGATATAATAGTGCCAATGGAAAAATTCTCATTACACATTCTAAATTGTTGATCCAACCATTGAGACCTATGACTATGTCTTGCATACTTGTACAAAAGATTTGTCTTTAAATCTGAAAGAAAACTAGCCACACCAATTTCTTTTGCAACCAATTTACATCTAGAGCCCTCACTCTTCAATGTGTATTTCATTATTTCATATACCTTTTTTTTTACTGTTGTCTTCCCAAGATCTTGTTTTCACCCCTCATGGAAACATGTGGCAAATTTGGATAAACCACCACATTCTAAACGCTTCTCATTTAAGAAAGCATTTCTATAAAAGAAACAACCATCAACTCTACGACATAAAAATTGATCTAGCAAGTCTCTTGATGATTTTGGAAGACCACTAGCACCACAATTCTCTAACATTTCTTTACTATGCAAAGTGGAATGGATGGAGCGTAATAGTTTATGGTGCATAGAAAACTTGACATGATATTTGCAACATTTATTTCAAATTTTAAATGGCACACGATAATTTGTGATATATGAAGACTTGGATGACTCTCTCTAAATTGTTTGAACAACATAGTTTGACTTACCTCCAAAAAAGTTTAGGATGTGGTATGTAGTCTCTAATGCTAATTCTCAACTTTAACGCGTCCTTAGCATTGGGTGATACTTTTGAGCTAGAGTGTCAAAACTGTGTAATTTCTTCCTTCACATCATCAGATAGCTTCTTATCAAAATGTGGAAGTCTCCCACCAAAATCCCATGTTTCATTTTGAAGAGGATCATCAATTCTTTCTCATCTACTAAGTTCTCTTCTCAAAGTAGTACAATTTGGGTTCAAGTCAATACAAGTTTGTCTCATATATCTACCATTTCTCAAATGATGACTTACCGAAGAGGTTGTAATAACACTTCGAGCAACTCTCTTATCCTTCTCCTTGCTATTTTTCCCAATGCTATTGAGAGCACTGAAAAGATTCTTCACAATAATGGCATTTCTTTCCAATTTTTTATTGACATGAAACTTCAATTTGGAAAGCATAGGTCTCATCTTTTGCATCTTTAATTAGTGCATAAAAAGTTGACATTGCTCCACCACTATCTTGTTGCCTAAAAATATCTTATATAGTCTTGATCCCATAACTAAATGGTTCTTTCTAATTTTTCCCCTTCCAAATTGGTAATAATCATTTCATCAATTTCAATTATCCATTTTGGTGTTCTAGAACCTTTATGTCAATTATAATAAGGAGATATGTAAGGGTCTTGTGCATTCTCATTTTTGACATGGTCAATCATGCAATTTACATTATGACCAGGTAGCATTTCATTCTCCAAATTTTTATTCTCTAAATTTCCAATCCTAGTATTATCGTTATCAATTGGTACATTTTCATTCTCCAACTGTACATATTCATTATCTGACTCTATGATTTCACCATCAACTAATACATCATCAGCTTGACTCTCATTTAACATACCTTGTCTCTTCCTTCGATAATTTAGCTTGTCCATTTCCCTATATGTTGCAATGTCTTTATTTGATACCTTCCTTTTGTGTTTAGCCTTTCAATGACTATTACTCCCCATTCAGATGACAATATTGTACACCTAATCATATATTATCGAACCTTTTTCAATTGTAAGGGCCACAAAAAGTAAGTTTTCTCCAAATCTAAGAAAATAACCTATGAAAAGCAATATTGTTGAGTCTGCAGTGATAAGGAATATGTTGAAAAAATCATGCTAGTATTATAAGGTATCTAATATCAAATTGGATATCCGATATCAATTTGGGTATCTAAAATTGATTCCAAAAATTTGGAGGGAATTATGGGCAATGTAAACAAATTTCATTACTATGTATGATTAAAATATATACGATTAATATTATTTATGATTTATGTATGTTTATTATTATATATGATTATTATATTATATTATTATCAAATATAATATAGTAGTATATCTTATTATTATTATAACCTATAAATATATATATATATCAATATATATGATTATTATATTATATTATTATGATTTTTACTATTAATATTAAATATAATAATGTAATACATGTAATTATTATTATGACCTATAAATATAATATATTAATATATGTATATAATTATTATATTATATTATTATGATTTTTACTATAATTATTAAATATATTATAGACAACATATATTATTATTATCATTATTATGACCTATGATCCATTTGGTTGGTTCAAATGTGTCGAAAGGGGTCACAGGTTAACCTATGACCCCTCTTGATGCATTTCATGATAATGTATGTCCCTAGGGGCCCTAAGACCCATAGGGATGCATTTGGTTGGTTTCAATGCATCGAGAGGGGTCAGAGGTTGATGCATTTCATGACAACGTTTGTCCCTAAGTGCCCTAGGGTCCCTAGGGATGCATTTGGTTGGTTCAAATGTGTTGAGAGGGGTCATATGTTCTCAACACATTTCAAGACAACATATGTTCCTAGGGGCCCTAGGGCCCCTAGGGACACATTTGGTTGGTTCAAATACATTGAAATGGGTCATAGGTTAAAATATGACCCCTCTCGCCACATTTCATGACAACGTATGTCCCTAGGGGCCTAGGACCTCTAGGGATGCATTTGGTTGGTCCGAATGCATTGAGAGGGGTCATAGGTTAGCCTAATAGCCCTCTTGATGTATTTCATAACAACGTATGTCCCTAGGGGCCCTAGGGCCACTAGGGATGCATTTGGTTGGTTCAAATGCTTTGAGAGGGCTCATAATTTAAAATATGACCCCTCTTGATGTATTTCATGACAACATATGTCCCTAGGGGACCTAGGGCCCCTAGGGACACATTTTCTTCTTTCAAATGCATTGAGAAGCTATGACCTCTCTTGACGCACTTCATTAAAACATATGTCCCTAGGGGCCTGAGTATTTGGTTGGTTCAAATGCATCAAGAGGGGTCGTAGGTTAATCTATGACCCCTCTAGATGTATTTCATGACAATTTATGTCCCTAGGGCCCCTAGGGATGAATTTGGTTGGTTCAAATGTGTTGAAAGGGGTCATAGGTTAACCTATGACCCCTTTGGATGCATTTCATGAAAACATATGTCCCTAGGGGCTCATTTGGTTCGTTCAAATGTATTGAGAGGTGTCATAGGTTAAGCTATGACCCCTCTAGATGCATTTTTTGGTTGGTTTGAATGTGTTGAGAGGGGTCATAGGTTCATCAATGACCCTTGTTGACACATGTCATAACAACATATGCCCATAGGGACACATTTGGTTGGTTGGAATATTTCATGAGAATGTATCTCCCTAGGGGCCCTAGGACCCCTAGGGATGCATTTGGTTGGTCTAAATGCATCGAGATGGGCCATAGGTTAACCTATGACCCCTCTTGATACATTTCATGAAAACATATATCCCTAGTGGCCCTAGGGCCCCTAGGGACATATTTGATTGGTTTGAATGTGTCGAGAGGGGTCATCAGTTAACCTATGACCCCTTTCAAAACATTTCATGACAAAATATGTCACTAGGGGCCTTAGGGCTCCTAGGGATGCATTTGGTTGGTTTGAATGCATCGAGATTGGTCATAGGTTAACCTATGACCCCTCTCGACACATTTCATGACAATATATGTCCCTAAGGCCTTAGGGTCCCTACGGATGCATTTAGTTAGTTCTAATGTGTTGAGAGGGGTCATAGGTTATCCTATGACCCCTCTCAATGTATTTCATGACAAAGTATGTACCTAAGAGAATTCGAACCCCTAAGGACACATTTGGTTCATTCAAATGCTTTGAGAGGGGTCATAGGTTAACCTATGACAACTGTCAACACATGTCATGACAATGTATGCCCTTAGGGGTCCTAGGGCACCTAGGGATACATTTGGTTGGTTTGAATTCATTAAGAGGGGTGATAGGTTAACCTATGACCCTTCTTGATGTATTTCATGACAACATAACATATTTGGTTGGTACGAATGAATCGAGAGTGGTCATAGTTTAACCTATGATGCATCTTGATGCATTTCATGACAACGTATGTCCCTAGAGGCCCTAGAAACCCCAGGGATGGATTTGGTTCATTCAAATGTGTCAAGAGGCCCTCTCAATGCATTTCATGAAAATGTATGTTGGTAGGCACCGTAGGGGTCGTAGGGACACATTTGGTTGGTTTGAATGCATTACATGATAATGTATATTCCTAGGGGCCATAGTGCCCCTAGGGATGCATTTGGTTGGTTCCAATGAGTTAAGAGGGGTCATAGGTTAACCTATGACCCCTCTCAACCCATTTCATGACAACATATGTCCCTATGGGCCCTAGGACCCCTAGGGATGCATTTGGTTGGTTCAAATGCATTGAGAGGGGTCATAGGTTAACTTGTGACCCCTCTCAATGCATTTTATGACAACATATGTTCCTAGGGATACTTTTGGTTGGTTAGAATATGTTGAGATGGGTCATAGGTTAACCTATCACTCCTATTAACACATTTCATGAAAATATATGTCCCTAAGGATACATTTGATTGGTTTGAATGCGTCAATACCTATGACCCCTATCAACACATTTCATGAAAAGATATGTCCCTGGGGGCCCTAGGGCCTCTAGGAATGCATTTGGTTTGTTTGAATGCATTGAGAGAGGTCATAGGTTAAACTATGATCCCTCTTGATGAATTTTATGACAAAATATGTCCCTAGGGTCCCTAGGACCCCTAGGGATGCATTTGGTTGGTTTGAATGTGTCAACAAGGGTCATAGGTTAACCTATGACCTCTATCAATGCACTTCATGACAAGACATATTCATAGGGGCCCTAAGGCCCCTAAGGACTGATTTAGTTGGTTCCAATGCATCAAGAGGGGTCATAGGTTAACCTATAACCCTTCTTGATCCATTTTAAATACAACATATGTCCCTAGGGGCCTTAGGGATGCATTCGGTTCATTTGAATGAATGTCGAGGAGTCATAGGTTAATATATGACCCCTCTCCATGCATTTCATGATAACATATATCCCCAACTGCCCTAGGGCCCCTAAGGACTAATTTGGTAGGTTTGAATAAGGTGGGAGGGGTCATAGCTTAACCTATGACCCCTCTCAATGCATTTCATAACAATGTATGTCTCTAGGGGCCCTAGGGCCCCTAGGGACATATTTGGTTGATTCAAATGCATCGAGAGGGGTCATAGATTAACCTATGACCCCTCTCAATGCATTTCATAATAACACATGTTGCTAGGTGCCCTAAGGCCCCTAGGGACTGATTTGGTTGGTTCCAATACATTGTGAGATGCATTTCATGACAACATATAACCCTAGGGGCCTTGGGGACGCATTAGGTTGGTCCAAATGTATTGAGAGTGGTCATAGGTTAACCTATGACCGCTCTCAATGCATTTCATGATAATATATGTCCCTAGGTGCCCTAGGGCCCCTAGGGATGCATTTGGTTGGTTTGAATGCATCAAGAGGGTTCATAGGTTAACCTATGATTCCTCTCAATGTATTTCATGACAATGTATGTCCCTAGGGGCCCTAGGACCCATAGAGATGCATTTGATTTATTCAAATGTGTCAATAGGGGTCATAGGTTAACCTGTGACCCCTCTCAATGCATTCCATCACAACATATGTCTGTAGGGGTGATAGGGAACCTAAGAATGCATTTGGTTGGTTTGAATGTGTCAAGAGGGGTCATAGGTTAACCTATGGGCACTCTCGACATAGTTCATGATAGCATATGTCCTTAGGTGCCTTAGGGCCCCTAGGGATGCATTTGGTTGGTTCAAATATATTGAGAGGGGTCATAGGTTAACCTATGAACCCTCGTAATGCTTTTCATGGTGACATGTCACTAGGAGCACTGAGGCCCCTACAAAAATATTTGGTTAATTTGAATGGGTTGAGAAGGGTCATAGATTAACCTCTGACCCCTCTTAACACATTTCAGGACAACGTTTGTCCTTAGGAGTGCTAGGACCCCTAGGGACACATTTTCTTGGTTCAAATGCATCAAGAGGGGTCATAGGTTAAGATATGACCCCTCTGGATGCATTTCATGACAACATGTCCCTAAGGGCCTAAGTTGCATTTGGTTTGTTCGAATGCGTCGAGAGGGGTCATAGGTTAACTTATGACTCCTCTTGACACATTTTATGATGAAATATGTCCCTAGGGGCCCTAGGGCCTTTAAAGACTGATTTGGTTGGTTCAAATGCATCTTAACCTATGACCCCTCTTGATGCAATTCATGACAAAAAATGTTCTTAGGGGCCCTATGACCCCTCTCGGTGCATTTTGTGGCAATGAATGTCTCTATAGGTCCTAGGGACCATAGATATGCATTTGGTCAGTTTCGTTGCATTAAGAGGGGCCATAGGTTCGCCTATGAACCCTCTCGATGCATTTCATGACCACATATGTCCCTAGGAGTCCTAGGAACCCTAGGGATGCATTTGGTTAGTTTAAATGCATCGAGAGGGGTCATAGGTTAACCTATGACACCTCTTGATGCATTTCATGACAACCTAATGCATTTGGTTGAATGAATTGAGAGGGGTCATAGGTTAACCTATGACCCCTCTCGATGCATTTCATGACAATGTATGTCCCTAGTGGCCTTAGGACCCATAGGGACAAACTTGGTTGGTTCAAATGTGTTGAGAGGGGTCATAGGTTAACCTATGACTGCTCTCAATGCATTTCATGACAACATATGTCCATAGGGGCCATAGGGCCTATAGGGACACATTTGTTTGGTTTGAATGCATCAAGAGACCTATGACTGCTCTCGATGAATTTCATGACAACATATGTCCCTAGGGATGTATTTAGTTGGTTTGAATGTGTAGAGAGGGATCATAGGTTAACCTAGTCCCTCTCAATGCATTTTTTGACAACATATGTCGCTAGGTGCCCTAGGGCACTTAGGGACTAATTTGGTTGGTTTCAATGCATTGAGAGGGGTCATATGTTAACCTATGATCCCTCTCAATGCATTTCATGACAAAATATGTCCCTAAGGGCCCTAGGAGCACATTTGGTTGGTTTGAATGCATCGAGAGGGGTCATAGATTAACCTATGACCACTCTTGATGTGTTTCATGATCATATATGTCCCTAGAGGCCCTAGGGCCCCTTTGGAGGCATTTGGTTGGTTTGAATGCATTGAGAGGGGTCATAGGTTAACCCATGTCCCCTTGAAATACATTTTATGACAATGTATGTCCCTAAGGGCCCTATGACCTAGAGGGATGAATTTGGTTGGTTGAAATGCATTGAGAGGGGTCATAGATTAATCTATGACCCCTCTTGACACATTTAATGACAAAAAAAGTCCCTAGGGGCCCTAGAGTCCATAGGAAACATTTAGTTTGTTTGAATGCATTGAGTGGGGTCATAGGTTAACCTATGACCCCTTTTGACACATTTCATGACAACATATGTCCCTAGGGTCCCTAGGGCGCCTAGGGATGCATTTGGTTGGTTTGAATGCATCAAGAGGGGTCATGCGTTAGACAAATTTCATGACAAAATATGTCCCATGGGGCCCTAGGGACCCTAAGGATTCATTTGGTTGGTTCACTTGCATCAAGAGGGGTCATAGGTTAATCTATGACCCCTCTTGATGCATTTTATGACAACATATGTCTCTAGAGACCATAGGAACCCTAGGGATGGATTTGGTTGGTTTGAATGCATTAAGAGGGGTCATAGGTTAACTTATGACCCGTCTTGTCGCATTTCATGACAACATATGTCCCTAGGAACCCTAGGGCCCCTAAAGACACATTTGGTTGGTTCAAATGCATTAAGAGGGGTCATAGGTTAACCTATGACCCTGTCGACACATTTCATTACAACATATGTCACTAAGGGCCCTAGGCCCCCTAGAGACACGTTTGGTTGGTTGTCTTATGGCCCCTCTCAATGCATTTCAAGACAACTAATATCTCGTTTGGTTCTAATGCATCGAGATGGGTCATAGGTTGACCTATGATCCCTCTCAATGCATTTCATGACAACATATGGCCCCAGGACCCCTAGGCCCCCTAGGGACACATTTGATTGGTTTGAATGCATCGAGAGGGGTCATAGGTTAACCTATGACCCCTATGACCCCTCTTGACACATTTCATGAAAAGATATGTCCCTAGGGACCCTAGGGCCCCTAGGGACTGATTTAGTTGGTTTGAATGCATTGAGAGGGGTCATTTGTTAACCTATGACCCCTCTCGATGCATTTCATGACAACATATGTCTAGTTGGTTTGAATGTATTGAAATGGTTCATAGGATAACCTATGACCCCTCCCAATGCATTTCATGACAACTTATGTCCCTAGTTTCCCTAGGGCCCCTAGGGATGCTTTTGGTTGGTTTGAATGCATCGAGAGGACCTATGACACCTCTAAATGCATTTCATGACAATGTATGTCCCTAGGGTCCCTAGGGCCCCTAGAGATGCATTTTGTTGGTTTAGATGCATTGAGAGGGGTCACAGGTTAACCTTTGACCCCTCTTGATGCATTTCATGACAACAAATTTCTCTAGGGGCACTAGGTCCCTTAGGGACGCATTGGGAATGTGATGAATGGGGTCACTAGGGGCATTAGGGACATATATTGTCATGAAATGTGTCAAGAGGGGTCATAGGTTAATCTATGACCCCTTTCAATGCATTTCATGATAATATTATACTTAATAATAATAATATAATACTATATATTTTAATTTAGTAATAATATATTACTAGATTATATAACAATAATAATCATATATATTGCTAGATATTATATTTAATAATAATAATAACCATATATGTTATTATATATAATAATAATAATCATATAATATTACTATATATATTTAATAATAATATTTATCATATATATTACTATATTATATTTAGTTATAATAGTAATAATCATAATAATCATACATATTACTATATATAATAATAATTATAATCATATATAATAACAAAATTCATAATCATATGTAATAATAATAATGCCCACACTTCACAAATTTTTGTTTCCCTCTAATATGTGTTATTTCCCTCCAAATTTTCCAATGTGGGTGGTTTCCCTCCCGATTGAAAAATTTGGACTTTTTGGGTACCTGATTTCATATCTGGTATTTGATTTGTGATTTGATGCCTTATTTGAAATCAGGTATTTGATTAGGCTTGGTATTTACCAAACCTATTTGGTCAACCCAAAAAACATGTTTGAGAAGGGTTTCACTGACACTCAGACTTCAAGTAGCTATTTGACAATATTATTTTCATCAAAATTGAATAAAATGAAACGGGTTTTTGTATAATACTCTCAAGATTCCATTGATATAATTGTTGTCAAATTCTGAGTTCGATAAGTATTTATTAGTTAATTTTCAATGAAAATGATTGTAAAGTGTTGATTGACATACTAGTTAAAAAATACCTATAACTTTCAAATAGTATAACATTTTCAAAATCCAAAAGTTGCGTCACATTCTATGCTTTGCCTAGTATAAGGAAAAAAATTAATTTAGTAAAGTTTTCAATTAGTTAAGGTGATCAAACACTGAAGTTTTTTTATTTTGAAAATTTTTAGTAGAAAATTCATATTTAATTATTTATTTGGAATAAAAATACCCAAAAATATGCATTGCATTTGGCATGAGTCTACTTTTTATATCTATAATTATATTAAAAAATAATGTCAGTTGATTTGGGTTAAGGTGGTTAGACATACACCTACTTTTTATTTTTGACCTAAAAAATTTTAGTACTGCATTAAGATCCAAACTTTTGACCAATCAAATATTTTTTTCTCCAGATAAGGCCTAGTAGTTTAGAAACTACATTCAATTTCCTATAGATTATTTTCTTGCAAATTTTTGATATAAAATCCAAAACCACTTTAAAATTATGTGTCAATTTGACATAACCTTGATTTGCTAGTTTTTCACTACAACTTAAGGCCATAGTTTGGTTGACCATGATCCTGCACATACCCAATACATCACTTTCTTGCACAGCTTTTTTGAATTTACATGATGTCCTTTGCATAAATAATATGTCTTTACACAAATGGTTGCTAGGTCAGCTAAGACCATAATATACTTTTCTAACTTAGAGTGAACATCTAGGATGTTGACCCTAATTGGTTAAGTAATTATTTTGTAAACAAAATAATTCCTTCTTTTAATTATGTTGTCATGTTTCACTGGTAAAACAAAAATATCTATTTTTCGTATAGTTCATACTAACTTTCAAGGTTATACACATCATCATTAACATGTATATTATTCTATCAAACTTTTCTAGTCATAATATGACATTAGTAACAAGTTACATTCAAAATAAGACACTATTGTAAACCAAATTCATACAGACAATTTTTTGAGTGTCAAAAGCTAAGTATCTTTATTTTTGAGCTTTCCTATAAGCATGTGCATCATATATTTTCATAATTTAAAATAATTTCATATCTTCATTAGCCAATTGTGAACACCTTTATGCAAGAAGGTCAACCTTGACCAAGTCAAGTTTAGTTTATAGATTTGATGATATATAAGACTAATATGTTGTTTATTTGTGCCTACAACACATGATTCATCTCCAAGAGAATCCCTTTGGAGACTTCCTTGTCATAGTAAAAGAGAGATTGTTCAAGCTAGATGAGGATGATATATAGTAGCTGAGAGATATAGGGCTATACTAGGTAGCATTCCTACCATAGATCAAACTACATCAAGCCATGTTATTAGCTCTTATAGAGAGGTGGGATGAGGATACATTCTTCCTTCATCTTCCCTCAAGAGAGCTCATGGTTACATTAGAGGATGTCTACAGGATCCTACAACTTCTAGTCTAAGGTGAGATCATTAGACCTAGAGCTCAGTGAGTCTTTGAGGATATCCTTGTAGACAAGGAGTATTGTTTGGGACATGTTACTTAGATGTGGACCTAATTAGATCATGTCCTTCTATCATTCATATTGTTAGGCCCTACCCCTTCACTACGAAGAATGATGCTTGGTATAGTATCCTTTCTTGTACTGCCAAAATTGAACGGTACAATATTTTTGATACCACTTAGTTAATTTATATAGAGGATGGAGAGTGAGAGAACTATATTCTCATGGACTTACAACCTGCTATCTTAGTTATACCATGAGCTATGTCAATTGGTGAGATATTAGATAGAGAGCCTATCGATATGCACTCTCTTACAAATTTGGTTGTTTGAGCACTTTACATGTATACATCCATTGGGTATCCAAGTGATGGTAGATGTGAGCACAACAAGAGTCTATTCCTATCCATTGATGAATGCTTGGTAGTTTAGAGATATCTTGTATTGGAGAGTATCTCTAGACTACATTCTGAGTGTGGATGCGATATGGATACCCTAATGCTAGATGATAGAGTGGCCTAATACTCAATTATGTGATAGAGGGCCACACCACTCTAACAACTCACAACCAAGAATTCAACAATATAGAGACCAAGAAATAAAATGCTTCACAAATAATTTTATTATACTTGAAAAATCCTTACAACACCCACAAGATGATATGACTTCTTCCACATAAGAGAAATCCTAAATAAGAGTCTTCAGACCTTCTAGCTTCTACTTCTCAAACTACTACTCCTCAAGCTTCTCCTTGAGCTTCTCCTCAAGCTACTCCTTGAGCTTCTACTCCTCAAGCTTTCCCTTGAGCTTTCACTTCTCAAGCTTCTGCTTGAGCTTTCACCTTCTTCTTGAGCTTGAGCTTCTCCAAGCTTGATTAGAAATGTTCATATGCCTTGCTTAAATAGGCACTTACCACCCAAGACATTACAAACACAACCAATGTGGGATAAAAGGTAAATACAACTACCTTTAAATAAATATTAAATTCCCACCCAAATACAACTAAGCACCCAACAAATATTAAATACATGATTTATCCAAAACCTTCTAAAATTTCCACCTATACACCTCGATTAATGGAATGACAACTATTTTTCTTATTTATGCCACCCATGCACCTCGAAAATAGAAATTCCTTTTTTCCCTTTTTTCTCCTTTTTCCCCTTTTTAATTTTTTTATATTATTTCTCCTCTAATTTTTGTCACTTTCTCTCTCCTCCACAAAATTTTTTAAATTTTTTTTTAATTTTTATTTTTTTCAAAATTTTATTTTTTCAATTTTTTTAATTTTTTTTTCCAATAATTTTCCAATGCAAGATGCTCCTGCATTAGACTCCCCCGGTAGATAGAAAAGTGTGTCCCACACTTGGATGCCAAAAAGAAAATCTACAACCATCTTCATCTTCACCAAAGGTTTCCACCTCAATAGGGACAACAAAACCACCATGCAAATCCTCCATACCAACATCTCAACCATCCAATCAACAAGCTCATGCACAAGAACAAACTGAATGTAATGCTTCATTACCAAACTCCCATTCACATCAGCAACTAGTGAATTCACACCCATAGCAACAAACCCCACATCAACAGCCACATGTAGATCTCCATCAACACATGCCAAACTCTCAACACCAGCAACCTCATTGCTCACAAAAAGATGCTCTACAATACATAACTCACCTCCAACAATTGGATCATTCACGACCGAGTGCTCTGCAACATACAAGTCACCACCAACATCAACTAGATCATCCATGACCAAATGCTCTACAGTCTCCATGTTAGACTCAACCAACTGATCATGAAAACCAACCTCGATCCCAACATCAATAACATTAGGAATATCTTCAGCAACAACCTCTAGTTGCTCTACAGGTTCTGCATCAGGCTCCACAAACTGATCAGCAAAACCATCCTCTTCCACCTTGACCTTCTTAGCTTGATTAGCAAATCTAGCATCCAACCGAGAAATCATCTTAGAAAAATTCCTCTCCACTATATCATGGATTTTCGCAATCATCTTAGGGTCCAATCCTCTTGGAGCTATCTCCCAAGATCTTCTAAACCCTCTGCAACAAATCCTTCCCACCCTCCTTGTGACAACCAAATTGTTTGCAAGTCAGATCACAACCTGCCACCTCGTACGAGCAATTAGGAACCACATCACAAGTCTAGGACAATGGATTTGCAATCCACCAGCTCTGATAAACTTCACCCAACCAAGGTCCTGGTACAAACTACCTCAGACTTCGGCGATTTGCTTGTACACTCAGGAACTCCTGCTCTGATACCACTTGATAGAGGGCCACACCACTCTAACAAATCACAACCAAGAATGCAACAATATAGAGACCAAGAAAAAAAATGCTTCACAAATAATTTTACTATACCTGAAAAATCCTTACAACACCCACAAGATGATATGACTTCTTCCACATAAGAGAAATCCTAAATAAGAGTCTTCACACCTTCTAGCTTCTACTTCTCAAACTACTACTCCTCAAGCTTCTCCTTGAGCTTCTCCTCAATCTACTCCATGAGCTTCTACTCCTCAAGCTTTCCCTTGAGCTTTCACTTCTCAAGCTTCTCCTTGAGCTTTCACCTTCTTCTCGAGCTTGAGCTTCTCCAAGCTTGATTAGAAATGTTCATATGCCTTGCTTAAATAGGCACTTACCACCCACGACATTACAAACACAACCAATGTGGGATAAAAGGTAAATACAACTACCTTTAAATAAATATTAAATTCCCACCCAAATACAACTAAGAACCCAACAAATATTAAATACATGATTTATCCAAAACCTTCTAGAATTTCCACCTATACACCTCGATTAATGGAATGACAACTATTTTTCTTATTTATGCCACCCATGCACCTCGAAAATAGAAATTCCTCTTTTCCCTTTTTTTCTCCTTTTTCCCCTTTTTATTTTTTTATATTATTTCTCCTCTAATTTTCGTCACTTTCTCTCTCCTCCACAAAATTTTATTTTATTTATTTATTTATTTTTTCAAATTTTTTTTTTTCCAATAATTTTCCAATGCAAGATGCTCCTGCATCATTATGGATGAGATACTCATAGTGGAAAAATTTACTAGAGAGTTATCTAAATCACATAGTTGTACCATACTACTATGATAGGATGATGATATAGTTTGGCTTAGTACATGGAATCCCTAGTAGTACCTCACTATGTGCATCTAACGAGGTATTATTAGTGACATGATGCATATGTCTACCACTGGCAAATGATATAGAGGAAAGTGATTTCAATGATATAGAAGATAAAGAGCTACCATGAGATGTGACCTACTCAAGCATAAGTGGAGATTACATTAGGTACTAGATTCTGTAGGGGTCTCATCCCATCTTCCCTAAGGATTATCTGACAGGTGATGCAGGTGCTTTTGAGAGGACACATCAAGATGATGCTATAGAAGAGGAGGATGAGGATATCATAGATGAGGAGGAGCACATCTTTGAGGGAGATCTCATGGAGGAGGAGAGAGAGGAGGAGAGAGTAGAGGAGAGAGAAGAGGAGAAAAAAAGGAGATACTCCTAGCCAGTGATATTGGTGCAGATGTACACATTTATCATGTATCACCACTAAGATCATGAAACTCTTCATGTGGCCACATAGAGACACCACTAGTGAGGCCTAGAAACAAAAAGCATGGAGAGAGTAGTCACTCCATGCCCTCACCATTTAGACCTTTCAATGATTTCTCAGAGGGAGACTCAGGTATGAAATAATAGAATATAATTAAATATGTAATTTCATTTGAAAAAGTATGAAATTGATAAATGTAACATTGGTGCAAGAGCACCCACTCTAGATTCATCATAGAAGACACCTAAGGGTTCTAGATAGTTCACTTAGGATAGTTTGGCACATTGATCCAGTTGTAAGGCCTAGTTCTAGGATTAGGCATATTTATGAGCCCTTGGGTAACCAAGGTCAAATATGATAAAAAAGCCTAAAAGTACATTGGATTCTAGGTTTTTAATGGTTTTTAATAACTAGATCCATGTTGGATCACTTAGTTTAGGTCTTGACCAAGTTTGGTCTTCAGATTTACATTTTTGTAAATTTTTCCAAAATTACTCAAAAATTGTTAGCAACTTTTGAGCAAGTTTGCAAAAAGTGTCATACATTCAAAATCTATTGCTCCAAATGGACATGTAGTTTAAACTGACCATGTAACCATTGAATAAGTCCTATAAATCCTTATAGTCTAATGATAGGAATTGCAATTGTAATTTGTCATTGAAAGCAATAAAAATCAACATTTTTCATTGCAAAACACATGTTGTGGACCCTTGTAAAGAATTGTATAGAAGTAAGAACATGTTCTAGTAGTTCTAGAAGTTGAAGGATTGAATCTAATTTCATTTTCTCCAAGTCTCATGTTTTAATCATCCATAGTTTAAATGTTATTGAATTTGTTTTGTTTGCTGCTTAGGATTCAGCCTAGTAATCAACATCTTGCTAGGGCTAGGTCATTTTGACACATTCCACCATGGGAAATTGATGCCCTTTAATGGAATGCAAGGTGAAAAATTATTCTTTCATATTCTACATGTTGTTTCCGAGGAAGTGTAGGGAGTTGAGTTTTTTGCCATACCCTAGGTGTGCAGCATCATGAGTACACCAATCAACATTCATAATAGTCCCTTCTAGATTGAGTTTTTGGATTCTTCATAGGCTAATACCTTGGAATATTGTTTATTTTACATGGCCCCACTTATCCTGGTAGTTGGATTTAATTTCTCTTTTTTAGAAAGCATAATTGTAGAGTAATTGGAGCCTTAATTAGGCTTAGGAATCTAGCCTAGTGCTGCAACAGTAGCAACCTCTGTTCCTCTCCATGCTTGGGTGATTTAGCATGTTTTATAAAACCCAAAAGTGTATTCAAATCCCTAGTAAATTCACCATGTTGTTTGAAATAATTCAAACAGATGCGTCATTCTCATTCTAGGTGGGCTACAAGCCAATTTATTGGTTTTCAAAGCAACTTCATGTTATAAGTTTTCTTTGATGAAATGAATCATTGATTCATGTTGGTTAGGACCAAAATAGGACATATCAGGGATTTTAGGTCACCCCTCATCTTTGTATCTAGTTTTTGGGGTTTGATCGCTCTTTTGGCTAAGGGAATCTGTTAGTGTATTTTGAGTTTTTGTTGCTTAGAACTTGGGTAGACCTAGTGATTAGGCTACCTTGTCTTGTGGGGTTGTGATAACCTTCCTATAAGCCCATTTCCATACTTATTATAGGTATTTGGCAATAGGACCCTTCAACTTGGGTGTTGAGGGAATTTGAGAATTTCTACTATTCTTGTTGTTTGAAGACTTCTAGTGCCTACTACTGCATCAAGTGGTATTAGAGCCATGTATGAACCTAAGAGTGAGGAGATCCTTACAAGGGTTACAAAAAATGAGTTAGCAAATATGGTGAGAAAATAAAAAAGGATACAAATAAGGCCTTAACTTAGAGGCTTCATGAACTTGAGAAGAAGCCTGTGAACAAAGACAAACAAAATGGGTCTAAAGATGAAGAAGGGAGTGATGAAGAAGAGAATTACCCTAAGAAACACATCCCTATAGACCAAAGGTCTCCCATTGATGCCTTAAAATCCATGGGAAGGAGAACCATGGAGGAGAAGATAGATTTTCGGATTTTCAATGGTAAGATGAATGTAGATATAGCCATGGATTAGATAGAGCCTTTGACCACATTCTTTGAATGTGAAGACATCCCTAAAAAGAAAAGGGTAAAGATGGCAAGATCCAAGTTGAAGGGGGCAGCCCTAACTTGGTGGAACTTCATCTAGATAGAGAGGTTGAAGAATAGGAAAAACATGATCAATTCATGGAATAGAATGATAGCTTTGATCAAAGAAACCTATGTACTTGAGGATTATGGATTACAACCCCATAGGAGGAAACAAAGTCTAAAACAAAAAGACATGGATGTAGGCACATACAAATAGGAGGTCCTACAACTATATATGAAGACCAATATGGTAGAAGATGAGAAGGAGAAATTGGAAAGATACATGAATGGTTTGAAGGTGCTCATTCAAGAGAAACTTAGCCTACATTGCCCTACCATAGTTAACAAGTCCTATCAAATGACACTAAAGGTGGAGGAAAAATAGAAGAGAAAGAAAGATTTTGGCAAAGGGAAGAACAATGATAGTGGGAAGAACAATTCTTGGAACAAGGGACAAAGTAGTGGCAGCAACAAAAAGATCTCTAACCAAGGAGATAAAGAAATGGTGACTCTAATGCAAGAGGAAACTATAGAGGAAGAAAAAATGTAGGAAGAGGTAATGGATCTTTGAAGTATTTCAATTGTAATCAAATGGGAGACCATGTAGGAAGATGCCCAGAGAAGAGGAACAATAAGAATCAAGGTGAAAGGAGAGAAACATTTGTCCAAGAAGATAAGCAAGAAGACAATGCTAATGGTAGAGAATTAGAACTAGAGGAAGAAGCATGTTTGGTGATGAGGCAAGTTTTCCTTCAAGTATGACAAACTCAAGATCCTCCACAAGGGAAGAATCTCTTTAGGACAAAGATCAAATGACAAGGAAAGGTATGAAATGTTCTTGTAGATTATGGTTCAAATAAACATATTGTGTCTTGTGAAATGGTGTAGAAGTTAAATCTTCCTAAGAAGCCACACCCTTACCCCTATCATGTGTCATGGTTAACCAAAGGTCAACAAAATCTACTCACAAAACAAGATTGGGTAGAGTTTTCTATATTTGATTTTAAGGACAAATTCCTTTGTGATGTAGTTGAGATGGATGCCTCACACATCCTTTTAGGTAGGCCCTAACAATTTGATGTTGATCTTGTACACCATTGTAGTAAGAACACCTACTCCATCACCAAATATGGGAAGACCTTCAGTATGAAGCCCTTGCCTGATAATAATTCTAAAAAAGAGCCCACTGTGATTATCATAGGAGAAAAAGAGATGTTAAAAACCTTTAAGGAATCTAATATGGAGTCATTTATTATGATTTAGAAACCTAAGGATAACACTAGGTTTGATCAAAAGGAGCCCATACCAAATGAAATTGGTAAGTTGCTCCAAAAGTACAAAGATGTCACTACTAGTGACTTGCCCCCTAGTGTCCCTCCCCTTAGGGACATTAGCCATCAAATAGGCCATATACCAAGCTCATCCTTTCCTAATAAGGCACCATATAAAATGACACCATTGCAGCATGCAGAGATTGCAAAACAAGTTACTGAATTGTTTGAAAGAGGACTCATTCAAAAGAGTCTTAGTCCTTGTGTCATACCTTCAGTCTTGACCCCTAAAAAGGATAGAAAAATGAGGTTATGTATGGACAGAAAGGCTCTAAACAAGATCACCATGTAAGGTACAGGTTTCCCATGCCAAGGATTGAAGACCTATTAAATAAACTAGGAGGTGCTTACTACTTCACCAAGATAGACTTGAAGTCTGGTTACCATCAAATAAAAATCAAGCTAGGAAATGAATGGAAGAAAAAATTCAAGACAATCAAAGGTTTTTTTGAATGGTTTGTAATGCCTTTTCGTTTAAGAAATGTCCCTAGTACTTTTATGAGGCTTATGAATGAGATATTCATAGGATTTATTAGCAAATTTTTTGTAATTTACCTTGATGATATACTAATATTCAGCCATAGAAAGGAAGAACATCTTAATCATGTGGGATAGGTACTAGGAAGACTCCATTAGCTCAAGTTGGTAATCAACTCGGAAAAATTTATGTTTATGAAAAAGGAACTTGTGTTCCTAGGATTTGTAATTTCACAAGGTACCATCAAGATGGATCCTGAGAAGGTAGATGCAATCATCAATTGGCCTCCACCAAGAATCCAGGTGATGTGAGAAGCTTTCATGGGCTTTCAACTTTCTATAGAAAGTGTATTAAGAAATTTAGTCATGTGTGTGCACCAATGTTGGAAACAATAAAAGGTGGGAAGAAAACCTAGTTTGCATGGACAAAGGAAGCAAATGAAGCATTCCAATACTTGAAGAATAGAGTATCTCAGTATCCTATCTTGGTTCTACATAATTTCAACAAATTCTTCACTATAGAGATAGATGAAAGCAATTTAGCTATGGGTGTTGTCCTAAGCCAAGAAGGAAAACCAATTGTTTTCTTCTTAGAGACATTAAATGAGGCTAAAAGAAAGTACTCTACATATGACCTAGAGCTTTATGCTATGGTCCAAGCCCTTAAGAAATTGAGTCATTATCTGATTCCAAAGGAATTTTTTTTCTATATGGACAATCATGAATTGAGTTTTCTAAATTCACAAGAAAAACTTTCAATCAGGCATCTTAAATGGGTAGAACAATTGCAGGCCTTTACCTTCAATATCAAGTATAAAAAGGGTGTAGCAAACAAAGTTTTTGATGCTTTAAGTAGGAGGATTGGTCTTGTTGAAGAAGTGAAACTTCAAAGTGTTGGCATTGAATCTCTCAAAACTTGTACCTAGATGACCCTAGTTTTGTAGAGATATATCAGATTTGTACAAAGATGGAGGGCATATATCATACTGATTATTCTAAATATCTAATTTAGAATGGTCTTCTCTTCAAAGGAGCACAACTATGCATACCAAAGTTCTCAATGAGAGAAAATATAATAAGGGAAAAACATTGTGGTGGCCTAGGAGGTCACTTTGGTGTTGACAAAACAACAAACATGATGAATAGAAGTTATTTTTGGCCCAAGATGAACAATGAAGTTGACAAATTCATTGAATGTTGTACCATTTTCATAAAAGCTAAGGGGATGACAACAAATCAAGGGCTCTACCAACCCTTACCAATCCCTTTAAGACCTTGGGAATCCATATAAATCCATGGGATTTTTCATGGGACTACCCAAAGCCAAGCAAGGTTATGATAGTGTATTTGTCATAATGGATAGATTCGAAAAGATGGCACACTATGTGCCATGCAAGAGCACAAATGATGCATTTCATATATCCAATCTCTTCTTTAAGAAAGTAGTTAGAATTCATGGCTTGCATTAGACAATAGTATCAGATAGAGATGTGAAATTTCAAGGGTACTTTTGAAGGACACTCTTCAAGAAGTTGGGTACAAATCTCACTTATAGTTCATCCTATCATCCATAGATAGATGGGCCAACTGAGATTGTGAACAGGTCCCTAGGAAATGTCCTAAGATGCCTAATTAAACAATACTCTTAAAGTTGGGATATAAATTTTCCCCAAGAAGAATTTTCCTTCAATGACTCTATTAATAGGTCAATAGGAAAAACACCATTTCAAGAAGTCTATGGTCTACACCCCAAGGGACCATTAGATCTGATCGAGCTTCCCTATGATTTTAAAATTAATGCTCAAGGACAAGAATTGGTAGAACTAATAATAAAGGTACAACAACAAGCGATGGAAATGTTGCAAAAGTCTAGTTTGAAATAAAAAGAGAATGCTAACAAGACAAGGAGAGAAGTCCACTTCAAATTAGGACACAAAGTTTGGGCTTTTCTAAGGAAGGAGAGACTACCCAAAGGAACGTACTCCAAACTATAGATGAAGAAAGTAGGCCCCTGCTGCATACTCAACAAGATAGGTCATGATGCCTATGAGATCTATCTTCAAGAAAATTTGTATATCTCCCCTATATTCAATATTGTAGATCTCACACCTTACAAGGTTACTGCAAGATCATGAGATCAGCATGATGTAGACAACAATGATGAAGATTATGTGACTAATCTTCCACCAAGAAAACTAGTGTATTTAGGGTAGATATTAGATAAAAGCTTCTAAAGCAAACAAGAACCAAGAAGTACATGTAATACTTGGTTAAATAGAAAAAACTCCCCAACATAGATGCTACTTGGCTAACAAAAGAACAGATCAGGCAATATGGCACTTCAGTGGATGTGCTACCCCCAAGTAGGGACTTGAGTTTTAGAACTCAAGGGGAGTATGGTGTAGGAGAACCCACTCTATATTAATAAAAGAAGATACCTAAGGATCCTAGATAGTTCACTTAGGATAGTTTCTAGGGCACATTGATCTAGTTGTAAGGCCTAGTTCCAAGATTAGGCATATTTATGAGCCCCTGGGTAACTAAGGTTAAATATGATAAAAAAACCTAAAATTGCATAGGATTATAGTTTTTCAATGGTTTTTAAATACTAGATCCATGTTGGATCACTTAGTTTAGGTGTGGACCAAGTTTGGTCTTCAGATTTGCATTTTTGTAAATTTTGCAAAGATTGCTCAAAAGTTGTCGACAACTTTTGAGCAACTTTGCCAAAGTGTCAAATACATTCAAAAATATTCCTCCAAATAGCTAGGAATTTAAAAATAACCATGTGACCTTTGGAGAAGTTCTATAAAGCCTTTTAGGCTGATGATAGGAAGTACAATTGTAATTTGACATTGAAAGCAATAAAAATCAACATTTTCCCTTGCAAAACACCTGATGTAAACCCTTGTACAAAATTGTACAGAAGAGAGAATAGGTTCCAATGGTTCTAGAAGTTGAAGGATTGAATATAATTTCATTTTCTCCAAGTCTCATGCTTTGATTAGCCATAGTTTATAAGTTATTGAATTTTTTTTGTTTGCTACCTAGGATTCAACCTAGTAATCAACATCTTGCTAGGGATGGGTCATTTTGACACATTCCATCATGGGAAATTGATGCCCTTTGGTGGAATGCAAGGTGTAAGAATATGCTTTTAGATTATGCAAGTTATTTTCTAGGAAATGCAAGGAGTTGATTTTGCCACCATACCCTAGGTGTGCATCATCATGAGGACACCAATTACCATTCATAATAGTCCCTTCTAGATTGATTTTTTGATTTATCAGAGGCTAAGACCTTGTAATATTGTTTATTTTACGTGCCCCACATATCTTAATAGTTTGACTGAATTTATCTTTTGTAGAAAGCATACTTGTAGAGTAATTGGAGCCCTAATTAGGTTTAGGAATTCGACCTAACGCTACAACAATAACAACCTATGTCCCTCTCAATGCTTGGGAATTTTGGCATGTTTTATAAAACCAAAAAGGGTATTTTAATCCTTGGTCAAGTCACCATGTTGTTTGGAAGAATTCAAACTTATGCCTCATTTGCATTCGAGGAGGGCTATAAGCCAATTCATCAGTTTACAAAGCAAATTCATGCTATAAGTTGTCTTTGATGAAATGAATCATTGATTCACATTGGTTAGGACCAAAAAGGCCACTCAATGATTATAGGCCACCCCTGGTCTTTGCATCCAATTTTTGGGGTTTGATCCCTATTTTGGCTAAGGGAATTCATTAGTGCATTTTGAGTTTTTGGTGCTTATAACTTGGGAAAACCTAGTGATTAGGCTACCTTGTCTTGTGGGGTTGTGATAAAATTCCTTTAATCCCATCTCCATATTGGTGATAGGTATTTGACACTAAGACCCTTTACCTTAGGTGTTGAGGGAATTTGAGAATTTCTACCATTCCTTGTTGTTTTTGAAGACTCTTGTTGCCTACTGTTGCATCAAACTTTTATTCTACAACTAGCATAGCAGAGTGGATGAGTTTTTTACTTGAGGTTCTAAATGATAGATGCATATCCTAAAAAATATTAACAAGCAAGTGAGGGTCCTCTCTTGGCTACAAAGATCTCAGTAGGCATGTCAATATCTTTGCAGTTGTCCAATGAGAGTTAAGGATGTGCAAAGAAAGGGAGGAGAAACTAATAGCTGAGCTATAGAGTTCCCAAGAGTTCTCACATGGTATCAACATATCTAAGATCCATACATAGATACACAAATCTTCCACTTCCTATTATAGACCAGAGAGATCTAGCAATTATTAGTTATCACAGTGTAGTGATAGGCATAGTGATAAATAGGGCCATTGGACATGCATGTATCAAAACTAAAATCACTTTTTGATGAATGAAAAACTTTCTTCACTAATTATTTCTATATTTGATTAAAAACTTAATAGAAAGAAAGAAGATGCATAAATATATTCAATATGTAATTTTGTTAAAACTACATAACCTATTAAACAAAGTCTATAAGGAATATATAAATGCAGAAAGAAAAGAAAGAATAAAATTAAGGATAATAAAATTTAAGATGCACAATATTAATAGGTTCCTTAAAATAAACATCATCCATATAAGCAATTTTATAAGCACATGAACCAAAATCTTCAATAACAACAAAAAGTCCAAGCCAATTAGGGCTAAACTTTCCTTTTTCACTAGGTAAAGTATTCACATTTCATTGTTTCTCATATAATCGCCAATCAAAAATTATCATTCAATTACTTTATGATTATGTTAATTCTGTAGAGATTTATGATAAACTTTTATATGTTCTAACACATGTATTCATTGTTCATCCAATATCTCTAACTCTTATAAATGTTATTCTTGAAAAGTATCTTTATCATTTATCCCATGAAATGAAACAGACAAAGAAGATATTTCTAATTTGAAAGGCATAATAGTGTTAGTACCATAAACAAGGTTGTAAGGAGAAGTACCTATGGCAATATGGACACTTGTCTAATAAGCCCGTAAAGCATATATCAATTGAGTATGCCAATCCTTCACATGCTTATTAACTATTTTTCTTAGAATTTGCTCGATGATTTTATTTGAAGCTTCAGCTTGACCATTAGATTGAGGATAATAAGGAGTTTAAATTTATTTTTAATTTGATATTTCTCCAAGAATTTCATGACTTCTTTTTTTTTTAAATAAATACCATAGGGTCGAAGCACAAACCTGTGTCACCCTTTACGATATCCATAGGGATTTCGGTTGAAACACTTTCGATAAGAAGGGTTATGGCCAAAATGTCTTTGGCCATACAAACATGGCACTTTCCCTTGCCAACATGGTAGAGGGGGTTTCCAGCCAAAACACTTTCAGCTGAAAGGGTTTAGGCCAAAACCCCCCTGTGTTTATAAATATCAAAAAATCACTGTCGACGGTCATTTCACTATTGTGGTTATCAAGTGGTTAGGGTGTTTCGGGCATAATAGGTAGGTTCATTTTTTATTTATTTCTTTTTTAATAATTTTTTTAGTTATTACATGATAGTATTAATTAAATGAATTATTTTTAAGTGTTTAAATAATTAAATTAGTTATATTTTAAGAGTTTTTTTTAGTAGTTGATTATTTAGACTAGTTAATTTTCTTTATATAGTTAGATGTTGATATGTTAAAGATAGAAAACTATATAGTGTTTTTTAATTAAATATCTACATTTAATCATAAGTGTAGATTTTACATGATCCCAAACATAGAAAATTCAAGTTGAGACTTAGATAACTAAAGTAATTACATTTGATAAAACATTAACAACAAACCTATTAGTTACATTTTAGAAAGCATTAACATAGTAAACTTATATGTACTAAATAACATTACATTTTACAAACCTATTAGTTACATTTTAGAAAATATTAACATAGTAAACCTATATGTACTAAATAACATAGCATTTTACAAACCTATTAGTTACATTAACATAATAAATATGTACTAAATAACATTACATTTTACAAACCTATTAGCTAAATTTTAGAAACCATTAACATAGTAAACCTAGATGTACTAAATAACATACATGCATAACTTTTATTCACATACATGAGCTAGATGTGCATATTTGAGCTAGATGTTCACATACATGAGCTAGATGTACTAAATAACATGTGAAAAGTTTTAGTTAAATTCAACTTTGTACATATTTATATACATACATGTTTTAAATTAAATTTAACTTTCTATTTTATATGTGCTTATGTATGTATATCTTAACTCTACATTTATAGATAGAGATCTTTGCATCTATCATTATGGCATCTAGTACTAGTAGAGCACCTACGTCCTTAGGGGAGGCTAGTGTTTAGGGAGGGGGTCCTAGTGTTGATTTAGGCACAACACATAGACCATCATCTACTGAGGAAAGACAGTGTTTATTTGCAGATACTATTGTTAGATTATCTTGTGCTCTCGACTATCTTGATTCTACATTGTTGGCTTCTACTACTCTCCCTAATAGGGAGAAGATTGTTTCTATTAGACATGAGTTGTGCTAGATGATCGAGATGATCTTTTCGTACAACCCATTTGATGATATTAGTATTGAGACATTTAACTCTTCCCTTTCTCATAGTGTCACTAGCACTATGAAGTATTCACAGATTGATGGTGAGGTCACCATTGCTATGGTGAAGACCATGTTTCCCTCTTATATAGATAGGCCTAGGGTTAGAGATTATTTAGTGACAAGTGTATAGATCAGCTTGTTGCTCTATTTATATATCCTTAATGGTTAGATTCTCATCACAAGTGGCCATAGAAGGATGGATTTCCTCTTTTTTTCTATAAACAATTGTTTGTATAATTTCATTTGCATCATGATGTTGATTATATAGATTTTCAAGGCCATGTTGGATAGGGCTAGGGATGATTTTTAGAAAAAATTAGAACTGTGGACACCCTTGTGCCCATTAATAAATAGGCAATGGTGGGTCCAAACCTTTTGGTCATACTGAGAGGTCCATAGATGACTGCTACGAGTTCGACTATTCTTGATGATATAATCAAGAGTTAGATATTTTCTAGCATTGCCATAGTTGTCACACACTTATAGGAGATATCTTCAGATAGATGTGGAAGATATATGTTATGATCTCATGGTCTCGTTTCGATAGGTGCATCCTCTAGCATAGGAGCTGATGATTTGTATGAACTAGTAGATATGACATGGCCACTAGAGGTTTTAGCTATATCAGATGTGGATACATTGCACCAAATGACATCTTATTTAGCATCTGATCTTCTTGGATCATATCAAGTATTGTCGATAGTCATAGGGATTCCTCTTCATGAATTTGGTGGACACATCAGCCATATTTTATCATGCATAATAGGATCATAACCCTCATAGAGATAGGAGGATATCCCTGCACATTCTATAGCACCTTCTCCTATAGAGGGCCATACAAAACCTATCCCACACCTACTTAGGATCTTGTAGCACCTGCTCCTCCCCCTACATAGCCTAGCCTTAGAGCACCTACATTCTGTGATTCAGAGATTACTCTATCACTACATGACTCAGATATTAGTCAGATTGGCAGAGCATTACATGATGCTATTATAAATATTATAAATTTATATATGTTTATATTTATTTGTTACTATAATTTACATATGTGTACAATTTATTTAGTGTACTCAAGATCTTCTATATGTATGTGCTTATGTCTAAACATCCATATTCTTGAGTGATTCAATTTAACTTGTGTACATGTACATGTGTGTTCTATAGGGTCTTAGTGATAATCTGTTGCATTTTGGAGATCTTTAGACCCTGATAGATCCTGCATGACATGAGTCACAGGTATGTTATGTATTTTTAAAAAATATTTGATAGATGTATATTGTACACATGATATAATACATGCACGTATACATATGTATAATTTTATAATTTTACAAATTTCTTTCATTTGACACAAGGTCGAGATCCAGATCGTAGAGCCTTTTGGGGTCAAGGATCAAGAGGGGGATGTGGTTGATCTTAGTTTACATGTGTGTCTATTTCATTGATGTTGGGATATATATATGTCATTTTAGATACTTTGATATCTAGAGATATATGTTATTTCAGATACATTTGATACATGTGGTATTTTAGAGACATTATATATATATATATTCATGTCATTACAGATACTTTGATATCTAGAGATGTATGTTATTTCAAATACATCTGATACATGCGGTATTTTAGAGACATTTGATGTGGTATTTTGGAGACATGTTATATGGTATTTTGGATACATTTTACATGGGTATGTATCCATTATTTCATATATGTGTTATTTTACATAGATATACATATTATGTTTGAATGTCTTATGTTCATGTTGAATGTATGTATGTTTTCAATATTTAATCAATAAATTTAATACATATTTAACAACATAAAGAGTACTAGTTAATGTCTTATGTACATGTTAAATTGATCTTTTAATGTCTTAATCTTTTATGTTTATGTATGTGTTCTTAATGTTTCTGTATATGTTATTCATCTTAATACCTTATTCATTAAGGGGAGATTTTAAATTAACTATATTTAATGACATGTCTTAAGGGGAGATCATAAATTATACATAAGAATGTAGATTAAAATGTATTTTTTATTTTATTAAATGTATTTAAGAACATAAAGATTACTAGTAAAGAATACATGATGTGAACTACATATAAGAATACATATAAGAACACAAAGAATGCATACGAACATAAAGAACGTAATACATATTTTCAATATTCATATTTTTATTAATGTTTATGTACATGTTATTTATCTTTTAATGCCTTAATCTTTTATGTTTATGTATGTGTCATTCATATTTTTGTAAATGTTATTCATCTTAATGCCTTATTCATGTTTTTAATATTCATGTATATTTTATTTCATAGATGTATGTAAATATGTTCATGTTAAATGTAGACATGTATGTTTTCAATATTCATGTTTATGTATATGTTATTGTTTTTAATGCCTTAATCTAAGTATAATTAACTATATTTAATGACATGTCTTAAGAAGAGATCCTAAATTATGCATATATAAGAATGTAGATTAATTCACAAGTAAGAATATAACATACACATGATGTACATAAGAACATATAAAGAGTATGACCTAAAGAATGCATGTTACAACATTTAATTAATAAAAGTTTATATATATATATATATATATATATAAGAACATAAAGATTAGATGTACATAAATACATAACAAAATTAACAATCATAAGAAAACATAAGCAATGTATATAAATACATACAAATACTAAAGGGGTTGTCTTAAGGAGAGGTCCTAAAAGGTGGTACTAAGGGGATGTCCTAATAGGTGCTCTTAAGGGGAAGTTAGGTAATAGGTAGTCCTAAGGGGAGGTCCTAAGAGGTTGTCTTAAGGGGATGTCCTAAGAGGTTGTCTTAAATGAGATATCCATGTCTAATTTAAATATAAATAACAAAACAAGTCTAATTTTGCATATCCAAGATAAATGATCCAATGTATACAAATTTATAAAACAAATATCCTGTCAACATTAAATGTGAAAGTATAAGAGCTATATAGACATAGTTGAACTAGAGCTCCACAATAAGTACATAGGTAAACTAGAGCTCCACAAATATTGTATTGCTAAGATCCTCTCTAGTTTTTATTATCTCTAGAATTTTTTCATGTTCTTCAATATACAATTTCAACTTTTGATTTCAGCGACATCATCTTCTTTATATTGATTCAAATTGTAACTTGATTGCTATAACATGGTTACTATAATGTAAAACTTTTCCTCCAGGCTTGTATTCAATAAATTCAATACCATTATCAATTACCCTTATTTGTTGATAAGATGTTCCTTCAATAACAACTAATTCAATTGGATATGACTATTCATCAGCATCTATAGTTCCTTCTAGCAACTTGTGTTTTCCTTTTGTGCATCTTAAAAGATAATAGTCCACATTTTCTACATTATCTAGTAAGGCTTGAACTACAAGAATATCTCCTACATGTATATAAAAATAGATAAATATAAATTAATTGTAAAATGAATATACATGTATACGGGTAAGTGCACAAAGTTATGGTGCCAAAAAGGGGTATAAGTGGACACCTTTTTCTTGAAATTTGCAAATTTTGAACTTCAACAAGAATTTGAAGATAGTTACAGTCAAAATTTTTAGATATGACAAAAACAAAAGTCGTAGTCCTTTGAATCTAGTTTCTAAACTACTCATTTTTTTCAAAATGGTATAGTTTTAGGTCCTCAAAAAAGGGGGCCACAAAAAGTGGTACTATTTATTCCAAAAAAAATAACACAGTACAAAGTGTGGCCCCCCTAAAATTTTAGCTTTGTTTTTGAAATTCTTTAATCACTCTAGTCAAATGTTACTTAACACTATGTAGTTTATCCCAGATTTTTTGGGTAATTTTATAATGTGTATTTTTATTTTAATGAATTTTTTAACTAGACACATCCCAAAAACATGAAATATTTGTGTGCTCCCCCTAGAAATAATTGAAAACTAATCTAAAATCAAAATTTTTTTTTTCAAAGTGTGTAGAATGGAGTCTAGTTTCTAAAAAATTAAGTTATTACAAAATTTGATCAACGAGCTAAAATCTATAGCCCAATTAGTACGTGGTGGTTTTTGACAAAAAATGAACATACATTCAAAAGAAATTATAGATGAAATGCTTGAAATAGTTCAAATTAAATATAAATTAAATGGTTAGATAGCTAACACAGAGACCTATAATGCTATGTAACCTGATCTTATCGATACCCAACCATGAGAAATCTTGAAGGGGAGCACAGAAGAAAAAATAATCATTTTTTGTATGTTTGTTGGAAAACACATCTTAGGCCTGTTCATCAAATCCAAACCTTTGGGTTGGATCTCCAAGGCAAAACCAAGCCTTAGGCTTGGGTTTGATTAAGGTTTAAATAGTGTGTGTGCCCTATAGCACACACACACTATTTAAACCTCAATTCTAAATAGTGCGTGCACACTATAGTGTGCACGCACTATAGTGCGCATACACTATTAAGATCTAAGTTGCAAAAGAGAACTATGTGGCGAGGGATAGGGGAATGGCTATGTGTGTGCATGAAAGAGATAGAGAGAAAGTAGGGGATAGGAGAGGGGAGAGAGTACAGGATGGGAGAGAGAAAGTGAGAAAGAGTAGGGGTGGCAAAGAGAGTATAGGATAAGAGAGAGAGAGAGAGAGTAGGGGTGGCAAAGAGAGTATATGATGAGAGAGAGAGTAGGGATGTAAAAGAGAGGAAGTGTGAGAGAGAGTAGGGGTGGAAAAAAGAGAGTGCGGGATGGGGGAACGAGATTTAAAGTAGGTGATGGGAGAGAGAGGAAGTGTGAGAGAGAGTACAGGTTGGAAGAGAGAGATTAAGAGTAGGGGATGGGGGAGAGAGAGTAGGTGATGGGAGACAGAGTGGGAGAGGAAGAACTTGAGAGAGAGGAGGATGGGAGTGCATGTGTGTGAAAGAGAGAGAGTATGGATTGGGAGAGCGGGAAGACAAAGTAGCTCAAGAGAGAGTAGGGGATGGAAGAGAGAGTAGGCGATGGGAGAGGGAGTGGGAGAGGGAGTGGGAGAGGGGGAGAGAGGGGGGAATAGAAATGTGTGTGTGTGTGTGTGTGTGTGTGTGTGAGAGAGAGAGAGAGAGAGAGAGAGAGAGAGAGAGAGAGTAGGGGATAGGAGAGAGTGTGAAAATTTAAGAGAGATTAGAGGGTAGCAAAGAGAGAGAGAGTGGAGAGGGAGAGAGTGAGAGTGAGAGAGAGAGTAGGCAGTGGGAGAGGGAGAGAAAGTGAGAGAAAAAGTAGGGGATGGAAGAGGAGAGAGGGGGGATGGGTGTGTGTGTGTGAAAGAGAGAGAGAGAGAGAGTAGACAATGTTAGAGGGATGGGGGAGAGAGAGAGAGAGAGAGAGAGAGAGAGAGAGAGAGAGAGAGAGAGAGAGAGAGTAGGCAGTGGGAGAGGGAGTGGGAGGGAGAGAGAGGTGGAAAGGAAGCATTTAAGAGAGATAGAGTAGGGGATGGGAGAGAGTAGGCAGTGGGACAAGGACTGCGAGAGGGAGAGAGAGGGGGGAATGAGAATGTGTATTTATTTATAAGAGAGATAGAGTAAAGGATGGGAGAGAGTGTGAGAGTTTGAGAGAAAGTAGTAGGGGATGGGAGAGAGAGAGAGAGAGAGAGAGAGAGAGAGAGAGAGAGAGAGAGAGAGAGAGTGGAAGAAAGAGAACTTGAGAGAGATAGATAGTAGGCGGTAGGAGAGGGAGTGGGAGAGGGAGAGGGAGAGGGAGAGGGAGAGAAATAGGGGGGATGGGAGTGTGTGTGACAGATGTAGAGAGTAGGGGATGGGAGAGAAGAAGATGAGTGGGGGGATAAGAGAGTGTGTATCTATGAAAGTGAAAGAGTAGGGGATGGGAGAGAGTGTGAAAGTGTAAAAGTAGGGGGTGGCAGAGAGAGAGTACAATGATGGGGGAGAGAAAGTAGGTGGTGGGAGAGGAAAAGAGAGAGGGGGGATGGGAGTGTGTGTGTAAGAGAGATAGAGCAGGGGATGGGAGAGAGTGTGAGAGTGTGAGAGTAGGGGGTGGCAGAGAGAGAGAGTACGACGATGGGGGAGAGAAAGTAGGTAGTGGGAGAGGGAAAGAGAGAGGGGGGATGGGGGTGTATATGTAAGAGAGATAGAGTATGGGATGGGAGAGAGTGAGAGTGTGAGAGAGTAGGGGATGGGAGAGGAGAGAGAGAGTAGGGGATGGGGGAGAGTGTGAGAGTGTGAGAGAGTAGGGGATGGGAGACGAGAGAGAGAGCAGGGGATGGGGGAGAGAAAGTAGGCGGTGGGAGAGAGAGTGGGAGAGGAAGAGAGAGCTTGTACAAGATAGGAGAGAGAGATAGTAGGGAGGGAGAGAGAGAACTTGAGAGAGAGATAGTAGGTAGTAGTAGTGTGAGTGTGAGAGAGAGTAGGGGGTGGTAGAGAGATTAAAATGATGGGGGAGAGAAAGTAGGCAGTGGGAGAGGGAGAGAGAGGGGGAATGGGAATGTGTGTAAGAGAGACAAAGTAGGGGATGTGAGAGAAGAGAGAGAGTAGGGGATGGGGGAGAGAAATTAGGTGGTAGGAGAGGGAGAGGGAGATAGATAGGGGGTATAAGAGTGTGTGTGAGAGATCTAAAGAGCCAGGGATGGGAGAGGAGAGGGGGTGAGAGAGGTAGAGAGAGTAGGTGTTGGGAGAGGGAGAGTGAGAGAGAGTAAAGGATGGGAGAGAGTAGGAAGAGAGAGAGGGAGGGGATGGGAGAGAGAGTAGGGAGGATAGAGAGTAGGGAGGACAGGGAGTGATGTGTTTTGAGATAGTGTGTACGCACTATCTCAAATCACCAAAAAATGGTAAAAAACCAACCTTGGGGCCCATTTCATCCATTTTTAACTTTTGGTCTATTATGCTCTCTGTTATTCCGACAGAAAATATGAGTTTCAACATAGAAAACACTATTTCAACACTTTTCAAAGCTAGCAAACACCAAATTCAATCATTGGATACGTGATTTGAAGAATTTTTTAATATTCCTTTAATAGAAAAAGTTAGTGCAATCCATTTTAAATATTGTTTTTCGATATAAAGATACAGATTTGATTATAATTTGATATGTTATGTAATATATAGTGAATTCATTGAAAATTGTATGTTTGAATGAAATGTTATTTCAAAATGGTTAGAAATTTGACAAGTCGTTTGATATATATTGTGTATTCATTCAAATAATTATAATTTTTATATGTAATTGAATAATTTGTAATTTACACATTTTAGGTAATTCGGATGTTTGAATAATTTGACATGTAGAAATCATCATCATGCCAAGGAAGAAACCAAAGATTCAAACAAATACAGATAGGGAGAGAGATTTGACAATTAAAAGAGATAAAATAAAATTACTACGTGAACAAAGAAAATTGTAAAGCAATGATGAAGAATCAACTTTTGAAGAGGATCAAGAACCACCAGTACAAAGAAACAAGGAGGAAGAATTAGAAAGACAAAGAGAATGAATGAGATTGTTACGCTTAAGAAGACAATTGAATTGTGAAGCTACACCATCCTCCAATGTTGAAGTCATATCGTCCGCTACACCATCTTCGAATGTTGGAGTCATATCATCCGCTACACCATCTTCCAATGTTGAAGTCATATCATCCTCTCATGTTGAAGAGACACTGATTTATAGATCCGACGATATACACACTCCATAATGTCATGTTGAAAGCACAACATCAACACGTCAAGTAGGTGATATTCCATCTTTTACATCTTATTGCCAAGGCACATCATCTTCGATTCAAGGTATGTAATAAACTCAACCTTATATTGATGTTCAAAATGTTGAGAGAATTGAAGAGATTAGAACACCTTCTATAATTTTTTTTAGAAAACCAAAATATTTTATTGATATTGATACTAACATTTTGAAATCAATGCCTAACAAGATTAGCAAGCATACTTGTCAAAGAAAAGTTAATCATATGTGGAAATTATTTTTTGAAGAATTAGATATTACAGGTCAATGCCAATTATTTCTTGAAATGATGAGAAATTTGAAATTTAGGCCTATCATGAAGATTCTTGGGCTAAGAATGATGGATGATTCAAATGAAAGAAATATTGTAAAGAATCTAATGAGTGCTTATGACAAAGTGGGTTCTAAATCACGCACCAAAGATAGTAATATCACAAGACGAGTAATCACATCGACAATAGTAAGTAGCCAAATGAAGAAAGCTTTACTCATGAGAAAGACAAGCAAAACATTAAAAATTGGTAGAGGTACCTTAAGGAGAGCCATGCTAAGGCGTGAGAGATTAGAAGATCCAACAAAAAATGAGTTATGGACATTTAGCGGTAGACTACCGTGAAAGGATAAAGAAATTAGTGAAGCCTTGAAATCATTGATCAAAGATTTTTGGAAAAATAACACACGTGTTTCTCCTAATCAAAGAGATGTTGTAAGAAGGAGGATTGGTAGCCGAAATCGCGAGCCACATGCGAAACATTTTTTGGACTCAACTCAGACACAATTTTTTGCAAAATTTATTGGTATGTATCCTCAAATTCGAATAAGTCAAAGATTTTTTGAGATGGGTAAACCTTTTTATGTGAAAATAAATCACACATGCACAACTTGTTTTTGTAGGATACATATTGAATTTTCTAACCATTTTGATATTTTTAGGCACATATGCATAGTTTTGCATTCTCAGTTTGTTTTGCAGGATTGTGACATAAAAGAGCCACCAAGATCTTCAAGGGAATTCATATCGAACATTTTATGTGAAATAGGGGACGACCAAAATTTTTACAAGACATCATGCTTGGATGGTATGTGCTTATTTTGTGGTTCTTTGTAACTTTTATCAACTTGTCAACATATGGATAGTACACATGCAATTGAAAATGAAATAGTAGATTATGGAAAATTCAAGACAGTGACATATGCTCTAAAAGATAGGAAACATGGTAAAAGATGCGATCGAGTTATTGAAAAGATTCCAATGTATGAGTTCATGAATATTTTTCGTGAAAAGATTATTTACGAGTATGCAAGGCATACCCATAGAGCTCGATGGTTGGATTTGCAATTCAAGTTGTGCATGGATACGTTTCCATTGGATACCATTGTTTCGATTGTAGATTTTGCAGAGAACTACAAACTACAACCACAAAATGAGGTGCAAGCAAAGTATTATACATCTCAATAGGTTTCCATATTTTTCACATAACATTCATGCATTCACCTAAAAGTACAGAGGACAACAAAAATATTTTGAGGGAGTACCATTTTTACATCAACAATGATCAATCACATTCTACGGAGTTTGTACATGGTTGTTTTCAACTATTTTATAGAGATTTGGCTAACAGGGGCATATCATATCGTCAACACATTATTTGGTTAGAGAATTGTGCATCTCAATTCAAGAATGCACAGATGTTCTATTGGTTGAGCAGGATGCATAGGTTGTGAAGAATTAAATATATGTGGGATTTCATAGAGGCTGGTCATGGTAAGGGAGAGCACGATGGTGCAAGCGCATGCATTAAAAGAGCCTTGGCTCATGAAGAACTAAAGTACAAAGATGGAGCAATATTGATAGATGCAAAATCTATCATCCAATGGTGTAACGCTACAATGGGTCCAGGTAAGGAAGGTGAGTCTATAGTTCGTAGATTTTTTTGGGTGATAAATAATACTAAAATTGCACCATATCAGGATTGTTGCACACTAATAGGATCTAGTGAGTTACACTCTTTTAGAAGCTCTGATGCAGGTTCATGGAGTATCCACACACGAAAAATGGCATGCTATTGTCCATCATGTGCAGAGGAAAATTGGGATGACTGTGAGTCAACTGAATGGGTGGACAAATGGGATATACGAGTTTTGGACCCAATTGACACCTATCGTCCCCCACAAGCACTGGAAATGGTAGAGATGGATTCATCTATTGACTTTGACCGCTTGTTAGATCTAGTGCAACCTAGTCATATATATATATATCTTTGTAATTTCAATATGTAACTTTATAACTTTTACCCAAGTATTTTCTGAATTAATGACCGCATTTTGTACATTTGTCACTGTAGGCCATGTTTTTGTTATTATTGCACCTAAAGAAAATGAAGAAGGGATAGATTATTATTTGTGTTGTTGTGTTGAAGACAAACAAAAATTGGAACACTCTGTTATAGATGGTGAAGGTTTAGAGTACCATGTTGGTGCGGTGGTTGTAACAGGCACATGGCTTAGACGATATCCTATGAAGAGTCCTAACTTGTGGTTATTCGAGGATTGGCGAACAGAGAGGAAGATTCTCCATTATTCAAACATTGTTGTCTCATCAAATGTCCACTTGATAAAATATGGTGGAAAACCACGTAATAAGATTCTTTGGAAAGTTCATGAGTCAGACCATGAGGCAATACTTGAGACATTAAAATGTCGAGCAGATCCAGTTGGCTCATTAGATTGAATTGGGAGAGAGAGAAAAAGTGATCAATTGGATCCAAATACAATGTTACAACTTCTTCCCCAAGACTATCACATGACTAAGGTGGATCATATTGAACTATGATGTGTAAGTGATGAGATTTAGTTTTGATTTGTTTAGAATCTAGATACATTATTTGAATTTATATTAGATTCTTTAATAGGGCCCATTTTTTAATCTTATCTTAGATTTTTTACTGTGCTAATTCTTCATTTGTAGATCACCAAAGAAGAGGGTTAATAAAGTTGACGCACAAGTGATAAAGGGTGAGATGCCAAAATCATCTGGAAATGGTATTATCAATTCACATCCTCAATAGTTATTAGTGTTCTTTGTTCAAGTACCATTGTATGCTAATCATGTTATGCCTGGAATTGTAGAGGTTAAATTATGTCAATACTAAGGTTTGTAGCATCAATACTAAGGTTTTTAGCATCAATTGGTCATGCTAAGTATAATAGTTGTATCATGAATCCTTCTGAACCAATATGACTAAGATTCTCGGAAGAAGACTAAACCATATCATTTGTCTACTCCCTCTTTATATAAGAGTTTGTCAAACAATGAGAATGAAACATTGATTATTACTCCCCCCTTAATGTAAAATTCTCATTGATTTCATTTTGTAAAGTTTTAAGTCACTATCAACCTCTATATCATTGTATTCTTCTTATCATCAAATTACACAACAATGAGAATATGAACGATGACTTCTTCACATGAACCTGACAATTATAAATGCTACACCTTAATAAATGTTTGGGCTTGGTCTTTACCATTCAAGCTTATAATACACTACATTGGCTTCATTTTTATTTGGAAGTATTTATTATGTTTGTTCCAAAAGTCATTCTTCATTTGCCAATATGAAAATACGACTATCATGAAAGGCATAGTCTTATAATTTGCAATTTGTATAATGGTATAAAAGCTTGGTTGTGGGTTTGAATCCATACAACCTATGATGAGTGAATAGTGTCATGCAAAACACCCTTCATTTATTTTTCTATTTCAAACACATTCAACCATAATTACCACCATTACCACTACCAAGGGATGAAGTCTTGTAGGCTTATAGGTAAAATTCAGATTGGTAGCACGATCTCCTTAACAAGGTCATCACCAACATTGGTGATCTTGCTACAAGGCGGACTAGTATCAGTGTCCAATGCAATACTCTCCTTCTAGTTGAGAAGCATATTTGACCCATTCTCCTAATTGCTTCCCTCCCCAAATTTTCCATTGCCCTCATGAACCTCCTTCTCATGCATTTATTCTATTTATTCTCCTACCTCCTCCTCCGCTTGGCCATTTTGCAACACCATCTGGATGGAACTCTAGCCTTCCTCAAAACCATTATACATGAAATCTCCTTCTTCAAGATATTCTATAAAAAGTTCCTCAACCCTTGAACCTTTCAAAACCCAATCTCAATGGAAGGCTTCTAGACCAAAGGAACTAGTAGATCTAGTTCTTTAAGAGAAAGAGACAACATATCCAATTTCTTAGTTACTAGATGGAAAATTGGGGAAATCATTTCAATTAGTTGTAAATCAAAAGGAATTATAAGTAAACTATATCAATATAGTAAGTAACTTAGTAATTATATCAATATAATTTAATTAATAAGAAAATGAATTTATTACTCTAATATATAGTACATTATTTTGCATACAAAGGTGTTGAATTTGATGCTTAACAGATTTACATACATGTGTAATAAATAATAAGTGTTGTAGCTTTGGGATAAACACTATAAAATGAAGGATGTCATAATACATTCAGAGAGGTACCAAAATATTTTATTTGATATGGAGACAAAAGAAAATGTGTATTCTTCATAACTGCATTTGAGTCTCGTGTATTATCATTTTCAGCTATTGACATCAAAGATTCCTTTACATCTTCATCATTGTATTGATCAACAAGTCCTTATTGCACTCACTAGTTCTAAGCCAATGACTAAGGTATGAAAGAGTTTACATTAAAATTTCATTAGTACTGAAATTCAATATAAAATTCATAGGCACAATCGAGTGATAACTTTGATGGTTTTTGTAGGGTCTTATTATTCCCGACCATCAATGTATCCCTGAGGTGTATATATAGAGGAATTATCAGCTAGCTGTAAGAAAATATTAAGTTTTATGTGTAAATATATTTTATTTTTTTATATAAAATAGTTATTTATTCACATATAATTTTGATTGTAACATGTCGAGTTATAGAAGATTCTAGACTAATGGACTAGTGAGCATGTTAGGAAGACCTCGTTATATACACCATCTCCCACTTGTTGGAAATTAAAGACAATTAGGGATTTATTTTGTTCCCCTAGTTGGAAAGAGTATATATCTAATGATGTACATTTTACACATATATGGCATTATTGGGCATATGTTTTGTATAATTTTTTCTATGTGTGTCATTTTTTACATATATTTCATGTATGATATTATTAGACATATGCTTATGATGTTTCAAATTATTGATAAATGAATTATATGATATTTTTAGACCTTATGGAATCAACTTTGATTTTTTGTTATCACATTGGTTTGATGCTTGTATTACTGGATTAGTTGATTGGATGCTAAGATTTGATGATTGTGAATTTTAAGAAATAATATTTTGAAAAATAAAGAAATTTCATAATGCATATTACCTTAGACCCATAAAAATGTTTTTATATTTAAAGATCAATAGTTATCCATAGCCTACAAAGTTTAGCACCTTTATGTTGGTTGAATTCTTTGTTGAAATTTGTGACTATGGCTACATGAATGGTTTGAACATATGATTTTATCACATGTTCTAAATGTTTTTGCATGTGAATGGTTTTATGCCACTTTAATTTTATGCCTATAAAAAACTATATACAATGATGCTTCTTGTTAACTTCAATAAGACCCTATCTTGCCCAACATGCTAAAACCTCAATAATGATGTTTTTTTTGTTCATAGTTTGAATACCCATGTTTGTAGAGTTTGATTCTATTAGTTTGATTTTATTAATAGCCCCATGATATATTTTTAAATATTCCACATGTTTGGTTTTATATTCAATCAATCAACATATTTTCCTTTTAATTCTTCCACATTTGGCATATCCATCTAACAATGAACTTATGATACTCCCATCAAGAAGTGCATGATTGCATGGTTTTATGGTGGATGTCCCTCTCTTTTTTAAATTCCAATTTTATTCATCTACATGAGTAAGGGAGATCAATTCCATTTCTTTCAATTGTATTTAAAGGTCATTAAAGTTTTTTCAAACAATGTGATTAAATAAATATTATTCAGCATTTACCTCTATCATCAAGGTTGATTCATTCCTCCAAAATTGAAAGCCAAACTTAACATAGAAAAGTAAAGCAACCCTCAACTATATTCTCATTACACACTGTGAATTCAAATATCTTTGACGGGGAATATCTCAGAGCTCATGCAAGATATGGATGAGGTTCTAATTCCTACATGACCATATTGCAAAGACCTACAATAACCTCGCTCACTTTTTGGAGATCGCATTCCATTTTCATTCTACAATGCCATCTCGGGTGATGCTGAAACTTGCAGTGTTGGCCAGTACAAAGTTGCCAACTGCCAAATCTCTTTCATCTTTCATCATGGGATCAAATTGTCTGCTCCATTAGCTCTGGGTGGCTGGGTAAACCCTATCCCCAACCTCGTCTTGTCCCCTTCAATGCTTGAACATTCTTAGGCACGCTGAACTAGAATGTCCCTAAGGGTCACTAAATGCCACAGGGCTGTAATCTTTGACTGAGCATATCTCAGAGCTCATGCGAGATATGGATGAGATTCCAATTCCTACAAGACCTTGTTGCAAAGACCTACAATAACCTCTCTCTCTTTTTGGAGATCACATTCCATTTTCATTCTACAATGCCATCTTGGGTGATGCTGAAACTTGCAGTGTTGGCTAGTACAAAGTTGCCAACTGCCAAATCTCTCTCATCTTTCATCATGGGATAAAACTATCTACTCCATTAGCTTTGGGTGGCCGATTAAACCTTATCCCCAACCTCATCTTGTCCCCTTCAGTGCTCGAACGTTCTCAGGCATGCTGAACTAGAATGTCCCTAAGGGTCACTAAATGCCATAGGGCTGCAATCTTTGACGAGGCATATCTCGGAGCTTGTGCAAGATATGAATGAGATTCCAATTCCTACAGGACCATGTTGTAGAGACCTACAATAACCTCTCTCAGTTTTTGGAGATCACATTCTATTTTCATTCTATAATGCCATCTCGGGTGATGCTGAAACTTGCAGTGTTGGCTAGTACAAAGTTGCCAACTGCCAAATCTCTCTCATCTTTCATCGTGGGATCAAACTGTCTACTCCATTAGCTCTAGGTGGCTAGGTAAACCCTATTCCCAACCTCATCCTATCCCCTTCAATGCTCAAACGTTATCCGACACGCCGAACCAGAATGTCCCTAAGGGTCACTAAATGCCATAGGGCTGCAATCTTTGACGGGGCATATCTTGGAGCTCGTGCAAAGTATGGATGTGATTCTAGCTCCTACAAAACTGTGTTACAGAGACCTACAATAATCTCACTTTTTGGAGATCACACACTATTTTCATTTTACGACACCATCTCGGGTGCTGCTAAAACTTGCATTATTGGCCAGTACAAAGTTGCCAACTGCTAAATCTCTCTCATCTTTCATCGTGGGATCAAACGGTCTACTCCATTAGCTTTGGGTGGCCAGGTAAACCCTATCCCCAACATCATCTTGTCCCCTTCAGTTCTCGAACATTCTTAGGCACGCTGAACCAGAATGTCCCTAAGGGTCACTAAATGCCACAGGGCTGCAATCTTTGATGGGGCATATCTTGGAGCTCGTGCAAGATATGGATGAGATTTGAATTCCTATAGGACCATGTTGTAGAGACCTACAATAGTCTCTCTCACTTTTTGGAGATCACATTCTGTTTTCATTGTACAATGCCATCTCAGGTGATGTTGAAACTTGCAGTGTGTGATGGAAGGATCTTAATTATATTGTTGGAAAGCATATCTAGCATGTCATTTTTGGAAAGAAAAATCATGGAACTTGGTAAATGTTTCATAAGTTAATGAAATGTATTACTACTAGATTATGTAAACTTAGGATTATATGATCTCCAAGAGTTTGGTTATGTTCTTTAGCGCACCTTGGATGCAAGGTAGTGTGTAGCTTCTACTCCCTCTTTGTGAGTGATGTTAGTCACTTTTTATATGTAAATTGGTTTTCAATTGGGTATGTTATTTTCAACCTTAATGGTGATGAAGGATTAGCTTGAATCAGCTTGTAACTATCTAGCCACCAAATTTTTTGTGATTCCATCAAATGTGGGTTTTGTTCGTATTTATTTATTTATTTTTATTTGTTGTGCTCTTGACCTTTGAGGCTTTGAATTTAAACTTGTGCACTTTGGTTTTTGAAATTTTATGTTCTTGAGGTGGCTAGGAGGTATGTTCTATGTTGCTAGTTATGTGTTGTGATGTTCTCTATCAGGTTCAATGTGGAACATTGATAGAATGTATAAGGGAGTAGATTGCGAAGAACATACCATTCTCCTTTTTGTAATACACTATTTATTATATTTTAATTAAACTCACTTCTAAATCCTATCTTCCACTTGGACCCATTCCTCTTTTGGCAATCCCTGAGATTGCCAATTCTTATTAATTCGAGTAGAGACAAGATGAACCAGATTAATACATTGACCTATAGATCGAAGGAGGATGCTTAAGAAATGGTCTACCAGAGATCAGCCAAGGATAAGGATAGCATAGTAAGAAAATGATTATTTATCTGGTGGATATAAGTCTTTTATATAACAAACCATTTATATGCATAGTAAAAGAACTGAATATAGATTTGAGACATATTGATCACCTGTAATCTGATCATCTTCACAAGTATGCAACTTTTGTTTCACTGTTTCATGTTGGTTTATTGAACTTTCTTTATGAGGTCATTTAAAAATGGGATGTTCAAAGGTTGAGTTCCTATGGGCTATCAATACTTCAACTATGGTGACATATGATGAGGTTGTTGCATTAATTGGTCACATTCCTAATATTGACACACAACTGAATTGGGACCAACTATTCCTCATAGGTTTACACCAGCAAACATATTTTAATGGAGATGCTCTATACATTTGATGCTCATAGTCATCTATCTTTTAAGAAAATCATCACTACTTACATGTGATGCTCTATACGGCCTATTGTGTGGTGACCATTCCAAATATAAATTGTTCACCATTTCATATGAAACTAAACTATCATTTCTTCCCATATTATTGGTTTTTCTTCCCCTTCCTCTGTTTGCATTTCCTCTACCACCTTCTTGTCTTTCTTTCTTCCTATTGACCATATCTTATGCACTTATAGCCAATTGGAAACTATCTCTAAGTGTCTTAGGAAAAATCAAGGTAATCCCATTTTGCAAGTTTTATATGAGCCCATTAAGATACCTTGCAACATTTTCATCTTTATGCTCTAATCCACCTCTTATGCTCAACTTGTGAAATTCCTCTATGTAGGTCATCAAACCCATCTCCTTTTCTTTCAAGTTATTCCTTATCCTCTATTTTTGGACTGTATTATTTGATGGAAGAGGCACATCCTTCACCATTTGGTCATGTTTGTTCCACCCTTACAAAACCTCTTTTCCATTACACTAGTCCACCATGTCAATGTTGTCCCTCTTAGCTATGTTTTCTATATCTTTACCTTATTTTACTTCACTTATATCTCCATAATTATAATAGTTCTCTTGGGAATCTATCAACCGCAAAACCTCTTCACTATCTATCTTGCCATGATAGATGTGGAAATTAGTTATTGTCTTTCTTCTACCACATTGAAATATCTTCAACAACCTTATCATCCTTCTTTCTTCAAGATCTAAGTCTCCTCCATCCTCTCCATGAAGATTCTCAAGTGCTTAAGCATCACTTTCTTGTTCTTCATGCACATCCCTCATAGGAATCCTTTCCAAAGCTTCCAAGACTTTTGAAATGGTTGCATTTTACTTGCTTACTTGTCTCACTTCTCTTTACCTTATTGCATCTTAGTCTCTTTGTTTCCTCAACTCTCTATCCATTATTTTAGTAGCTTATATCAGCTCTTGTATCTCCTTCTATATATTTTTTTGGGAGGCATCTTCTCAATATAAAAATCTACAACACAAGTAACTAATTTTGCACCCCTCAATATATCTACTAGATTTGATACCAATGATTTGAGGAGTCAAACCAGATCCCCAAGAAGTAATAAACATTTAGCAAATGACTTGTTTCAATAATAGATTCAAACCATTAAACTAAATACCTACCCTTCTCCACAAGGGTCCCTCCAAATGTTCAAATTGGGTTACCAAACCACATTCCAAAAAATATCCTTCTTATGAGGAGCATTCAATCCTCTAATATTCTATGATATGATATTCCTTTATAACTTTTGTTACAACCCTCCTAGATGGTGAACTGTCTCCCATTTACTATATCAACTTTACTTGCCAATTCTCTTATTTCTTTATTATTCTTCCTACCCAACCAATAATTCTTACCTTCCACATTAGGTTTTTACTTTCTCTTAGTAACCATGTTAAAAAAGGGGCTAGTATTCGACAACTTCTTCTTCCTACTATTGACTTCTACCCATTGGCTTTGAGCTTTGTTGGTGCAGGAGCACCTAGGAAATATGCCAAGTTTCCTAAATCATTTTTGGCTTGTAGTGGTCTTGGCCAGACCACATGAATAAGGGTTATGTGATAAAACCCCAAGTGTGTGAGTTGTTTTTGTAAATAGGTTTTTGTTGTGTTTGAGTTCCCAAGTTGCTTCTATGTTGGCAAAATTGCTTAAATTGCTTGTTAGAGCCTAGAATGGTCAAGCATTGACCAAGACCCCAGGAGGATGGGAAAGATGGAAAAAATGTTAAAAGTTTTAATTACATGTAAATAAGTTCATTTAACCATGTTTGAGTTCATGGAGCCATTAAATGCACAATAGTGCAAAAGTTGCACTTGGCAACTTTGCAAGTTTGCAAAGTTGCTTGACAACATTAACAAAAAGTTCTAAAACTTTATAAGGGCTTCAAGAATCAGTTGGAAACCTATGAGATCTGTTGATTCATGTGGGTAAGAGCTATTTAAGACCAATCCAAGTCAGTTTGAGCGTTGGCACATGCTTTTGTATGAATTTTGGCATTGGAATGAAGAGCAAATTAAGCATTTTGATGACAATTTTATGATTTCACCCTTCATCCACACCTTTAATGGATTGATAGGGTTGTTGTTTTCATGTGGTTTAATATTTTATGGAATGTAGATGCTTTGGTAAAGATTAGGAGTTTTTTTGATCAGTTTCTTTACTAGTTTGAAAAATCTTTTTAAAGTTGCCAGTTCGCTGGTCTATACAAAGCAATCAGCAAAGAAACCTCTATAACTTGAATTCCAAAGGTGGAACAATGATGGCCTTTTGGAATCAAGTAATAGATTGTATAAAAAATGTAAATATGTATTTTGGTCTTGTTTTGCAGAGGTTTTTTTTTTTTCCCAAGAGGCCCTAGGCGAGTTTGCATACCCGGCTAGGCAATGAAATTAGCAAATAAGTGTTTGAAAGGAGCATAGAAATCTAGCCCTAGGTGAGTTTGCATACCCTCCTTTCTAGCCCCTTTACCTTAGGGCTTTCTAGAAATCTTACTTTGCAACATCTCTAGAATCCCAAAATGGTTCAAACACCTTCACTTTGGTTATATTAGATGACTTCCAATGTAAAATGAAACTCTTGTTTAGAGAAAACACTAAATCCACCTTTGGAGCAATTAATTTCGACTAAACAAACTTGTCTCCCACACATGGGAATGAGGTTTCAAACTCATTTAGACTCTCAAAACCAAATGAAACCTCCCTTTGGATCCTTTGCATGACTTGATTAAGCCCATTTTGGCTTATATTGCAAATGTTGGCAATTTTACTAAATATTGCAGTTTTAGTGCCTTTTACATCTTTTAGAGGCTTTCATAGCCTTATTACATTATTTAATACCTTTATAGGTCTTTTCTATCCACCCCTAACCTAGGATCAATCCTGATGTAGAGGATAGGGTGATGGACCCAAGTAACAACCCCAAATGAGCAAATTTGTAACAATGTGCCAAGTGACCCTTCTAGTTCCTGATGGGAAAATCCTACAAACAGTAAAATCTAAGATGTTTTTAGGCTTTAATATGTTTTTTCTACCCTATTTAGCATGTTCCCATCAACATCTTTCAGTTTCTATACCCTCCAAGCCAAAATGCATAATTCACCCAAATGTTGTCAATGCAAAAATTGCAAAGTTGCATTAGCAACTTTTGCAACAATTTAGCAACTTTTAGGAAATAACCATAAAACTATCTATATTCCTATATTCCTTTGAGGTTTCATTGTTTCTGAACCTTTTCTAAGTCATAGAATTGGAATCAAGTGAAAAATGTAAAAATTGCACTTTTTGTTCAAAGTTGCATTGTTGAAAGTTGTAAAAGTTGCTCAAATTTGCAACTTAGTGGAAAAAAGGTTGTGGGATTGAACTGTTTGCTCCATTAGCTCTTGGTGGCTAGGTAAACCCTATCCTCAACCTTTTCCTATCTTCTTTAGTGCCCAAATGTTCTCGGGCACGTCGAACCAGAATGTCCCCAAGGGTCACTAAATGCTAGAGGGCTGTGATCTTTGACAGGGCATATCTTGGAGCTCGTGCAAGGTATGGATGCGATTCTAGTTCCTATAGGACCATGTTGTAGAGACCTATAATAACCTCTCTTTCTTTTTGGATATCACATTCCATTTTTATTTTACAACGCCATCTCAGGTGATGCTGAAACTTGCAGTGTTGGCTAGTACAAAGTTGCCAACTGCCAAATCTCTCTCACCTTTCATAGTGGGATCAAACTATCTACTCCACTAGCTTTAGGTGGCTGGGTAAACCCTATCCTCAACCTCATCCTACCCCCTTCAGCGCTCGAACATTCTAGGGCACGCCAAACCAAAATGTCCCCAAGGGTCACTAAATCCCATAGGGTTGCAATCTTTGATGAGGCATATCTCAGAGCTCGTGTGAGGTATGGATGCAATTTTAGTTCCTACAGGACCATGTTGTAGAGACCTACAATAACCTCTCTCACTTTTTGGAGATCACATTCCATTTTCATTTTACAATGCCATCTCGGGTGATGCTGAAACTTGCGGTGTTGGCTAGTACAAAGTTGCCAACTGCCAAATCTCTCTCACCTTTCGTTGTGGGATTGAACTATCTACTCCATTAGCTTGGGGTGGCCGAGTAAACCCTATCCTCAACCCCATCCTACCCCCTTCAGCTCTCAAACATTTTTGGGCATGCCGAACCAAAATGTCCCCAAGGGTCGTTAAATCCCATAGGGCTGCAATCTTTGATGAGGCATATCTTGGAGCTTGTAGAAGGTATGGATGCAATTCTGGTTCTTAAAGGACCGTGTTGTAGAGACCTAAAATAACCTCTCTCACTTTTTGGAGATCACATCTCATTTTCATTTTACAACGCCATCTCAGGTGATGCTGAAACTTGTAGTGTTGGCTACTACAAAGTTGCCAACTGCCAAATCTCTATCACCTTTCATCATGGGATCGAACTGTCTACTTCATTAGCTCCAAGTGGCCGGGTAAACCCTATCCTCAACCTCTTCCTATCCCCTTCAGTGCTCGAACATTCTCGAGCATGCCGAACCAAAATGTCCCCAAGGGTCACTAAATCCCATAGGGCTGCGATCTTTGATGGGGCTTATCTTGAAGCTCATGCAAGCTATGGATGTGATTCTAGTTCCTACAGGACCGTGTTGTAGAGACCTACAATAACCTCTCTCACTTTTTGGAGATCACATTCTGTTTTCATTTTACAATGCCATCTCGGGTGATGCTAAAACTTGCAGTGTTGGCAAGTACAAAGTTGCCAACTGCCAAATCTCTCTCACCTTTCATCGTGGGATCGAACTGTCTGCTCTATTAGCTCTAGGTGGCTAGGTAAACCCTATCCTCAACCTCGTCCTATCCCCTTCAACACTCAAACATTCTTGGGCACGCCGAACCAAAATGTCCCCAAGGGTCACTAAATCCCAAGCTGCGATCTTTGGCGAGGCATATCTCGGAGCTCGTGTGAGGTATGGATGCAATTCCAATTCCTACAAGACTGTGTTGTAGAGACCTACAATAACCTATCTCTCTTTTTGGAGATCACATTCCATTTTCATTTTATAAGGCCATCTCAGGTGATACTAAAACTTGCAGTGTTGGCTAGTACAAAGTTGCCAACTGCCAAATCTCTCTCACCTTTCGTCGTGGGATCAAACTGTCTGCTCCATTAGCTCCAGGTAGCTGGGTAAACCCTATCTAAGCTTCATGTGAAGCTGATACATTCTAGATTCCTTGACAAAAGGAGCAGACAACATTGGTTGAGTAGTGACAAGAAATCCAAGTGCCTAAACCACATATGCTTAAACTTAAAAAATGGTTTACTACCACTAGGATTCCCCTTACATTCAATACATAGAGAAATGGAAAAATGATCAGAAGCAACCAAAGTGAGGATTTCTGAATTAATATTAATATTTGAAATGAATCAATCATGAGAAATAAGAAATCTATCAAGTCTCTAGTAATTTGGTGAAATTATTGTCCCTTATTGGTCCATGTAAATGCCCCTTTAGAAGGAGGGATATCAATGAGGGTTTTATTATTCACAAAATCAAAAAATTTATCATTTTATGAAGAGGGGGAATATACCTTCAATTTTCTCATCTCGAGATAGAATTCCATTGAAATCCCCAGGCACAATAAATTTATCATCTTGAATGTTGGAAATAGCCTAAGAATAGGAATCCAAAAGTTCTGTCTTATCATCACATGTAGAAGTAGGGCCATATATATTGAGCACTGTGAATGACATATCAAAATTAGTAACAACTACTTGCCACTAGTTAGGAAAAGACTAAATATATAGCAGTGTTAGATTTATGGTTCCAAAGAATACATGAACCACCCGAAGCACCTGCAACATGAACATGAAATGAGTTCCACTTAGTCAACTTTGCAATTATAGAAGAATATGATTATTGAGACAAATTTTTTTTTTGAAGCAAAATTACATCAATACCACCCACATCAAGTTAGATTAGAGAGCACATCTTTTGTCTGGCACTTCACGAAAGGTCCCTCATTCTTCTAAGGAGTGCCTTTTGCACTCCTTTTCCTTTTGCTATCTATCAATTTTTTTTCCAGAGTAGCTTGAATAACAAGGTCAATTTTCTCCTTAATCTTTTTTAGCATTAGGTTTGCTTTGTTGTCTCTTACAAGTAGAAACTTGAATTGAATCAGGCATGGGAGTTTGATGTGAAGAATACCTTTGCAAAGGATTAAAATTCTTCTTAGAGTCCTTATTCGCAAAATATGACTTACTAATAGGTACCTTATGCACAACCAAGTCAAAATTAGTTAAATCCTTATAGAAATTATCAACTATTATAGGACTATAATGAATAAAAGGAAACATTATTGGGGTTACATGGATTAGTAACTATCACTATTCCCTTAAATAATAATGACCACTGTTGTATACACATAGCCAAAATTAAACAAAATTGTTGTTTCAAATGTTGTTATAGGGACACTAGCTAAATAGCCTAATATTTGCACAACAAAAAGTGGGTAAAGTAAGAAAAACCTTTAATTGATGAGAAAAATAAGAAATCTAAGGAGGAGATGGCTTTAGTGCAACCAATTATATTACCAAGTGCAAGATCAATCACATTACAAGACAAGAAAAAGATGAAAAAGAGTAGAAGAGATAAGGTAATATTAGATGAAGCTATCATACTTTCAATCTATGATCATACAAAATTGGATTCTGATGCTATGATAAATTATGGAGAATTCTGAAGGGGAAAGATGCAAAAGAGAAAGATAGGAAGTGAAGTACAAACAAGTATTATAAGATGTGAAGGACATCTTATTACAAATTGTTCTAGATGCACCAGCCAATGACAAACCTCCAATGATTGATCAATTAAGTTTACTTGTAAAATAGGTAAATGCACCTGATGTTGATGTTAATGAAAATTTGATACAATTAGAAGAGAAAAGAATAGAGAAGAAGATTATGGAGAAACTAAATGAGTCCATTACTACTCAACAAGTTGAACTAGGTGGTATTACAATCGAGCTAGAAAATATTCTCAAGGAGATAATCCACCTACTCCAATAGTTATGTGATGTACTACATTTGACACAATATATTTTAAAGAAAGTTGAAAAATATTGATGAGGATTTAAAGAATAGTGTTTTTAAGTTAATTGAGGTACCTTAGTTAATCCAGGTTGATTTAAGTAAAGACATGGACAAGATGAGAAGACAAAGTCTTGAATTTCAAGCACTCTTGATACCTTACTTGGAGCTCATAAAAAATAATGTTAATAAGGTTAGATAACTTATTCTTACTCCTAAAATGTCTATTATTTAACATGTGATTGAACTTTGGATGGAGATACATCCACAACACTTGGCATTGGATGGCCACTTGGTAAATATTAAGTCTATCTCTCTAATATTTGTAGACCACTATTTTGTTGGATAGAGTAATTTCAAACTACTTATTTCTTTAATGGAGTTCCTAATAAATCTAAAGGTTCTCATTTAGGTGACCAATTGCTAGGAGGTCCACGAATATTGCCTAATAAAGTCTATTGCCAATCAATATTGTATAAAAAATTCAAACTAATTAGGTATTGAATTTAACCTTGATAAACAAATGTTAGAGAAGGAAAACTTTAAACATGAACAAGATCATAAATCGTATGACGATGACATATTGAAAATGCTTAACTTATGCTTAAACAATGATAAAGTTTATTGTTAAGCAATATTCTATCAAATTTTTGAATAGATTAGGTATTGAATTTAATTTCATACATGCACATATCTAATTTAATGTCATACACGAACATATCTAATTTAATGTCATACATGAACAAACATGAACAAACATATCATATCATATGTCATATATGAACAAACATATCATATATTAACCAATAATGTCATAAGTCGAATGATGTCATACATCGAATAAATGTCATACATCAAATATAGAATGTCATATACATCAAATGTGTATCGAATATGTCCACTGATGCCTATATATATACATGTCTAGATCAACTACATCTTTTCCTTCCCATGAGGGGAAGGAAACAGGTCTCTTGAAGTCCTTTGCCGTCATGTGGAGGGAGATAGTGGAGATGACGAGGCCCTCCTGACATGCTCACTCGACCTCTTGTTGAGGCTCTTCTCCAGCTCCAACTAATACAAAGAAAGTAGATATGAATCAATATTTATTATACGTTGAAATCAAATATATGTACACACAAAATCAATTATTTTCTTACCGCCAACAAATAGTCACTCTATAAGTTCACCTCAAATGCTCATGGACGGTCAGGCCTGACAAGACCCTACAACAATTCAATAAATATAATCACTTATAAATACACATATCACCACCAAAAATATTGTACCCAAGTAAATATCACCAAATTCATCTTCTACCCACCAATTCCAACCCAAGTTTTGATTGTGGGTCCAAGATATTTAGAGCATGTGAAATTTGATCTAACAACTTATTTTTGGGTTTAGAGAGAAAATACATTTCATAAATGGTAAGATAAGGTCCAATAAATGAAAGGAATTATTTGATTGAAGTTGAAATAGAGAAGCACACTTATAGATAAGGGTAACCTTGAGTTTTTAAAGAAAATGAATCAATATAGGACTTAAATAATAATTTGAAGGTCCAATGAGTGTTTAAAGGAGAGTGTGAAATCAATGTAGGAACTCATAATGTATATTAAAATGGGGCTAAAAATAATACCAAATAAGTGTTCTTACTTTTTCAAATGATACATGTAGTCCCCACTTTATTGGAAGCATGTGTCCACCTCATGCACACAATAAAGTAGAAGAAAAAAAGAGAAAGAGGTAAAGATTTTGGGAAAACTACAAGGAGATTAAATATCACCAAGATGAAGTACAAAAGCTCCCAAACCAAGAATATTAACTATTACATTCATTTTCAAGGATACATAAAAGAACAACAAAATCCTAAAGCTTACTAAGATTCCAAGTCAACTAGTTGAAGAGACCTCACTCAAGAAAATGTCTCAATCTCAAGCATCGTGTTGTAAAAGCTATAGCAAAAGCTCAAGTGGTCACTTGAGAAAAGAAAGAGAAAAAATAAAAGATAAGAAAATACTCAATGATTTATCCCACTAGCATAGATATAAGAGTATGAAAAGAAGAGAGAAGGACCATGAATCCAAAAGTCTAGTAAGTTATCTTATCCAAGTTTATTTTGTATGAGAGGAGGAGGAGGACGAGAATGAAAGAATGTAGAATTTTGTTATGCTAGTTCCATTCATCCCAAAGAAATAGTGAAGGAGAGTTGATGGTGTTGATTCCAAAAACCATAGTTTCTTTGAATCATAAGTATATGCCTAGTTCTATTATCAAGTTCAACATTTGACTTTGGCCTATGAATAATATTAATTTAAAACACAAATTCTCCTGCACTTATGACTCTACCAGACCAAGGTGACTATATCTAATCACCAATTATATCTTTAAACTTGACTATTATTTATAGAAAACATATAACTTCCATCTTGTAGGTCCTACTCCTAGTTGCAATCAACTTGGAATACAACTAATCTTCTATTCCTATCTTTACTTTTAATTTCATTATCTCCTACTCTTAGTCCTCATACCTTTATTTGATTTTCCTACTTCTTCTCTACTTCTAACTTCAATATGTGCTCCTAGTTCTTCTTTATCTAATTCTTTCACTGCCACTTCTACCTTCACTCCTAGTTTTAGAATTAAAAGTAGCCAAAACTAGGGGGCTGACCCTTTAACAAAAAACTAACCTACTATTAGCAGATAACCATTAAACAAAACTGGCCCTTACCACTTAGTAAAACAAAAACAAGGTTTTGATCCATAATTAAAAGAGTATCAGTAGGCCTAACATACATACTGCTTGTGTAAAAACCATAAAAGCTATAGTAATATATAAACAAAGGTTAACATTAGAAATTTTGAGATTAACTATTATAAACAACAACTAAAATGAACAAAATTCTTTCATACCTCCATCAGTGGTTGTGAGCTAGCCACAGCTATGGCCACTCCACTATCAACAGACTGTCGCAGATGAGGAGGTGTGTCTGACATCATGAGCTGCATGTCATACAATACACATTACATCTAACATGAAACATAAAATAAATATAATCAAATGAATTAAATTAACATGAAGCAACTGTACCTGTGTGATGCTTGTATGATGTCTATGCTTCGAGTCTGTGGTAAAGGTTGAGGGCCCTGTGGAGAACTGATGCACATGCATAATTTTTTTTAGTCAATCCTTAATATGATTACTTAATAAATATATGTATTAATAAAAATGATTAAATCGATACATACCTTAGGACTTGTGGAAGGGATAAAAAATGGGCTTGGAGGATTGCTGCTAGGCCCAACAACACTCTGACCCTAAATTTTGAACAATGTCAATAGATGCTAATTAATTAATCATTCACTATACATATGAAATGTGATAAAATTAGTAAATTATAATTGTAATTTACTTGTGTGTCAATGCCAAATGTGTCATTCAGGAACTGATCAATGACAAGCCCATCATCTGCACCATCTCTAGCATGAGTGCCAAATATGCATAGGGATTCGCATGAAGTGCACATGTGACCATGATGCACAGAAGGCTCCCCCTCAACTAATGGGCTCATGGAATGGATGAGGGTTTGCGTCAAATCATTAATAGTCCCTAGAGTGCTGGCCTCTACATTTTCCTTCACAACTGAAGGAATAGTCACATGCTCGCGATGTTGCTTGACCATAGGTGCCCTAACTACATTAGGGTCATGACGTGCTCTGGGCCTCTCAAATGATGACCCCCCACCTCTACCTTGGGAGTCTAATATATCAAAATAATTAGGGATCTCCCCAAGGAAAAACTCACAATATAATTTCTTCAAAAAATACATGGGGACCTCATGATTATTGCAAGGAGGGGCATCAAAAACCATCCACCATCTATCTCAAAAATTATTTCTAATAGCATCGTGTATGCACCAATGGATGGGTAATCATTTAGTACCATCTCTAATAGTATTTCTCTCATCGAGTTTTCTAAATAATGCACATATACTACATTTTGGTGTTTCTTTTTTTTTAATATCTTCATATGACAATTTATTTGCATAAAATCTTTTTTGTTCATCCCTCTTAACCTGCCAAATATCTAACTGACCACTAACTGAGGCTATCTGGGTGTTAATGGATTCAAGGGATGATGCCAATTGAGCCCTCATTGGATTGGTTTGTCTGGATTCTTTCAACCAAGCAATGAGTCTTTCTAATTCAATTTTGCCTCTCACTATTTCATTTATTATATTTTCTTGTGTGCCTAGTGGAGGTCTTGCAATTGGTTCGGGTTGTGGAATTTGTTGTTCTTCTTGAGGAGGGTTTTGGTTTTGATGTTCTTGTGGATTTTCTAATTGATTATGAACATTTCCTAATAAAAAATCAATTGAAATCCAAATAAATAAACAAATCTAAATGAAATTTGTAAAAACCCTATAAAACAATATATAAAACTTACAAAACAATATGAAAAATATATCAAACAATGCAAAGTTAGGTTTATATTACTTACGGCATTGTCGTGGGTGTGCTTGTGGTCTTGGATTTCGTCGACGAGGAGGCATTTTGGAAAAAAATGGTGAAAATGTTAAGTCTTCAACTCGCGTACGCACTGCTCACTGTAGGAATAGAAGAAAATACTGATGAAAATGATGGGCTGCGGGTCTACAGCCCATCATATATACTTTTTATTTTTTTGAATAGTGCGTACGCGCTATTTAAAATAGAAAAAAAAAATTACTTGTCACCTTTTTGGCACCACAACTTGGTGCATATGCCCATACTAATTTATATATATGTATATGCACACAAAGTTGCCATAACTAAATCAGAAATGTGCTTGTAATTAGTTAAATATACAGGATCATGAATGTCAATGTCAATGTCAGCATCTTCAAAAGGAGGCTTTCTAACTATCTCCTTCAAATCTCAATGTGAAACATATCCATTCACAATATTTTCACATGCACTCACTGGATTGTCCTTAATGCAGTCATCACAAAAACATGTTTTCTCTCTTACTTTAATTACTAGAGGTTTATGGTTTCCTGTAGTCATCACTTGATGCAAACTTCTAATACCAAGAATCATTTGACAATCATAAGGATTAGATTGATCTATATTTGTTACAAATACAAAACATAATTGTCATATTTCAAAATAAATATTTAATAAAAAACTCAAGAATTTGAAAAATAAATTAAAAATAAATATAACTTAGTTCACCTTTCACTTCCCAAAAGTAATGTTTATTGTATTCAGTATCTTGAGTAGCAAAATGAACTTTGCACCATTCAACAATTTAACTTGCACTCTCTATCCTATTCCCTGTATGCACATACAACATGCATATATATAATTTAAAATATATGCTACTAGTATTAAACATGCACATTAAATGCATATTTACCTAGAAGTTCATGTTGTTGAAGCACACGCTTTATACATGCTCCTACTCAATCATGCTCTCCTTTTTCATGTCCACTTTCAAAGAAATTTCATAAAAACCTAACATTGGTTCTAGAATGTTACATTGCTAACCAATTAAATGCTTTTGAAGATTTGAATTGTCCTATGAACATGAAACATGATAAGTATCTACAATTATCTGTGTACATGTATCAAATCAAAATAGACATGTACAAATAAATATAAGTTAAAATAAAGTTAAATAAATGTTTAAGTTCATGTATACTAACTTGCACATCCATCAAACCAAATCCAATACTTTGAAACATTTATTCCATGATTTCTAAGATCTTCAGAGAACATTGCAAAACATTGAGCCACATAACTCCTATCATGAACTCTATCATCACTAATATAGAAATGAACCTCTTTGATGATGATGCGTTCATTTTCATCCAACCTTTCTATCTCATCCACCTCAAATTGTGCATGTCTGTAGTCACTTACACAGATATTGTAACTTATTCAAAATGATAATATTTCCCTTGAAGCTCTGTTTGAGGTGCAAATGTATAATTCTTAGAAAAACCTACAACTGAAAGTATACAACCAGGTGGAAAATAATTTTTGGAATCAGGAAACTATTTAGCTTGCCATCATGCACCATGACAATGTTGGATATGTGGATATATCAATGGATGAAACTTGGTCATAAAATCATCATAATGCAATTCACTCTCCTTCAATACATTTTTCTTGGATTCATCTCCTGTCTTATTTTGGTATGTCTCATATTCATATCTCATCCATGAAACTGGTGTCAATTCATTAATATTCTCAATTTATATTTTAGAAAATTTGCGTAAATCTCCACAATCTTCACACTAATTTTTGATGCATTGCATTTTGAACTCATCTGAATCTTCTAATTTATCACATAATATGGACTTCACAAATTGTGTTGTGCTGCTAGGGATGGCCAAATAAGGATCAAGTACTGACATAACTTTTTTATATGATTGCAAATGTAGACCAAATTCAACATGATTTCGACAACAACAACTTTCACACATATTATTTATGCATACAAAGGAAGAACACAAACTCTCAAACATTCTCTGACATATTTTGACATTTAAAAATTCTTGCTTGAATGTTTGAAATAATTCACTTTGAGTTATATCTATGAAATGTTTTGGATGTTCAATTTTGGCCCTTGTCTCTTGATCTTTAATTTGTATAGTATAATGTCTATTGGAAGAAACGCGAGAATGTGTGGTCTAAATTCAATAAATTTTCTTTTCACATCTTCAAAAAAAATTTCTTTTCGAGGAACTCTACAAATATTCACCCAGTTATTCTCAATGTTATCATCTAGCATATTTTGCCTCTTGATGTATCTCTAAATAGTTCTTCTAGATATATGTAGTACATCATAAATTCCACGTACCTATTTTCTATGTGTCAATTTTCTACTAGATATAGTAGTCATCAATGCTCTATGTGCATTACTCAAATCACCTCCTCGAGTTGTATTGTCAATTTTTTTATAAGCATTTTGCAAGTTTTCAACTACTGTTTTATTAATATTATGTGCATGGTTTTTTCTATTATCAACACCCAACAACTCCAAAATAGGTCTCATATATTTTCTCCTAAATAACTTGACAAATAATTATGCCTGTCCAAATAGACTTTTATCTTTGAAATATTCATCCCACATTTTCTAACAATACTTTCTAATAGTGTTATCATATATCATATCTTTAGAAGGAATTTGGTTTAAAAGTAGTTCCTCATCCAAATCCATCAAATTTTTTATGCCTTCTAATTTGTTTTTATTAGTAGAACTGCCAATTTCTTCCTCTTCATTACATTCATTCTCTTCATGAATCTCATCCTATTTAGGAATTTCAGTAGGTTGGTTTTGGTTACGTTTTGTATGACCTTTCATTTTGTCATTTCTTTTCCTATGATATTTCCTTGATCTTTTCCTTTTACTACCCATTGAATACTTTAATCTATAGAAACAAAAAAAATTAACTTAGATTTTGAACACTAAATACCAGCTAATGCTTCAATTTAGAATACATAAAAATAAAAATAAGTAGATGGGAAACAACACGTTAAAAATATTTGATCCTTTGCGATTCTGATTAAATCTACGAAATAGTTGCTAAAAATGGCTTCAAAAATTGTTGTCTTTCGAAAATGCTCTTCTATTTTTTGTTGTTTTCTATATTTATTAAAAAAAAAAAAACATAAATCTTATTTTATACATTAAACAACCAAACTAACTTATTTTATACATGAAACAACCAAACTAACCGCTTGCAGGTTGTTGGGCTGACAGGGGTTTCGGTCGGAACCCTTTTGGCCAAAATGGTTATGGCCGAAACGGTTTTGGCCATAGCTGCCTATGTGGCATCCTAGGTGGCATCCACACAAGAAAAAATATGAACTTCTACAAACATCTCACTTTGAAGGTCAATTTGACCTACTAAATTGATGTTTTTTTAAAAACTAAAAATACACTATTGTAGGTCTCGGAGTCAAAATTATGATCATATAATTTTTTTATTATTTTGATTATGGATAATATGTTATAATTTAAAAATATTACAAGTAGGTATTTTAAGATTCAAGAAGATGTCTATTCGAAAATAGGAAAATAAATAGTAAATCATGTTCACAAATTATTATTTTTTAATGACGCACTAGAGGAGAGAGTCCTCTTCAAGAATATGCAATTTATTTTTAAAAAAATGTAGATTTGATGGAAAAAGTTTGATGGGAGAAAAAAACTATCAATTTCTGATGACTTTGACTTTGACTAGTTATAACTTGAAAAATATTAGCCGAATTTCAATTTTTCTTTTTTGGTGCAGTAGGTATATATGTCAACTCTAAGATATTCCATAATTAGACTAAAATATGAACATTTTCATATATTTGTTTGACGAGAAAAAAAAAACTCTATATTTTTAGCATTTTAAAAAAAATTTAAAAATAGACTTTAAAAATTCAAATATAAATAAAATTTTCACTCAATTTTTTTAAATAAAATTATAGAGATAAACTTCATCCAATTTTACACATTTCATTAGTTTACATCATCTTCAAATTCTAAACACAAATGCCACTTTTATGTCATTAAAGTTGAAGAGTTTAAATTTTGATATCACTTTTCCTTTATAAAAGGTGACACAGGTTTGTGCTTTTACCCCATTATTCAAAGCTATCACTGAAAGTATACCAAATCTTGTTATAATATTATTAAGGATGAAATCACAAATAACATCTATAGTTGTTGAACAAAGAGGGACAACTTCAACCCACTTCGTGAAATAATATGTAGCAGTTAGAATGTAAGTATGCCCTTGAGAAGAAGGTAGTGAAATCTTTCCAATAAGACCAAAAGCCCAAATAGTAAAAGGCCACAGAGAAACTTGATTACAAAGCTCATAAGCAGGAATCAAATTACTATGTTGTTGACATTGAGGACATTTCTTAGCAAACATAAAAGAATCTTGTTTCATCATTTTCCAATAATATCCCATTCTAAGTAATTTATTAACCATAGATTTTCCACCAAATTACCTCCACAAGAAATAGAATGTGCTTCTCCCAAAGCCACCAAAATTTTAGTTCTATTGAGACATCTTAATAACAATCTCTCATAAGGGCATTCGTAAAGTGTATCTCTTAAAATGATGTAACGTGCTATGAGTTTCCTAATATGATTACATGTGTTTCTTGTTGTTGATTTGGGAAAATTACCATCTTTCAAAATTGAAAAATGTGGGAATACCATTCATCTGAATACAAATTAAAAAAATCAAAGATAATCTTCATAGAAATTATAGGGTTTTTAAGAGTTTGTATAGTAAATTGAAAGTTTTCAGCATTATTTTCAAGACACGCCAAAGAATTTGTGCTTGTCATGGAGTTTGCATGTCGATTATCTTTTCTAGGTAATATTTGAATCTAAAAGAAGAGAATTGTGAAAGCAAGTCAAGGGCCAAATCTTTATGTTTTGTCATTTTATCATTTTTAATTTGATAACTCCCTTTAATTTTTTCAACAATCAATTGCAAATCTCCATATATTTACAAGTGTTTGATGTTAAGGGATGAACTTGGTTGTAAACTAGCTATAAGAGCTTCGTACTCTGCAATGTTATTAGTAGAAGGAAAAGTTAATTTGTATGATAAAGGAATTGGCTTTTTCATAGGAGGAACTAAGATAATACCAACACCAAAACCTATTGTACATTGAGATCCATCAAAATACAAATCCCAAATATCATCTTGTTGAATGGTTAGAATAGTATAATCAGGAAATTCCATAGAAGAACATGTTTCCGAATAGGACAAGGAGCTTTAGGTAAATAATCCATTAATGTTTATCCCTTAATAGACTTTTACAAAATGAAATTAAGATCAAAATTCTATAAGTAACATCACCCACTTTTCCAAATAGCCATAGAGATTAGTTTGTGAGAAGAGATGTTTCAAATGATCAACATTAACAATCTCATTGACTTTAGCATTTATAAGATAATGCCTTAGTTTTTGACATGCATAAACTATAGCTAGACATTGTCTTTAGAAATCTATGTATCTTGTTTCATAATCAAGTAAAGTCTGACTAACATAATACACAAGTCTTTCCTTACCATATTCATTATTTTGAGCTAACAAGGAACTCACGGCCTTTGAAGTTGTTGAATTATACAAATGAAATGGCTTATCAAATATAGCTAGTTGGAAGATAGGAGGATTCGCAAGATATCATTATTCCAAGATATAGTATCTATTTTAAGCAACGAAGTAAAAGGAATTGTTCGATCAACTAACTTAGAAACAAAGTGATGAATAGCTTGTATTTTTCCTTTTAAACTATGTAGCTCAGAAATTTTCCTAGGAGGAGGCACATTAATAATAGAATCAATCTTTTTAGTATCAACTTTTATGCCTCACTTAGAGGTTATAAATCCTAACAATTTACTAGGGTCTACTTCAAAAAATCACTTCTTAGGATTCAATCTCATTTTGTAACCTCTAATCCTTTCAAATATCTATTGTAAAATATTAACATGATCTTCTCTTTGTATAGAATTCATCCACATAATATTCAATAATCTTATGGATGTAATCATGAAAAATCAAAGTCATAGCACATTGATAAGTAGCTCCTACATTCTTTAATCTGAAAGGCATCATGGCCCAAAAAAATTTCACATGGTGTTATAAATGAAACTTTAAATTGATCTTCAGGAGGAATAAAAATTTGATTATATCTAGAAAATCCATCCATAAAAGATAAAAAAGCATGATGCACCATTGAATCCACAATCATATTAATATTGGGTAATGGGAAATCATCCTTTAAGGATGCCAAATTTAAATTTCTAAAATTAGTACACATCCTTATCTTATTTTCTCCTTTTGAAACAAGCACAATGTTTGAAATCCAATCAGAGTAATCAATAGAAGGAATAAATCCATAATCCAATATTTTTTTAATTTCACTTTTGACTAATAAAGAAATCCTTGGGTTCATCTTTGAAATTTTCTACTTCACTAGTTTCATATTTGGTTTTAAGATAATATCATGAGTAACAATCTTAGAATCAATACCTAGCATATTTGAATATGTCCAAGTAATAATATTCTTAAATTCAAGTTAAAGGGAACTCAATTCATCACATTCATCCTGATTCAAACATTTCCCAATCTTTATTATCTTCTCAGGATTATTCTAATCCTTTTGTATATCAACAATCTCAATTATTAACAAATCACTTCATATCAGAGAGTCCATTAGTAAAGGAACAATATCTCGATTATAATGTCTCCAAAATAAGCATCTATATTTAAACAAAAATACTTACTTCATTAATGATGGAACTTTGATAATCTTCATAAACCTCAAAAAATTCCATTAAAGTTTCATCCTCAGGAAAATTATCCCAAGTGGGTGCTTGATTTATGTCAATAAGCAGTAGGTTAACCAATTTCAAGTGACCACCACATATATGATTAATGTTAAGAGGAAAATTTGATGGTTGTTTATATGGATTAAACCCTAATCCATACATATAATCATAAATTTCATTATCCAAAGGTACGTGTATACCTTTCTCATATTTACCACATCAATTCCCATTAAATCTTGATTTCTTAATAAAATGGTAACCAAAACCATACCAATCAGCCATTTTAGATGGAGTCCAAGGAGCAGTATATGTCACACTATTAGAAAAATCAAGTTTTATCATTTTAATTATTTCTTGTATCAAAGCAGCAACAAGACCACATTCTAGTTCCTCGGAAAGGGGAAAGGGAATAAAAAATTGTTTCTCAAATTCAGTATGTTTCTTCATGAGTTCTAAATCAGAGACCTTATATTCTTCAATGAAAGTAGGATTAAAATCCAATGTCCCCCAATAATCCTTAGTCAAAGAAGAAGATGAAGCTTTTGACTATTGAATCTCAGGTTGTTTTATCCTAGGTTGTCTTTTAATATCTTTAATTGGCTTAAGATGTTCAAAGATCTTAACATATTTTGTATTTAGGGAAGAATTCAGTACATCATTTACATGTAATATATACATTAAGTTGTTATAAATAAACCAAACCTTATGATAAAGAGTAGAAGGAACTACATGAATAATATGTAATCAAGGTCTTCTTAACAAAAGGTTATAATTGAGAGGTCTAGGCATAAACTGAATAGGTGTATTCAAGATGACTAGACATACATTAGTAGGTAAAGTAATAATGCCCAAAGTTCTTTTTGCAATATTATCAAATCCACATATAGGAACATTATCAAGTTGAATAGTAGTAAGATCATCCTTAATCTCTTTAAGCATCTCCACACTACAAAAATTAAGCTCTGATCCATTATCAATTAATGTTCTTTGCATGACAATCTGGTTAATAGAAACAACAACCTTAAGAGCCTCATATTGATTATGCACCTCAATAGGAGGTAAATCATTATCAAAAAACACAATAGGAGGTATAAAAGGCATAGCATGCAAGCAATCTAAAATAGAATGAATTTTTTCTTGATTAGGAGGTGAAGTAGAAAGAGTAGATAATGCTTTTAGAAATGCCTCATAATATGTCAAAGAAGTTTAAAGTAACTCCCATAAAGATATCTTAGCAAGAGTAGAATGTAATTTTAAGTTATACTCCTTTAAGGTGGAAGAAAACTTAGGATCTTGAGTAAGAGTAGGTTGAGAAGGTGGTAAAGAAACTAAAATAGTATGCTGAGGATTATTGCATTTGCAATAAGAATGTGAAATGAAATTAGTGTTATCAAAGAAATCCAAAGGATCTCTAGGTTTACCCTTGATTATTTAGTTGAGGACATTCTTTTACCATCATCAAAGTTGTAGGATATATCATGTTAGGTTTATCAATGTTGTATATAGTGGAACATGAAGGTAACCATATACACACCCTATGGCAAAGATCAATTAGAAAGGCTATGGAGGAGACTAAAATAGGAATAGGATCAATGGAGATCTTATCCACACTATTTTCAATCTCACTTCCATGTACCTCATTAGGGAATCTATCCTCTTTTACAATAAAAACCTCATCAAAGTATTCCAAACAAGAATCATACATATTGAAATATGAAAAGCATGAAAATGTAAACATTTTTGTTATTTTAAAAAAATTTTACAAATTTTTTCTATTTTGGAAAGATATAAATACAACGAATCTAATTAACAAGCAAGATCTAACACAAGATGCAAATCTAACACAAAAAAGAAAGAGTTGTCTATCATGGGTTCAACAACATGAATAGGGTAAAGTGGATCTCTAACAATGCATAAGGCATTCACCACTATTCTATATGTATATATATACATATATATAAATGTATGTATATATATATATATATGTGTGTGTGTGTGTGTGTGTGTGTGTATGTATATATATATATATATATACATATATATATATATACACATACACACACATACATATATATATATATATATATATATATATATATATATATATATATATATATATATATATATATATATATATATATATATATATACACACACACACACACACACACACATACATATATATATATGTATGTATGTATGTATATGTATGTATATATATATGTATATATTTACATATATATATGTATACATATACATATATATATATATATATATATATATATATATATATATATATATATATATACACATATGTATATACATATATATATATATATATATATATATATATATATATATATATACATATATATATACATATATATATACATGTGTGTATATATATGTATATATATATATATATATATATATGTATACATATATGTATACATGTATATGTATATGTATACATATATATATGTAGATGTATACATATATATATGTACATATATATATGTATATATATACATATATACATATATATATACATATATATATGTATATATATACATATATACATATATATATACATATGTGTATATATAGAGGCTTCAATGTGAGGCTCCTAGAGTAATGTTAGGACCCATAATTCAAATTTCACCTAAAATTATTGTCCAATCACAATAACCAACTAAGGACAAAAAATAATAGTATGAATCCCGAATTAAACCTCTAGGTCAAGATTGACCTGGTCAATCTTATCCTAGGTCAAGGTTAACCTAGGGGTCAAAACCCAACCAAAGTAGAAAGCAAAAAGTCCCAAGGAGACCTGGAAACCTATAAATGATATCGGGATAGAAATGAATGCCAAGAATAGGTACAAAATCCTACAGTGAATATGATGAAGGATATGAGGACGTATTCCTACATCCTACCCAGAAAATAGAGCCATAGAGGAGGGAAATTAAGGATAATCTTTGAGATTTTCACCCTAATTTCACCTAAAACAAAGGAATTGAGTGTAGAATGCATCCTAAATGCAAATATATCATGATAAATGTACTTAAAAATGGTACTAAACCTACCAAGATGGAATTTCTCCCATTTTAAGATGATACAAAAAGGAATGCTAAATTTTTCTTTCCTTACTTTGTTTATTCCTCTCTATTGCTTTCGATTGATAAAGATAAGGTTAAAGTGCAAACCCTCTTTGAAAAATCTTAATTTTTTGACTTTATGATTTATACCATCTTTTTATTGGACCCCTAGGATGGTTATTCTCTAACCTTGTCTATTGTGTTGAATAATTTAGTGTACACCCCCTATTTCTTTCTCATCAAAACCCTTGCACTAGGTTTACCTACAAAGCCAATTTTAAAATTGTTTGTTAATAAGAAGTGACTATGAAAAGCTTGATTGATGAACTAACCTTAATTTATCTTTGTCAATTTAATCTACCTAGAACCCCAAGAATTCTACCCTAACTCTATCCCCAACATGTCTTCTACCTCTTTTTTCTAGTCCACCGTAGAAACCGAGCTCAGTTACTTGAAAGACAAGTATATTCCTAGGTCTTTGTCCCCTACCCCACTCCTACAGTCTATAGATGATGGTATTGACTTGCAAGTATTGGATTTAAAATTTGATGAATTGTGCATCTACCATAATAGACTTAAATTTATTTCTATGCATCTCATCTTTCAGCTTAAATTTCTAGAAGAAAGATTAACAAGTTGGAAACCCTAGTTCAAGCTAACATCAAGGTAGAAGATAGGACCAAGTGGAAGAGAGATGAGGTCATGTGGGAGGTGAAGATAGATATTGGGTAGAAACTACATAATTGGGAAATGTTGGACAAATAGATTTGAAAACTTAGAGCTCATGGCCTTTGTTGGAAGAATAGAACAAGACTTTGATTACCTTAGCAATAATGAAATAATCTAAAGTTCACCTAGGTATTCAGATTCAAGATCTAGGTACTCAACAAAGTAAAGTTCAGGACAAGGATGAGAAATTTATTATTGGGACTCAAGCTAAGAAGGAGAAAAGGAAAAAGAAGAGGAATCAACATGAGGAGTGCCAGGGTAAAGATAAGGATCTCCAGTTGGTGACTAAGTATGACGTCTTTCTATGGGATGCAACTTTATCTAGAACTTTGAAGAAATCTTCTTTATTGAATAAGCTCAAGGAGTTGATAAAGTAGTGGTCCTAGGTTGTGTCTTTATCATCCTCAATGCTCATGTGTTGTTGCTACTTATGGCTGTTCATGCTAGTTGTTGGTCTACTTGTTTAGTTTTTGCTAATTCTTTTTGATAGTTGGTTATCTTTTTTATTTCTTTTCTTTTCTATTTTGCTGGGTCTCACACCTTGTGAACCCGTGACTTTCTATCCACTCAACTTGATATTAATTTTAGTTAAAAGATTCAATATGTATCTCAATTTATCTAATCAAAAGTATAAATACTAAAGATTCTATTAGATATGATGTCAGATGTCAAATGTCAAATACTTGCAAACCTGATTATAAGTCTTTTGATATACATTTTATAAAAATTAATGATGTCAAAAAAATTAAATTAGATCTACATATATCCAATCTTCTCTTATGATTCAGCTATATCTCTAATGGAGGACAACTCATTGTTGCTTGGATTAAGTTCCTAGAGCCACAAGTTCAATGGTGATACTTTTGATTCAAATAAAATTGGAAAATCTTTATGATAGAAAGTCATGTCATCCACTATAATACAGATTTTCAAAAAAGTATGTTATGAATGAATATAAGCCCCTTCTCATGATGGTCCAACTGAAAGAGACTTTTGAAGCTAATAGATTCCCTTGCTGAAAATGCTGTTATTACTACATATTACTAATGAAGCAAAGATGTCAATATCTTTTAAACTAGTTCTGTAGTTTTAGCTGTTTCTGGCTATGTTTATACTGCTCGAAACTGTAAATATGTTTGTATTTGAAATTAAGGAAACTCTTCCTCAAAGTTATTCTATCCAAGTTAACCGTGTCGGTGCATTATGTGGTGACAATCTCACAAGTTGGCAAGAGTACTTTGCAAGATAGAAGTGACGTCTAGAATAGACAACGCCATCTACACTGAATGGGTGATATAGACATCGATGCTTTATTCCGAAGCTTCAATCAAAATCAAGAACTTTTACAAATTTTCCACCATTAAGATTCCTTACAGAGTATTTCCCAACATATGTCACAATCTGGGCACTGTGGGAATCAATCCAAAAAAACGAATCAAGCAAGCAAAATACAATATAAACGCTTTCACCTACCAAATTATTATTATCTCTCTATAGTTTAAATTACCTAGTGCCCGTCGAAATCAGAGCTTTGAACTATAAAAAGAACTTTAGAAAATTAGGGTTTACGCTGTTTTTCTCGTGATAGCTCAATATACAGAGCTTTGAACTATAGAGCCGAAAGAACATCATGAATGAAACCCTAAAAGCATTTTCATTCATGTCCATATCAACGAATTGAATACACAGCTGGAAGCCGTACGTGTTAAAGAATATAATACTGAACTCTTGAATTACCTTCATAACTTCATGTGAATTTTGAGTGGTATACAAGTAATAATCGGTGTTAATGACTATCCCAATTCCCCAAACTACACAGATTTGCGAGTTTGGTCGAATGGAATGGTGAGGTGGGAGAATTAATAAGCCATAACTAACGACACAATAACAGTAATGTACTTTCCTTTAACTTGTTGGAAGAATTGACAAGTTAGCACAAGCCTCTCAATTTGTATGTCTCCATTATTGAGGAGTCGGTGTATACCTCGAATAGAAATGCTGAATTTGTGTATTATTCTCTGCTATGTCCGATTAAGGATTAAAAGTCAATAGATGTCTTTTTGGTAAATGGAAGCTCTTGGAATATGGATGAGTTGTTAAGGCTCCGTTTGGTTGCTGGAATATGCGTGGAATAGGAAAACGAAATTAGAATATGTTTTATATTCGCTGTTTGGTAAGCTCAATCGGAATTGGGAATAGGAAGACATATTCCAATTTTGCCTCTAAAATGAGCATATGTCTATGCCAAAAAATATCTGTTATTGGAATAGGCCATTTCCATTCCCATTCTGATTTTCCATTAAAAAATATTTTTTATTAATTTTTTTTTTTTTTTTTGTACTTTTACTTTTTGAATTTTTTTTGTTAAATTTTTTAAATTTTTTTTTTTTATAACATTTTTAAAAATTATATCTATTTGTTTAAAAAAATGAAAATGAAAATGAATTAACTAAAAAAATAATAAATTAAAAAAATATTTAGGAAAAATATTTTTTAAAATACAAAACTTAACCTTATTCCTATTCTATTTTTGTACAACCAAACAATAGATTAACATATTCCAGTCGAATTCCAAGTGCACCAAACATGATTGGAATTGCCTATTTCTATTCCCATTCCTCATTTCGATTCCCATTCCATTTTTCTATTCTAATTTTCTATTCCTATGCCAGCAACCAAATGAGGCCTAAAGGATTTACCATAAACACATTCTTCTATCTATAAGTTGAAATATGCAACATGGAAGAAAATTTGTAGACAAAATACACCAATAGATAAATATAAATATAGTGCAAGATTTTAGTTGAAGTAATATTTATAAATTATAAGATGTTTTAAAATTATATATTTTTGATAAATGTTGAATAAAAATTAGATTATAGAATTATTTTCAATTACAAATTATGTTTTCTATATAAAAAAGATTCTAACAATCAATTGAACACATATTTTCTTTCACTTCTACTTACCTAAAACAAAAGGATATACACTCATTTACTTTTCTATCAATACTTATGATTATCTTTGAGTGCCTATTTATCTCCCAATTAACTTTTCTATAGTCAAAAGTCTATCTTGTATGATTCTTCACCTCTATACATTTTTCTTCCTTAATAGTATTCTATGTTGTAGGAAATATGCTTCATTCAATTTAAATTTCTATCCTTGTTTGTCATTTTTTCACTTGATGAATCAAATATCTAATCTTCATGGATTATATTCCTTTATGAGTCACTTGTATGTATTGTTTTAATTTATGTACAAAAATATTCTACTACACAATTATCAATTTTTAATTTATAAATCTTCATACATTACCATGATTTGTTAATTTTCATCTCCCTAAAATTTATTAAATGTCATATACTTAGATTGCTCTGCATCTTATGTAATTGTTCATCTAATTTTTTACTTCTCTACTATTGTACTATAGATCAAACAATGTTCCATTCATCCAATTACATTTTCCATAGTACATAATAAACATTTCATTATCACTAAGAGTTTTAAAATTTATATCTTTTACTATCATGGCTTGTTCTACCTCGTTTAGATATCCCTTTCCTATCATCTTCTTTTCTTCCCCTTAGACATTCACCTAGTAGACTCTTTAATTAACAAATATATTTTGAAAATTAATTAACTATATCAACTCTAATGCTCAATTTGTTCACTTTATGATCTTTTTTCATTTATTTCAAACAATTTTATCAACCATAAAAACTCCATATTCATTATAAATTATGGATTTTTCCTCTTAATACTTAGCATACAAAATATTAATTTCCCTAGAGATTCTATAATTGAACTAAATCTTGTAACATTTTATTTGACAAATATTATTTTGACTAATATCTAACTCATTATATAATACATAAACTATACTATTACATATATTTTTTAGATAAAATCATGTCCAACTTAAATTTTTCTTGCACTCATTAACTAATTTTGTCATTATTGTACTTGTCAAAGGAAATATACAATTGTAATCATGTGCAATCACTTATATTTAAAGAGTGATTAATATTTTTCCTTTGAATCAATTAGATTGAAGCATTTTAATTTTGAATTGTGATTTTTTTATTTCTCTAAGGTATATATGTGATATTTTTAGTTTCTAAAATAATAAAACTATTTTAGTTGTAATTGATTGGTTCAAATATTTGGGTCTTATAGGTGCCAATTTACAGGAAGCACTATCCCTATTATAAGGCTATATTTTTAGATGCACAAATATATAAACATATGAAGGTAAAAATATCTTTAATAATTTTTTAATTTAAATAAAATATCAGTACACTAAAAGATAATTATGCTATGAAGAGTATAGATAAATTATAATTTTTTAATAATAGATTGAAATTCAATTATGCTTTATTTTTAGCATACAACTATGCTATAAATATAGTATTTAATCATATTTAAATATGAAATAGTTTTTTTTTAAGATAATGAAATTATTTCTAATGAGAAATATTTTATTCTACTTAATTAAACTATTATGACTTAAATGGAAAATAGAATTCACTCTATTCCACTTGTTAATAGCTCATATACAACAAATTCCACTACCAAAAACCTCATTTTATTAATTCAATAGATATTCTATTTACCTCAGATAAAAATCTCAATTGTCATTTTAAATATGACAAGTCAAATAGGTGTAAAAGGAAGTTCTTTAAATTTCAAGAAAAGGTTTTTAAAAATTGCTAGTAAAATAAAAATCATGATATCATATGATGAAGAAAGGTGTTGGAAATAGAGATGGAGTAACTAAGAGGGGAGGGGTGAATCAGTTACCACAAAAATAAATCCATAGCTCCTTAGATGTCTTAAAATATAGTTGCTACTGATACTAGGTAACCACACAAATAAATGTTGAAACTTGATAGATGTTATGTTAACTTATTAAGCATTTAAAGTGATTAACATGCATGCATAAAGAAATAACATGAATACAAGAGACACCAGATTTAACATGGAAACCCAATTTGGGAAAAACCACCAAGTAACTAGTTACCAATTTTCACTCTTCTGAAGTGAGCCCTATTAGGAGCCAACCCTGTTAAAGGTTACAAAACACACTGTTAGGTGTGACCCTGTTAGAGGATTTAATCACCCTGTTAGAAGTGGCATTGTCAAAGGTTTTTAGAACAATTCAATTGAATTGTCACCTTGTTAGAGGATTTACAAAATGGTTGTTAAACCAACTCTGTTAAGAGATTTTGAATCACTGTTACAATAATTAGAAAGCAACAATGAAGTGATCTGAAATATATACAACTTATCTTTGCTGAATATCTCTGTTCTGCTTTACTAGATCCTTAATGATCGAATATAACTTTGTAGCTCCATAAGCATGTCTAATCCTTCTTCAACATTCGCTCATATATTCAATATTTTCTCATTCCATATCCATACGTTTGCACTCTTATGCATCCAAACTCTTACATATTATGAATTCACAACTTGACCTTTCATATATACCTTACAGATTGTCAAGTCGGCTTAATTACAAATTATAACAACTGAAAAACATAAATCAATCGGCTGCAAACATTGCACAAAACAATTAAACTTAATTCTTTAGAATAATAAAATTCTTTGCTGCCCGACCCAGCTCGGTGACCACTGCTCCAGAGTAGTTTCCCCAGTGTTAACCAAGTGAAGCTTGGTAATCACTGTAAACCTTGCAACTTCCTTCAGAGATCGAGTTAACTCAATAAACACTGACCTTCCTTCATTTACCGAGTTAGCTTAGTAAAAGCTAACTTTCTTTTTGATGACCGAGTCAACTCGGTAGACATTATCTTTCCTTTTGTTAACCTTGGGAGCTCGGTTAACATTAACTTTCTGCTATAGAATCCTTTGATGCCTGAGTGAGCTTGGTAAGAGCTAACTTTCCTTTGTGTTGTTTAGGAACGTTTGGTAGACACTGTAAATTGCTTTGCTGACTGTCTGAGCTCGGTAGACTCTATCTAATGGCTGATATGACACTTATGTAACATCAAAGACAATACACAATTAACAATTGTATCCAACAATCTCCCTCTTTGGCATTGATGGCAACACAACATGTCATAGTAGAATGAAATTTAAAAACACGTCTTTCTCTTAGATGGCAACACAACAAGTCAACATAACAATTCTTCCTCTAAGATAGAAAAACTCTCCCTCTTATAGTAATCTCCCTCTGTGAAAGAATTACATAGCAAACTCTTTTATCTTAAACAAATTTTAGAGAGATATGACAGTAAAACTCTCCCTCTTTGACAACACATGCCAAAGACAACTCAACTCAAATGAATTTTAGTGTACCTTTAGTACTGATTCATATGCAATATTTCTTGGTTATGCTGCATCAACTGATAGATCTTCAACTTGGTATGTGTTGATGCATCACTAAAACTTTATTTTAGTGAACTTCAGATAGGGGAGTGACCCCTAACTTACCTCTTAGGTACAAGAATACATCCTTAGGTAATGGTTTTGTGAATATGTCAGCAATTTGTTCCTTTGTATGAACATATTCCAATCCGATCTCCTTATCTTGCACCAATTCTCTGACAAAATGATATTTTATTGCAATGTGCTTGGTCTTGGAATGCATCACTGGATTCTTATATATGTTGATTGCACTTGTATTATCACAAAACATAACAACTGGTTCTTTGATTTCCATCTTCATGCCTTCCAACAACTGTTTAAACCAAACAATATTAGAACAGTTTACTGCTGCAGCAACATACTCTGCTTTACAATTCTATTTTTTGCTTGTCCAAGAAACCAACCTCTTTCCAAGAAAGAATGCACCTCCACTTGTACTTTTTCTATCATCAAGGTTTCCTGCCCAACCAGTATCAATAAACACTTTCAAATCCAAATTACCTTCAAACTTATACCATAAAACATACTCTTCAGTTCCTTTCAAATATCTCATTATTCTTTTGATTGTCATAATGTGATTTTCTCTTGGTTTTTCTAAAAATCTTGCTACGATACCAACTGCAAGGGCAATATCTAGCCTAGTATGAACTACATACTGCAACTTTCCAATCATAGATCTATACAATGTTTGATCTACTTCTTTTGATTCATCTTCCTTGGTAAGTTTTAATCCGGTAAACATTGGAGTCCCAATTGGTTTACAATCTTCCATTCCAAACTTTCTCAATATCTCCTTGATGTATTTTGATTGAGTGATGTAGATACCATTTTTATTTTGTTGAATTTGAAGACCAACAAAGAATTTGATCTCACCAAACATAGACATTTCAAATTTCTTGTTCATTTGTTCTGAGAATTCTTTGCACAGATCATCATTCCCTGTGAAAATAGTATCATCTACAAATATTTTTGCCAAGACAATCTTATTATATGGTCCTTCCTTAATATACAAGCTACTGTTATCATTAGTTTTTTGAAAATCAATCTTGTTTCAAACCGTACAATGCCTTGTGTAATTTGTAGACCATGTTCTTCTTATCTAGATCAACAAAACCTTCAGGTTGTTCAATGTAAACCTCATCATCCAGGATACAATTGAAGAATGCTGACTTGACATCCATCTGATAAACTTTGAATCCTTTGTGAGTAGCATATGCTAGTAAGGTTCTGACTTTTTCCAATCTTGCAATAGGAGCAAAAGTTTCTCCATAGTCTATTCCTTCTTCTTTAGCATATCCTTTGCATACTAGTCTAGCTTTGTTTCTTGATACCTTACCATCTTCATCCAACTTGTTTCTAAATACCCACTTGATTCCAATCACATTTTTATCTTTAGTCCTGGGTACAAGAGTCCATGTCTTTTTTTTCTCTATTTGCTCTATTTCTTCATTCATAGCCTCAATCCAACTATCATTTTCTAAAGCATCTTTGATATTTTTAGGTTCAAAATCAACACGTAAACAAGTACCTTTCAACTTGCTTCTTGTCATGGTTCCTTCAAATTTGTCTCTAATGATTTGATCTGCTAAATGATGTCTCCTAACATATTTAGCTAATACAGGTTCTTTTCCTTTTGAATGGATTTCATTATTATCCTCTTACATTTCAACTTCAGGTTTTGTCTGTTCTAGCTCGGTAGATATTTGCTCGGTAGATGCTGGCTCGGGTCCTTCAGACTCGGTAGACACTTGCTCGGTAGATACTGAATTTAACTCGGTCTGAACTTCTTGTAACTCGGTTATAGATGACTTGGGAGTAGAAGATTCCTGATTCTCTGATGTAACTGGTACTGTATCAGGTTCAATGAAGACAAACCTTCTATAATCTTCTGGTTCCCTTTTGCTTTCTTCTTCAGTCCTTTCTGCAAACTCATCAACTTTCACATGTGCACTTTCTATGACTTTGTGAGTAGACAAGTTCAAACATCTATATGCCTTACTTTTGCATGGGTATCCAAAGAATATACCTGTATACACTAAAAATTGTCCCGAATGACTATATTAATTTAATTAAAAGTAACATTCCTCTACTTATTTAATTAAATTATTTTAATTAAATAAGTTCATTTTTGTCTAAGTATTTAAATTTAATTTAAATACTTCCTAGCTCTAATGTGTTAATTTTAATTAACATGTGATTCTCCACATTTTCTTTTTTAAATAAATTTTATTTATTTAAAATCTTCCATTTTCCATTAATTCTTCTAGACCTTGATTAAATTAAATTTTATTTAATTTAATCTTTATTCAAACTACCTAGAGGTACGTGCATTCATATGAGTTGTCATCACATCTTTTAAGCACATGGTGTCTACAACTTGAGAACTTTCTACACACATGTGCCACCTCATCATTTTATCCTCCCAACTAAGGATATGAGATAAGGAGATAAGGTGCTTAATCCTTATCCTTATCCTTATCCTTATCTTCTAAATACCCTCTAGATGTTTCCTGAGAGTCTTTAAATAGAAGCCTTGTCTCAAGCATTGCATATAGAGGATTATTGGATTGCATTGATATGTCGTCGCTTTGAGTCTAGAATCACCATATTGAGAGCTTGCATTATAGGTACATTTTCATATGGAGTTCATAGGCTGCATCTTAGTGATTTTATAGTTGGTAAGATTTACATCTTGTATTGCATCTTAGTTTTTGTTGTGCATGCATATTTATTTTACATTTTAGTTTATCTTTCATTCTAGCTGTAGCTTGCATCTTGCATATTTATTTTACATTCTAGTTCTAGATTTCATTCTAGTTAATACCTTGCATTCATTAATAGTTTTTGTCATTTCATGTTCATTTCATCATAGAGTACCTTTGAGTGTGACTTCCTCCGTAGTCATATCTTGAATGTATTTGTCTTTTCATATAGTCTAGGATCATATTGCACATTCACTTTGCACTCACACTCACATTTGCACTTCCACACAAGGGATTTACTTATTGTTGTGTTTGTGGGAGCATACCAAACATACCCTCCATCAAGGATACACCAACAATGGCTACACATAGCTGCCCTTGTTGAGTATTAGAGGTGGTTGGAATTTTGGTTTGTTGGTTGCTTTTGTGAATTTCTTTTAGATTAGCTTGATTCCTTAGGCTTCCAACAATTTGCACATTTTTTCAGCACACATTTTCGGCACGCCCGGTGGGACCCACGTCCCTGATCTCGCTTCAGAAGTCTGCTAATACAATTTTTTTTGTAGATCGAATTAGCATTTTGTCGTCTCTGATAGTCACAGTGTCGTCTGCATTGCGCGTCTACGCATATCAGCGTCTACGCAGATTAGCATCTCCGAGAACAAGCATTTACACCGCCGCCAAAAAAATTAGGTTCTTTTCTTTTTGCATCTGCGCATTACTTATTTTGTCGGCTGTGTTAGGGTTTTGTCGTTTCCACTTATTTCTCTGTCGTTTCCACTCTGTGATCTGAATTTGGCATCTCCGATTTTCATCTTAGCGTCTCCGATTTTCATTTTAGGGTCTCCGCTTTTCATTTTAGTGTCTTCGCTTTTCATTTTAGCGTCTCCGCTTTTCATTTTAGCGTCTTCGCTTTTCATTTTAGCGTCTTCGCTTTTCATTTTAGCGTCTGCGATTTTCATTTTAGCGTCTGCACTCTGCATTTTGGCACCTGTGCCCTGCATTTTGGCGTCTGTGCTCTGTGCTTTTGTCATCTGCGCTTTTTTGCTTTGTCGTCTTCGTGTTTTAGCGTCTCCGATTATTAGCGTCTGCGACTATTTTTTTTTAAACTAACGGTTAACGGTTTTCTTGAGCATTTTTGTGAGTTTACAGGTCGAGGATTTGTGTTAGAAGACGAACTAAAGTGCAAAAGACTGGGTCACATTTGAAATTGGAGCATTTTAGATGGGTACATTTAGTATAGAGCACATTTGGATTTGGGCTTTAAAATGAACACACATCAAAAGCTCCAAGGAAAATTAATTTTATTTCAGCATTGTCATTTCGACATTTTCATTTTCAGCATTTTCTTTTAGTCTTTCATTTGCTGCTATTTAAAGTGGGAAAGAACCTTGTATGCTCTAAACACGCGTGTCTTCAATTAGAATAGCAAACCTAAACTTTTGTGAATAACGAACAAGTGTCTTTTAAACCCCAAGTCCACTTACGTATTCTCTCCCCTCGTGCCTTTGGGCGACCTTGGGTGCACAAGAAATAAGTGGATTTGATTTTCATTTTAGGAGGCCTGCTTGGGGATTTCATCACCCCTTAGGACGACCTCAACTCCAGCGTTCTGGCGGAGTATAAAAATTAGGAGGTGAATCGAAAGACACTTCTCTTGGAAGTGTAAATATTGTCACTCTTGGCTAAGCCCCAAAGAACTTTATACCTTTGGGAAGTGAAGGAGGAGATTGGGTTACCGTTTCCCCCCGGCTGTGTGGCAGTATTTCCTTTCATCTACAGAATTGGGCCTCACGTACCTAGTGTATATCGAGGATGCCCTTTACCTAAGCCTTGTACAGCCTAGTATCAGCCTTATTAGGATTTTTGTTGTGTTTGGTGTGTTTGTTCAAATAATCAAAAAAATATATTAAAAAAAAAAACTTCAAACAAGCCAAAAAAAGAAAAAAATGAGTGAAATTGTGAGGGAACCTTTGTAGTAAGATAGGTTAGGTGAGGTCTCTTTGACTCACAGTCATCTTTTGGGAATTTTTTTGCACTAGAGTCATGTTTTGAGTTGTGGTTGAGTTTATTTTTGATGTCAAAAAGTTTGAGTCTTGTTTTGTTCTTGCCATGACCAAAAAAGTCAACCAAACCAAGTATAAGAAAGTGAAACTGTCCAAACTGTAAGGAAACTTGGCAATAAATAATATAACCGTTTCCACATAACCCATAATAGATCTAAAATAAACACGAAATTAAAATTCACATGCAAGAGAAAAGACAACATACCCACAAAATTGTGACACAAGATATACCCTAGGAAACCCTCATTGAGGGAAAAACCCAGCCTCCAAAAGCATCCATCACCATTTATTATTCAGCAAAAAATACCATTGCCATACAACCATGGAAGCCTTCATGGCCATAGCCACAACCGAGCAAACTATGTGAACAAGCATGGATCCACACATCCCATGCCATGCTTTCAACCTTCACAAATGCTCCCTTGGCTAACCTGTCAAGCCTTGTCACGCTCGACTCTTGCCTTTTGTCTTCTCCTTGTCACTCTCTTACTCTCTCTCTACAACAACTACCCTTGTGGCTGCTTATATAGTAGCAAGTCCCACAAAACCACCAAGTGGTATTACATAAACCATGTGCTAAAACCATGTGCTACCTAACCCACTGACCCCACATTTAATATTGGGCATTTAATTCTTTTCCCCCAATATTAAATAATTACATGAAATATTATCACAATGTTACAATACAACTCATCAAGAATATTCCATGGGAATCTTTACATGTTTCACGTCCATCTAGGTACAACATTACATAACAAAATAACAATATTATGCAATGTGTGCAACACCCATTATCTCAACAATGTCCCGCTTGTTGTATACATTGCATAGGGTCAATCCATAGCCACATAAATGAACAAGGGAACAATCCCTCCAAGCACATCCACCATCATGGATCAAAATACACCAAGTGCTCCATCCTAGTACCCATAACAAAATCAAAGTATCCAGCATCTCAAACATGAATGATCTCACCTCCTATTATGCCACTCCCACTGGACATACATAGAAGCCATCCAAAGAGAAAACCACCCAACCTGTCGCATTAGAAGATCATAAAATCCTGTACCAACTAAAATTCAAAGCACAAAAAACCTGATCCAAAGGTAATCACATGTATCTATAGTTGTCAAAAATATCCATAGCTGAAATAGCACCCACAGCAAAGTGCCAAACCCATCCAACTATCCATACCTCAAAGGTATAATAGGTGAATCTCATATCACCGACATATCCAATCTGCAACCTGCAATCACAAGCCTCAAGAGCAATACCTGCCACATATATACCAAGAAGCTCCCACTGCAAAAGATAATGTCAAATCTATAACTAATCCACTCAACACATCTCAAAGAAGTGAATCCATGTAGCATCAAGGACATCCACAATACATAAACTAATATGCTGCAAGAACAACTCTCATAACAAGCCTCCAATGCTCTCCCAAGTTCACCACAACCAACAAAGGAAAGAGAAAGAAATAACCATGTCATCTCTCACATGACATACATGAGCACAAACTAGTGATCACAATCTCCAACCAATCTCAAATCCAATTTAAGCAAAATCGAACATCCAGGAAGATAACCAAGACCAGAGAAAACCATGCAAATCATAACCTATATCATGTCCTTCTACACACACCTCTAGATGTAAACTGTGCAAGTATGATCTCCTCCATAAAACCCCAACAAGAAGCCTCAACAACACCCAAACCATACCATATAACTAATCATGGTTTTAAGCCTCTCACAAGAAGATCAAACTCATAAAACCATTCCTAAATCAAGGAACAACCATTCCTAATCCAAGGAAAATGTCCAATATAAAACCATCTCCCAAACTCATCCAGAATAACAACATATGCACATGGAGATAACCAATGCTAAACCATCTCTCAAATGAACCCTCTAGAACTAACTCATGTACCATAGCTCAAGATCCATATCCATGAAAGAAAAGCATAAATATAATGCAACTGAGAAAAACAATGGGCTATACCTCTCAAGTAGCAAACCGCCAAGTAGACCAAGAGTGGGGAATGAGAATGCTCATCAAGATACCCAAGTCTCCAACCAAGACTCATCTAAGAACAATCTCCTCTCAAGTCCATATCAGGTGACTGCCCCTCGGACTTCCTGCTCAAACCATCAACCATCCCAACAAATACTTCTCTAATCCAAGAAAAATCAGGATCACCACCGTCTATAAGTATCCATGAGCACCTATAACCAATCAATCCATGCCAACTCCAAATGCAACATAGCAATATCATGAAGTATCCAGCTTATGCTCAGTGTACTCAATACCAAGAAACTAAACCAAGATCAATGTCAAAGTTCCAACCATGGCCTCAGAAACATAAACATGACAACATGATCTTACCATCTCAACTAAAGAGATAACATGCTCTACATGAACACACGATAACATGTCACAACTCTAAACGCGTATCAAGAGTATACCATGACATAATAATGAAACCATTCTCACACCAAGGATAACATGTCAAATAAAAGCATAAACCTCACCTTTTTCCAAGAATCCTGTGAGTCCTCAAGATGCAACCATCTCCACACACCATGAAGAAAACCATCTCCATATACCAGGAAGAACCATCTCCATATACCAGGAAGAACCATCTCCACACACCATGAAGATAACCAAGAACTTCATGAGTTCTCAAGATCTAACCATCTTCAAACACCATGAAGATAACAAGTGCACCATGCAAATGTCAAAGACGCTTCTGCAGCAACAGGATCTAAGACAAACCTCCAACATCTGCAAACACTCAATAAATATATCAATGCCAACAACTCCCACTCAACCGTGGTACCAAGTCACCTATGGCATCATAAAATCCATCTCGTACTTGAAGATCCAAACCAAACTAGGAACTAATCCTGCACTGTCACCTCATCACTATCACAAGCTCCCACTAAACTGTGTATCCAAGCTATCCATGACATAATGATGAAAACCCATCCTCTAACCATGAGAATCAACCAAGGCATCAAACTATCAAAGAACTCAAAGTGCACATCATGAGCTCCTCAAAAGAAACCAAATAACCATGATCCTCAACCAAGAAGATATACCACCATAACCAAATCAAAAAATCCAAGCTAATGAACATCAAGGATGTACCTATATAACCAATCATGTCATGCCAAAATCCATGGCACCATGATCACATCCATGAACCGAGCATCTGACTCTCAATATGTCCAACCTGTCAGCATAGTCAACCACAATCCTCTGCCATGACTGTACCTGGTAACAACATCTCATCCCTTCTACATGAAGATAAAATCATGTGACTTAGGGCATAGACAACCCAAATCCAAGCCACCAATCTGAATATGCATCAATAATGAAAGATCAATGGGCAAAGACAACCCATAACCAAGCCATAAATGCAACCTGTAAGTATAGACCACTTACAACACTGCACAACTTGTAGATCCATCAAGTCATCATGCATATCCAAACCAAACACTGATAACCATATCATCATGAGACCAAACTTGAGTATATAATGACATCAAAACTTAAATCTCCAATGCCATAAACTCACAATGTTACCATAGTCAAAATATACCTAAAAACTGTTCGAATCAATATATCAATAAATAAATCATGCCAAACCTGCACCAAATCTGAACCAATGTGTAGAGCTCTCCAAGAGCTTTCCGTTGACTACTCGAAGTCCAAAATCTGACTCCATATGCCCAAGTGATGCCCTAATCCGTTCTCAAAATAAATAACATCTGACTTTAGGGCTCTTAAAACCTGAAAAAATTTCAAAATCATAGAGCCAAACCTACACCATCTTATAGTGCTCTGAATTAGCTTTCCAACGCCTGTAAGAACTCTGAAATCCGATATTTTGAGAGAAAGTTATGGCCATTTTACTAAAACTGTTTTTTTACCATTTTCAGTACGATTTTTTATTTTTTATTTTTTCAGTGACGAAAATTCTGACGGGATTAAATTTGATGGCCATCATGGGCTGAAACCAAAAAACTCTTTCATTTCCTCTAAACATGGCCAAACTAGGGCATATTATATATCAAAATTTATGAAAATGTTGACCCAGATCCAATGGTGAGGTCTGTTTTTACCCAAGAGGTCATTTCTGCGAGCTACCCCCCAAAACCCTCATTTAAATGAAACATTCGAAAAACTCTTTTTATCCAACAATTTCACATGCCCAAATCTTTTAACATCCCATCATAACAGCAAATCCAAAACCCTCAGATCTGCAATAAATCATTCATATATCTTGCTCTTTCTTTTATCCTCTCATGCATTCCCATGGATTTAATGTAGGGTTACAATAATAAAACCATAGCTCTGATACCACTTGTAAGGAAACTTGGCAATAAAGAATATAACCGTTTCCACATAACCCATAATAGATCTAAAATAAACACGAAATTAAAATCCACATGCAAGAGAAAAGACAACATACCCACAAAATTGTGACACAAGATATACCTTAGGAAACCCTCATTGAGGGAAAAACCCAGCCTCCAAAAGCATCCATCATCATGTATTATTCAACAAAAAATATCATTGCCATACAACCATGGAAGCCTTCATGGCCATAGCCACAACCGAGCAAACTATGTGAACAAGCATGGATCCACACATCCCATGCCATGCTTTCAACCTTCACAAATGCTCCCTTGGCTAACCTGTCAAGCCTTGTCCCGCTCGACTCTTGCCTTTTGTCTTCTCCTTGTCACTCTCTTACTCTCTCTCTACAACAACTACCCTTGTGGCTGCTTATATAGTAGCAAGTCCCACAAAACCACCAAGTGGTATTACATAAACCATGTGCTAAAACCATGTGCTACCTAACCCACTGACCCCACATTTAATATTGGGCATTTAATTCTTTTCCCCCAATATTAAATAATTACATGAAATATTATCACAATGTTACAATACAACTCATCAAGAATATTCCATGGGAATCTTTACATGTTGCACATCCATCTAGGTACAACATTACATAACAAAATAACAATATTATGCAATGTGTGCAACACCCATTATCTCAACACAAACCCCCTGTCTACAAAGAAAGGAAGAGACTAAACCACGGTGACAAACAATTTAGCTACGCGATCAAGGACATTCAAAAAGAAGAAGCTAGGCAAGACCGCTACGATAGGATCACCTATAACAGAAAACTTTGAAACTGGTCTGCTTTCCCAGGTGTAAACCCAAGGTTCTTATTTCTTGTAAATGAAAATTGAATCAACCGTACAAGTGGCCATTATACATTCATTTCCATTTCTCCCATCTTCAAACTTCCTTCTAAGAGAGCTAAAAACCTAAAAACATCTTTTTCTCGTGACATTAGACCTTACATCCATAAGAAAACACCTTATCCTAATCACATTCTCTTATTTGGGACCATAAGTCAGTCTCCAAATAGCAAGCAATCTATTTGGTGTCCTATCTTGCCTATAAGATCATATTTGACTATCTTTGGTGAGAGAAAGATACTCAAGTCTTACTTATTTGGGATCACAAGTCAATCTCCAAATAGTAAGCAGTTCACTCAATACCTTACCTCGCTTATTTGGGACCACAAGTCAGTCTCCAAATAGTAAGTGATCCATTTGGTGTCTTATCTTGCCTACAAGATCATATTTGACTATCTTTGGTAAGAAAAGGATACTATTATCTTCAATATCATTTTGTTTGCTAAAATAAGGTCTCTTGTTCGAATTTGGGTAGTTGACACATTGATCGTCTAAGGTTAAGAGCTCTCATTTTCATTTTCTATTTCTCTCATAAGCCTTCATTCATCATTTGGCCATTCTTGTATGGTAAACACACGATTAGGAAGGTTTACATTCAACCCCAAAACACATTTGTGGGAATCAACAAAGCAATCAGTAATGGAGAATCTTCCTCCCTCAGTTACAACTTCATTAGGGGATGTGTTTCCCTCTAATCCGAACCTTGGTATGCCTAATGTCCAAGAGCCACAACAACATTTTCATAATAGCAATCCAGGTGATAATGATGAAGAAGTAGACCAAGATGAAGATCCTATTGGTTTTGGTGATATTTCTAGTGAGGTTAAGACCTTCCTTGCAAACCCTTACAATGTAGAGATGATGGAGAAATCCATTAAGGCAAACAAGACCGACATATTCTTAAATCTAATTAAGGATGGTGTAAAAATTCCTACAAGTTTTGATGAGAACATCCTATTTACTCAAGTCAAGAAAGGTGGTGCTCCCTTAGCACCTAGTTCAAGTGCAATACCAACATCAAGTAAAGGAAAAGGACCTATGGTGACAACTAGTGCAATGCCCACATCTAGCACTTTATCACAACCGACGCTTCAAACCAACCCTGATATCTTTCAACAATTCATCAATGCTCTATCAAATTTTGCCACATATGCTAATGCTCCATAAAACATCTCAACAACTTCAAGTGTAGGAGGCCTTGGTGTTAGTCAAGCGCCAACTCAACCAATCGTCATTTCTACACAACCTACACCTTCACCTTAGTTGCATGTGCCTATGACCATGGTAACAACATCCGCACCAAATGCAACGAGTGCATATAGGCAGGGTGGTTCAAATGGAGCCACTCCACCACCCCAGCAGTCATAAGCCCAAACGAACTCTGAAGTAACACATCTCACTCAAATGATTCATGAACTACAAAATGAGGTGTACAGCACAAACAATAAAGGGGTAAAACACTTGTCTCTTGATGTGATTTGTCCTTTTGATAAATCTGTTCCTGTTACTCCATTCCCAGTTGGTTTTGAGATTCCAAAGTTTGACAAATATATGGGAAAAACATGCCCTGTCGCACATGTAAGGGAGTTCTATATTTTGTGTCAAGAGGTGGCATACAGTGATGATTACCTTAAGAGACTCTTCCCATGAAGTCTTGGAGGCCCTGCATTTGAATGGTACATAAGTCTGCCTAAGGATTCTCATTCTACCTTCGATGAGTTGGAAAATAATTTCATAACATAGTACTCATACAACACGGACAATCAAGTCTCATTAAGTGACTTGTGTAATACTAAGCAATGAAATGGAGAAACTTTTGGTAATTTCTTGCAAAGATGGAGACATCTTGCTAGTCGTATGCCATACAAAATTGAGGATTCTCACCTTGTAGATATGTTCATCAAAAATTTGATACCTGAAATGTCCTTTCACTTGAAAATGGTGAGTCCTGAGGACTTTCCTACCCTGATCAAAAAGGGTAAAAACATTGAAAGTGGGCTTTTAGAAAAAGGCACCATCAAACATTATAGTTCTTCATCTTCTCATAATGAATCGAACAACGATAACAAGCCTAGGTCATGGTCTAAGAATAAGGGTGTTACACACGATGGTGTTACGGATGTCAAAAACCTTCGAGGAGGTAGCAACAATAATTACCGCAATCATAACAACAATAACTCACATCAAGACAACCAGGGCAATCAGAAAACTCGATTCTTTCTGTGCAACAATTACAATCATGATTTTGATCGAAATAGGACATTCACCAACTTCCGTGAACCATTGGAAGCCATCTTTCAAAAGGTGGTAGATCATAACTTAATGGTGTTTCCTAATACACATCCTTTTGATGAAAATCAACCAAAACCTAGGTGGTATCAAGAAAATGAGTATTGCAAGTACCATCGCGTCAAAGGACATGATACCAATAAGTGTTTCAAAATCAAAGTGTTTATCCAAAATCTTGTTGATAATGGAGAAATTGAAGTGGAGGGAGGTCCTTCCTCTAAAAATGCTAAGTTGAAAATATTTCAAAAGCCCTTTCCCGATCACAATGATGGTAACAATAATACGAATGAAGCCTCCACATCAAACGCTGTACCTTATGATTACTCTACTAACCACATATCAGGATTTGACTCCTTGTGTTGTAAAATAGACACCAACGATATATGTGGTTTTGACTCCTTGTGTGGTTACATCGAAAGGGTAGACACTCATGTGAATACCCTTGTCTTACAAGTAGCTGATTGTGATGCAACCACTCGATGTGGAAGACTCACTTTGCAAGCAGCTATTCCTAATAACAGTAATTCGCCAGCTCCACATGCGCCTGCTGCGCCGTCCACTCCATAAAGGCTCGCTTCATGCTATGATGTATTATCCCAACTAGGTAAGACTCCTGCACAAATATCCATCCTTGAGCTTCTTACCACCTCGCCTGTACATAAGGAAATCTTGGAAAAGGCCCTTTTAGAGTCCCATGTCCCTGATAATATTAATGCCGCCCAATTCACTGCCATAATTGGAAACCTTACCACTCAACAGCATTTGGTCTTCACAGATAAAGATTTCCAAGCTCCCAATCCCAACCATAATATGTCGCTCCATATTGAAGTTCTCATACAACAACATAAAATAAAAAGAGTCCTCATAGAAAATGGATCCGGTTTAAATCTTTGTACATTAAAGATGATTCATTTCTTAGGACTTCCAGAGGATCTCCTTGATTCTAGCAAAAGAATTACTATAAAGGAATATGATGAAAGAGAAAGGGAATCAAAAGGAGTTATTATGTTACCTCTCAAAGTTGGACCAGCCATTATCAATACTGAATGTCATGTTCTAGATTTAGATTTGCCATATAACATCTTGCTTGGTAGACCATGGATACACACTCTCAAAGCAATGCCTTCCACATATCACCAATGTTTGAAATTCCCACACCAAGGACGGGAAGTTACAATTCCAGGGGATCCTACACCTTTTGAATTTTGTAGAAGATTGGAAGGTACTTCAGCAAATCTTTGTCCCATAAGTGAGTTTTCTATAGTCATACCTAAGCCACTTGTCATTAAAGAAACTATTTCCCCTACAGTACCAGAAGTCGCCCATGAAAGTTCAAATTCCCGTAAAGGAAAAGAGAAAGTTGAAGATGTTAAAGTTAGCACTACAGGGAAAAAGACTACCTTTACTAACTTGGGAATGGGAGAGTATAAGTTTGAAAATGCCTTGTGTGTGGGACAATTACCACTCTCCCCTCATTCCCTTGGAAAACCTTCACAATTGCCATCCTCTACTAATAAGGAAACCATGCAAGTTGAAAAAATGACATTTGAACATTGGGGTTCCCTTAGTGATGAACACATGGAAGATAATATTTTGGATTGGTTATATTATGATGGCAAAGACGAACCTGTGGAGTTTCCTAAGGACAAATATGTCAAAGCACTTCCCATTGTTGAAAACATGGGATATCACAGTACTGGTCTTGGCCCAAATGAAAATGGAATTAGACAACCCTTAGAAGCTAATAGCTATCCTAAAAGATGCGGTTTGGGTTCCCTCAAAACTAAGGTTAACTATTTGGCCAAACCGAAATCTGAGACTGAAGAGGAGGAATTCTTTGAAGTGCCTTTCCAATACGTCGAAGCTGACCTAAATAATCATGTCCATACCATTACCATAAATGACCTTTCATCTGTGGATTTACCTCTCACTAACCCTGACATGATAGACTGGGACCTTCAAGATACGCCACCAAGTCTGGACATTTGTAGGTCTGATGAGGCAGTGATGGTGCTTTTTGGCCTTAAGAATCTTCGAGATTACGAGCATGAGATCCAATATGATGAAAAAGCCTACTTTGGTAGCCAAATCAACTCTCTTAGTCGCAAAAATGAAAAGGAAAATAAAAATAAAAATAATCAAAGAAACATCCTCTAGTGAAAACCCTTCTAGGGCACTTTTGGATGAGGAAAAAGATAAAATAAAGGACGCATCTTCCGGTGAAAACCTCGTAGAGGCGCCAGAAGAGGGAGAGTTGAATTTGCCATTCAGATCCTTGCCACTAGAAAAGTCATCCATTTTGAATGAAGACACCATTGCAATAAACTTGGGAACAAAAGATAATCCATAGATTACCTACATTGCTGCCACCTTGAGTCCTGAAGAACAAAAGCTATGACAATATTCTTGAAGAAAGGAAAGATCAACTTTGCTTGGACCTATAAGGATATGCCTGGATTGGATACAGATTTAGTGGTACATCATTTGACAGCTGATCCCAAAATTAAGCCAGTAAAACAAAAGTTGCGTAAAATGCATCCTAAGGTAGCACTTCTAGTCAAGGCAGAATTACAAAAGATGCTCGAAGCAAAGTTCATTCGACCCATTGACTATCCTGAGTGGATCTCTAATATTGTTCCTGTTGGAAAAGCATCTGGGGGCATTCGTGTTTGTTCCAATTTTTGAGATTTAAATCTCGCATGTCCTAAGGATGATTTTCCACTACCCAACATAGACATCATAGTGGATTTGACAGCTGGACATGAGATGTTGTCTTCAATGGATGGATTTTCCGGTTATAACCAAATCAGGATTGCAGAAGAAGATCAACATAAAACCGTATTTATCACGCCTTGGGGAACCTTTTGTTATCAAGTCATGCCCTTTGGTTTGAAAAATGCTGGTGCCACATATCAACGTGCGATGACTACCATATTCCATGATCTTCTACACATCATAATGGAGGACTATGTTGATGACATTTTAGGAAAATCCAAGACTAGAGAAGCCCACATTGATGTCCTTACTACTATTTTTGAAAGATTGGAAAAATACAATGTGCGCCTTAATCCAAAAAAGTGTGTATTTGGGGTCAAATCTGGTAAATTATTAGGTTACATTGTATCCAGAAGAGGAATTGAAGTAGACCCTGCAAAAGTAAAGGCCATCATGGATATGCATCCTCCTTCCACATTAAGAGAGCTTCGCAATTTCCAAGGAAGATTACAATCAATCAGAAGATTTGTGTCATAGCTAGCTGATAAAGTTCATCCCCTTCAGCATTTGCTTCGTAAAGGAAATCAGTTTCAATGGGATTGTTTGTGCCAAAAAGCATTTGAACAAATCAAGGCATATTTGACTAATCCTCTAGTCTTAGTCCCTCCAGTAGCAGGACGACCATTGATCTTGTACATTTCAGCTACTTCCGTTGCCTTAGGAGCACTCTTGGTAGAATTAGATAATAATGGAAATGAACAAGCCATATATTACCTCAGTCGAACACTAGTTGGTTATGAACTGAATTACACTCCTATTGAAAAAGCATGTTTGGCCATAGTCTTTTGTACACAGAAGTTACGCCATTATATGCTTAATCATACTACATTTCTCATTGCGAAAATTGATCCACTCAAATACTTATTCTCAAAAGTTGTTCTCACTAGTCGAGCAACAAAGTGGGTCTTAATTCTTAGTGAATTCGACATTGTGTATAAGGATCTTAAAACTATTAAGGGACAAGTCATTGCAGATCAGTTAGCTGAAGTACCTCTTCCAGGCAGTCACCCTATTGTGGCAGACTTTCCAGATGATACCATTATGACTATAGCCCCTAGTATATCATGGAAACTATTTTTTGATGGATCCTTTACACAAAAGGGATCGGGGGCAGGAGTTTTGTTTGTAACACTACAAGGGGATTTAATTCCTAAGTCCTACGAAATTTCATTCCCTTGTACAAATAACATAGCTGAGTATGAAGCATTAGTGAAGGGAATGCGTCAAGCCATTAAATGGAATATCAAGAATATTCTTGTCTTTGGAGACTCACAATTGGTTATTAAACAAGTGACTGATGAATATCACACCAAAGATGAGAAATTGTTGCCCTACTGCCGAATAGTTGAGAATCTCAAGCAACACTTTACAGAAATTGTCTTTCAACAAGTTCCAAGGGCTAACAATAAAGTAGCAGATGCCATGGCCACTATTGCTTCTATGATTGCCATGCCAGAATATAGTCCAAAATGTTAGTTTCTTTTTGAGAATCTTGTTACTCCTGCTTATGAGCAGAATGATTCTGAAGAGGTGTGCGAGATTGTAGGTCCTGAGTCTCCATGGTATGTTGAAATTTTTGCCTACCTACGTCATAAAACTATTCCCATAACCCTCACTCCAAACCAAAGTAAGACCTTTATTCACCAAACCGCTCGCTATACCATTATAGGTGATACCCTTTTTCGGAAACACTTTGATGGAACCCTCCTCCGATGTCTCAATTCAGATGAAGCCAAAACGGTGTTAGAAGAGGTTCACCAAGGGATTTGTGGTGCCCACTCTAGTGGCTTTATGTTAGCAAAAAAGCTTCTTAGGACAGGTTATTATTGGCCCACTATGGAAGTAGATGCATATCATTTTGTGAAAAGATGTATCCCTTGTCAACAGCATGGCAATTTGATACACGCTCCCACCCAAGACTTGCAACCTACCATCACACCATGGCCCTTTTCCCGCTGGGGATTTGATCTTGTTGGTCAAGTGTATCCTAATTCCTCTAATGGCCACAAGTATATTATTGTTGTAACTGAGTATTTCACAAAATGGGTTGAAGCCATTCCCTTAACCTACATCACCGGTAAGCAAATTTCTAAATTTATCCTAAACTTTATTATTTGCCGCTTTGGTATACCTCAAGATATTATCTCGGATAATGGAACCCCATTTAAAAACCAAGAGGTAGCCACGTTATGCCGAAAATTTGGAATAACCCATCATTTCTCTACCAGATACTACCCTCAAGGCAATGGCCAAGCTGAAGCCACAAATAAAACCCTCCTAAAAATCCTAAAGAAAATTGTTGATGCAGCTGACCGTAATTGGCATCTCTAGATTGCTCCCGCACTTTGGGCCTATCAAACCTCCATCCGTACCCCTACAGGAGCCACTCTGTTCTCCCTTGTTTATGGTTCTGAATCCATTTTACCCATTGAAATTGAGTTACCCTCCCTTAGAGTCTCTCTACAAAACCTTATATCCGATGAAGAATACCGAGTTGCTCGCTTCCAAGAGTTGGCACTCCTTGATGAGAGATGCCTCCGCACCCTTAACCACCTCCGCGTGTATCAACATCACCTCCAATTACAATATAATAAGAGGGTCCAGCCGAGAGAATTTGAACTGGGTGATCTAGTGTTACAACATAATATGAGGAATCTCCAGAATCGTATTGGCTAGGTCCATTCGTTGTTACAGCCAAGTATGGTTCTAGGGTATATCAGATTGCTACACCTGAGGGGGATCCGATCCCTGAACCTATAAATATTTGACATCTTGAGCGTTTTTATGCTTGAGTATTTGTAGATCTTGTACAATCTTTAAAAGTTCTGAAAAAAAAAAAAAAAAAAAAAAACGGCAATCCATTTGTCTATCCAAGCCCTTCCTTTCATGTCCCACCATTATTCCCTTTTCCATTTGTGCAGAGTAGTACTTAATTTTTTTCTCATTGCTCAATCCAACAAAAGACCTCTTGTCTGCAAGGCCTCATTTTCCATTTCCATTTTTGCATGCTTCCTATCAAATGGTTGTTTAATCGCATTCTGCTGCACACTCTTACGATAGTAACCACACTTGGATACACATAAAATCACTTTTTGGAGGCTTATGATTCGATAAGTTTGTTCATTTCACAAACCCCTGCCGGAATCACACAATCACATTATCACAAAACACTTGATTCAACATTTCCCCGTAGGTTGACTTCTTCCTGTAGGCGATATGGGGACTTTCACTTTTCCAGACTTAAGGCTCTTGGCAGGAACTGTGAGATAAATGACTACTTGGTCATGAAGTCTCTTTTGTTTGATTTGTCATATTTTCTTTATGTCCTTTATGGTTTTACTATGTGTATGTCTCGAATATTAATGCCTGCCGCAATGGGGGCAATTACGCAAAGGGGCTTTGAACGTTTATGCTTCTATAGCATATAATGCATACACTCTTTTGCAAAATGAAAATAATGGTGTGCTCTCCATATAAACACAATAGAATCCCTTGTTTTCACTTAGTTAGGGTCCATGTAGTCTAGGGTTTCATTCGAGTCGTGCTTGAGACAAGGTTCTATTTATGTCCTCCTCCTATGCTATGCTCCTGGATCTTTATGGATGATGATTTTGACAAATGTTCATTAGGTTGCATCTTTAGATGGAGTGTTCATTTTTCATCCGTTCTAGTTACATTAATGGTTCAGTATAGGTTCCATTAGTTTATTTGTCAAATTAAGTTTCTTAGTGCTCATTAGATACTCTAGTTCATCTAGCATCATCATTACCTTTAGGGGCACATACATATCATAATGCATAAGTCTCATAATCGCTAGCCAATATGCATCACACGTGTTAAGCATCATATAGTAACTAGAAAAGATACATCACATCCTGCATCATAAACGTCAGTCTCATAAGCATCATATAAAATCCATACATATGCATCATAAATACTCATACACATATAGAATCATCAACTCATGTCATGTATATATATCACAAAAGAATTAATGTCTGTATAGTCCAAATACATATGGAATCATATAGTACAAATGCATCATCTGCACATATCTGTCAAACTATCGGATATCTATACAAAATCCAGGAGCCCTGCTATGAAGGTCTTGCTCCTCCTGTGTCACCCCCTCGAGGTGGTCGGTTCTGCCCTACTGACTGCTCTGATCTAGTCCTACCACTTGTGGTTCAGGAACTAGCCCCTCTCTCAAAATTAGGCTGCCGCTGGTCGGCAGGTATGGCATCATGATAGAGTGACCTATAATAGGCTGCCTCTCATACTGCCCGTGCCTCATATCACCTGGCTGAGATGGCCTCCTGCATCACTATCATGGTGGCCCCCGGCGTAACCATCTGCCTCACTATACCACGCTTCCTGCAGTACTCATCGACCTGAGCCTGATATGTCGCTCGCTCGACATGCAAGGTAGCCACCTCTCCCTGTAACCTCGCTCGCTCCTCAACATCAACACGCACAGCCATACCTGCAAAATCCTTAGCATCCACTCATGCCTGTAAGGCTGCTAGTGCCTCCTATGTGCTATCTACTCTGGCTCTCTACAGTTGTACCTCTGCCTATAACCTGGCAACCTCTGTCCGTAGACTATCCCGCTCAGTCCGGCCCCTCTCCTGGTACCTGTCTCTGTGGAGGTGCCTATGGGGGTACCTGTGCCTGTGCCTATGCCTGCACCTCAGGTCCCCTCTGTGGGGGTACCTGTGCCTATGCCTGTTCCTGCACCTCAAGTCCCCTCTGTGGTGGTACCTGTGCCTGTATCTGAGGATCCATCTATGGTGGCACCTGTGCCACTACGGCACCCCTCCTAGCAACTGCCCTGCGACCATGTGGTCCCTGTTGTGCTCCCTGAGCTAGTACTGCTACCATAGTAGCCTATCCCCCATCTCCTGCACCATCTCCCTCTCCCCGTGCCTGCTCTGCTGGTGGCACTACTCCAGGCACTGTCAGTCTGACTGGCTAGTGTGTTGCCCACCACTGCGCATATGCCGGTGTCATACCAGCATCTCCCCTATCTTGACCATGAACCCATGGCACTCTATCCAGCAGTAACCATGATGCCCGGTCAAATTGTAGTGTCCTCCCCCGACCCCACAGCCGGCCATACTCACAGGTCACTACAAGATAAAGGAATCTGTTTGGAACCACATCCTGGGTACGCCCAAACTACCGTTGCACTCGAGAAGGCATATATCGCATAATCACATGCGCGGACCGACCAATAATCCAATAATCGGTCTAAGTAAATGGGAGGTACATTTGATCCTCCATATCGTCCTCAACCCCTACTGCCTGTACTATCCCCCAGTGCTCCACTCCATCATAAGGAGTCCAGTCAAACATGATGATCTCGTCTAGGCACCTGCGCCAGAATCCCACTGACTCTGTCAATGTATACTGGATAGGCGGCCGATATCTGCATGCGTATGGCTCTCCAGGCTACCTCGTCTCTCTCCGTGTGAGGGGTCGAGTAACCCCGATGTGCTCCCAAGACCAAACCATTAGTAGTGTCAGACCTGGTCCCATAGTGCGCTGTGTCCGGTATGCACACATGTGTAAATCATGATATAACTCTGCTAAGATGGTCTGTCCCCAGTAGTAGACCTTGCCATCCTCCTGTAATAGGGTGCTCAACACCCGTGCCTAGCCAATAGGCCACCCATGCCCTGCATGATCTGGTAGCATCCGCCATATCAAAGAGGCTAGATATACTGCCAGTCTCGGTAGTCTTTGCTCCAGGGCTCCCTGCCAGGATAACCAGGATCGTTGTACTAGTAGTCTCTATCGTCGCCTACCAAAACACTCTCTTAGGAGGGGCTCAGCTCCGTCAACTACATACTCTAGATATGTGCCCCTGATAGGCACTCTCAGGATCTGTCGTACATCCAAGAGAGTGACGGTAGCCTCCCCTGTCGGTAGATGGAAGCTCCCTGTGGGTGTATGCCATCGCTCTATGAGAGCTGATAGCTATGTTGTGTGAGCTATCAAGTCTGGCCACTCGTGGACATGCTTCAGTCCACACAGCCGCACGTGTCTCCAATCTGCGTCTGTCAGTCTCTCCTGTATCACCATAGTCGGTGGATAGTGCTCTCGTGACCTAAAAAGCACTATGCCCTTCTGCAGCATGGACATGCAGTAAGTCAGTCTCTTCATTTTCAGAATGGGGCATTTTATGCTCACCATTTCTTATTTTTGTTGTGTCCGGTGAAGACACTGATCGGCGGAGACGCTGATCAGCGCAGACGCCAATTCACGGAGACGCTAGTCTGCGCTTACGCAAAACCCATGTTTTCGTCTCTGCTTTGCTCTCAAAGATGACATGAAAAGTTCTATCATCTTTGATGCCACTATCCCCTGCGCAGACGACAGACTATAGTCTATTGTCTTTGTTGGTCTTGTCGTAGCGGTATCCCTTTTTTTGTCGTCTGCGCAAACGACAAGGTGGAGACTGTCGTCTCCTCTCGGGATAGGTTTTTGCCACATTTATGGCATCATAAATGCATTTAACCTAATCTACCTATCAAATTACCAGGAGGATCAGATGACTCACCGATGCCCCCATCGCGGTTGGCCTCTGGTGCTCCCAAACGTGCTCACCAAGCTGCAATCTCTCGATCGGGTCTATAGCTGTTCTAGATGCTCTTCTTGTGGTGTGACAATGACCTTCCTATGGGTCCCTTGGCGGTTTATGTAGGCCCTGTGGACCCCATTTGTGCCCTTCTCCGCTCTGCACCGTGTCTGTCTCATGATTTCTCCATATCTTCATCTTGTTTTTCTCATTTCTTTCTTTCCCTTCTTTCTGTTCCGCAACCTTTTCACGCAAATTGCCCAAATTTGTATTTTTTGCACAATTTTTATGAGGGGGCATTAGGATTCTCCTTCTTTCTCTGGGGCAACCCGCATTATATTTTCTTTGATATGATTTCGTGCTGACATCACATCAAAGAGGGGCAAAATGTATACACTAAAAATTGTCCCGAATGACTATATTAATTTAATTAAAAGTCACATTCCTCTACTTATTTAATTAAATTATTTTAATTAAATAAGTTCATTTTTGTCTAAGTATTTAAATTTAATTTAAATACTTCCTAGCTCTAATGTGTTAATTTTAATTAACACATGATTCTCCACATTTTTCTTTTTTAAATAAATTTTATTTATTTAAAATCCTCCATTTTCCATTAATTCTTCTAGACCTTGATTAAGTTAAATTTTATTTAATTTAATCTTTATTCAAACCACCTAGAGGTACGTGCATTCATATGAGTTGTCATCACATCTTTTAAGCACATGGTGTCTACGACTTGAGAACTTTCTACACACATGTGCCACCTCATCATTTTATCCTCCCAACTAAGGATATGAGATAAGGAGATAAGGTGCTTAATCCTTATCCTTATCCTTATCCTTATCTTCTAGACACCCTCTAGATGTTTCCTGAGAGTCTTTAAATAGAAGCCTTGTCTCAAGCATTGCATATAGAGGATTATTGGATTGCATTGATATGTCGTCGCTTTGAGTCTAGAATCACCATATTGAGAGCTTGCATTATAGATACATTTTCATATGGAGTTCATAGGTTGCATCTTAGTGATTTGATAGTTGGTAAGATTTACATCTTGTATTGCATCTTAGTTTTTGTTGTGCATGCATATTTATTTTACATTTTAGTTTAGCTTTCATTCTAGTTGTAGCTTGCATCTTGCATATTTAGTTTACATTCTAGTTCTAGATTTCATTCTAGTTAATACCTTGCATTCATTGATAGTTTTCATCATTTCATGTTCATTGCATCATAGAGTACCTTTGAGTGTGACTTCCTCCGTAGTCATATCTTGAATGTATTTGTCTTTTCATATAGTCTAGGATCATATTGCACATTCACTTTGCACTCACACTCACATTTGCACTTCCACACAAGGGATTTACTTATTGTTGTGTTTGTGGGAGCATACCAAACATACCCTCCATCAAGGATACACCAACAATGGCTACACATAGCTGCCCTTGTTGAGTATTAGAGGTGGTTGGAATTTTGGTTTGTTGGTTGCTTTTGTGAATTTCTTTTAGATTAGCTTGATTCCTTAGGCTTCCAGCAATTTGCACATTTTTCCATCACACAATACCTTCATCACCTTTCACATCAAATTTTCTTTTTCTAGATTCTTTCAAAATGTAACATTTACTTTCAAATACTTTAAGGTAACTTACATTAGGTTTATAGCCATACCATAACTCATAGGGGGTTTTGAATGAGTCTTTCTTCAGCTGTACTCTGTTCAGGGTATAAACTGCAATGCTGATAGCTTCTTTCTAGTATTTGATAGCAATGCTCTTTTCAATCATTAAAGTTCTTGCACAATCCATGATGGATCTGTTCCTTCTTTCAGCTATTCCATTTTGCTGGGGTGTTCTAGGGGTTGATACATGTCTTTTGATTCCTCTTTCAATGCAAAAGTTATTAAACTCATGTGAAATGAATTATCCACCTCTGTCTGACCTCAAGCATTTTAATCTTTTTCCTATTTCCTTTTCTACTCTAGCCAAATACCGCTTGAACTTTTCAAATGCTTCTGATTTATTTCTTAGATACATGACTATCATCATTCTTGAGTAATCATCAACAAAAAGATTGAATAACTTTTCTCCAGTATAGCTTTCAATTTCAATGGATCCACATAAATCAGTATGCATAATTTCTAATATATCTTCAAACTGGTAGTTTTTACTTTTAAAACTAGTCTTTCCCATCTTTCCAATTTGACAATTTTTGCATAGACCGACTTCAGGTTTCTTTATGTTAAGAATGCCTCTTACTTTCTTGAATTTGCTTATCTTTACCAAATTATCAAAGTTCACATGACACAACTTTTTATGCCATAACCAACTTTCTTCTACTTGAGCAATGAAACATGAACATTCACCTAGTTCAAGATAGAACAAGTTACCTTTAGTTTATGTACTTGATCCAATCAGCTTTCCTTTGCCATCCAATAGTCTTTCTTTACCATGCATGAATTCTACTTTGAATCCATTATTGAGTAACTGTGCCACACTTAGCAAATTATGCTTTTGTCCTTCTACCCAATAGGCATTATCACATATAAGTTCCTTGGTTAGAGAGATTCTTCCGCTTCCTTTTATACAACAAGGTTCATTGTTACCAAATCTTACACTGCCACCATCGTAGTCTTCAAAGTATTCAAACTTAGTTTTGTCACTAATCATGTGATGAGAACAACCATTATCTATGATCCATGCATCATTTTTGCTCATATGAGAAATGAGTGCCATTTCTCCATCATTATCAGATTCATCTTTCATAGCAATGTAGACAATTTCATCTTCTTCTTCATCATTAGAATCATTAGAATTTTTAGCCATAAAACATGTTTTCTTACCTTTATCCTTGAATGATTTGAAATCTTTCTTGCCATTCCATTTGTGATCTTTCTTTTCATCTTTATTTTGCTTGTTTGGACACCTAGCAGCAATATGACCAACTTCTTCACATGAAAAATAGATTAGGGGTACTTTACCTTTGTATTTTCCTTTGCCTCAAGAATATTTCCTTGCTAGAAGGGCTTCAATTACTTCAAGATCATTGTCTAAACTTTGGTTTGATTCATCTTCACTTTCTAATTGAGATTTTTTTTTGCCTTTCTCCTTGAGTGAAAGTTTGGCTTCAAATGCTGATTCAATGTTCTTGGAAGCTAGAACATAGTTATCAAAGTTGTCTAGTTCAAATGCAGTCAATCTTCCAACTATAGCCTCTAGATTTATCTTATGATTTGCTTCACATCTTCTTTCTTGAATTGCAGAAACTTTGATTGCATAAATGGGAAGCAGAGTTTTGAGAACTTTACTTATAACTGTCTCTTCCTTGATATCTCCTCCAGATGCTTTGATTGCACTGACACATGCTTTGACTCTTTCAACATATTTTGCAATGTTTTCATCCTCTCTCATCCTCATTTGATCAAATTTTCCTCTCAGACTTTTTGCTTTGGCTCTTCTAACATTATCATCTCCTCCATGATTTCTTTCATTCTTTCTCACATTTCAAAAGCAGATTTGCAGTCCTTGATATCATCAAATTCTTCATAACTCAGAGCAGATGCTATATCTACCATCATAATGTTGTAGGTCTTCTTTTCAGCAATATCATTGACAGATAGTGTACCAGCTGGTTCTACATATTTTTCATCAAGGTATTTTAGTCCTGTATCTCCAATAGAAGCTAGATGAAGTCTCATCAACCCTTGCCATGCTGAGAAGTTGTCCCTGTTAAGTCTTGGAATTTCTCTCTTATAAGAGATCCTAATCTTTAGCTTAGATCCTTGAAATCTTATCCTACAAGCACCAAGAGCTCTGATACCAATTGTTGGAAATAGAGATGGAGTAACTAAGAGGGGAGGGGTGAATCAGTTACCACAAAAATAAATCCACAGGTCCTTAGATGTCTTAAAATATAGTTGCTGCTGATACTCGATAACCACAAAAATAAATGTTGAAACTTGATAGATGTTCTATTGACTTATTAAGCATTTAAAGTGATTAATATGCATGCATAAAGAAATAACATGAACACAAGAGACACCATATTTAACGTGGAAACCTAATTTGAGAAAAACCACCAAGTAACTAGTTACCAATTTTCACTCTTATGAAGTGAGCCCTGTTAGGAGCCAACCCTGTTAAAGGTTACAAAACACACTGTTAGGTGTGACCCTGCTAGAGGATTTAATCACCCTATTAGAAGTGGCCTTGTTAAAGGTCTTTAGAACAATTCAACTGAATTGTCACCTTGTTAGAGGATTTACAAAATGGCTGTTAAACCAACTCTGTTAAGAGATTTTGAATCACTGTTACAATGATTAGAAAGCAACAATGAAGTGATATGAAATATATCCAACTTATCTTTGCTGAATACAGATCTCTGTTCTGCTTTACTAGATCCTCACTGATCGAATATAACTTTGTAGCTCCATAAGCATATCTAATCCTTCTTCAACATTCGCTCATATATTCAATATTTTCTCATTTCATATCCATACATTTTCACTCTTATTCATCCAAACTCTTACATCTTATGAATTCACAACTTGACCTTTCATATATACCTTACAGATTGTCCTGTCGGCTTAATTACAAGTTACAACAACTGAAAAACATAAAACAGTCGGCTGCAAACATTGCACAAAACAATTAAACTTAATTCTTTAGAATAATAAAATTCTTCGTTGCCCGACCCAGCTCAGTGACCACTACTCCAGAATAGTTTCCCCGGTGTTAACCAAGTGAAGCTTGGTAATCATTGCAAACCTTGCAACTTCCTTCGGAGACTGAGTTAACTCGGTAAACACTAACCTTCCTTCGTTTACAAAGTTAGCTCGATAAAAGCTAACTTTCTTTTTGATGACCAAGTCAACTCAATAGACATTATCTTTCCTTTTGTTAACCTTGGGAGTTTAGTTAACATTAACTTTCTGCTATAGAATCCTTTGATGCCCGAGTGAGCTCGGTAAGAGCTAACTTTCCTTTGTGTTGTTCAAGAACGTTCGGTAGACACTGTAAATTGCTTTGCTGACCATCTGAGCTTGATAGACTCTATCTAATGGTTGATATGACATTTGTGTAACATCAAAGACAATACACAATTAACAAGTGTATCCAACAGAAAGGATCCTTGTAGAGTTTTGTAATAAAGCTTGCAATAAGTGTTAAGTAGGCACAATGAAATGTAAAGATGGTATAGTTGACATAAACCTAGAATTTTTAAGAAGTCGTAAACATAATCAATAAAATTAATATTAGGAGCAAAAGAAAATCAACAAAATTATCTATTTGAGTGGAATCTAGAAGAGGAAAGTTCTTAGGGCCCATTTGGTTACTGTAATAGGTATAAGAAATTAGTAATATGTTTTGTATTATTTGTTTGGTGCACCAAGTTAGAATTGGGAATAAGAATGTGTATTCCAATTTCACCACAGAAATGAACATGTGTCCATTCCAAAAAATACATGTTATTGGAATAGCTATTACTATTCTCATTTTGTCTTTTGTTTATTTGATAATGTTTTCAAATCCATTTTGACTTCATGTTTCATTTCTATGATACATTTGTTGAATGGTAGTGGCCACAATAATGGTCGAGAATCAATCCACAGGTGATAAATTGGTTATGTACAAAAATAGAGAAGAGGATGTAAATTATTGTAGAGGATGTTATCTCATCATCCAAAGGATTAGTTGTTAATCGAATGATCAAAGGATAAAATTTTACCAGTATTTTAGATAATGATTCGGCAAGACATTTTGTGTAAGAGGAGAAGTCATCCACATGAATTTGGAAGAGGAGACATGTTTGAATGTATTTGAAAAATAGTTCATTTTTAAATCAAAGAACAATAGTTTAATCAAATTCTAGGTGAACCAAATGCAACTAGAATTTTCATTTTTCATTCGCATTCCCTATTTTCATTCTCATTCCCATTTTCTATTCTAATTTTTAATTAATGTGCTAGCAACCAAATGAGCCCTTAGAATTTTAGAATTTTTATTATTCTGTCACTTTTTGTTTGTTAAATATCTATAGTGATATATAATATGAATATAGTAAAATTAGATAAATAGTTGAGGTTTTAGTTGTATGTTTGGAATTTAAAAAATCTATTCTTAATAGGATAGGGAATATAAAAATTAGTAAAATTTCAATGTATATTTTGAATCTTGTTTCAATATGAATGACACATATGATTATTATGTTTGAGATACATGACAATCAAGCCTCATAGATCTAGTTGGATGCCCAAGGGTAAAATATAGATTGTTGAACCTTTCTCATTTACATTGACATGAATTAATGTATTCTATCATATATTTAGTGGTATTCCTATCACCTAACCCATAATAGTATTTATGCAAATAGGAAATTTTGGAGAGCATAAGGAATAAAGCATAATTTCCCAACACATTGATAGTTTATTTTGGCAAATCATATTATTAGAGAAATATCATAAGTATAAGATTAAAAATGGAAGAATTTTATCAATAAGTTGGTGGAAGCAATAAGTTCTCATTGTACAAATCTAGGTTCAAATCCCAAGATGGACATCTTGATGGAATTCTAGGTTGTACCTCTTGGTATTCCTATTTTTTTTTTGGTGTGGTTTCTCGTAAGGAGATTGTAAGTCTCATGTTGTTGTTCGAATGAACACAATTTTTGAAATGATATTCAATTAAAAATAAGCAAAGATATGGTATTCAAATAGATTATACACTTGAAAAGATTTTGAGAAAAAAAATATGTGTGTGTGTAAGAGAGAGAAAAATAGATTATAGACACACACACACACACACACACACACACACACACACACACACACACACACACACACACACACACATTGATGAAGGGTGTTCCAATTAATACCACAAACACATAACAAAAACAAAGAAACAACAACCATTGGCAAGAAAAAAATGCGCTTCTTACTATCGTCATAAATGTAGAATTACACAATTTTGAAATACAATATGCAAACCCACATGGGTACTTTCCTTATAGTAATTTACAACCTAGAGGTATCCTAGACAATATACAGGCATTCCTTATATAGGCAATTTTACACTACCTAAGAAGTCTCTAGACATCAAACCTAAACCCTTGAGAGGGACTAACCCTAAAATTACATATAGAGTTGACTCGAGACACCTTTGACACTTACTTTGGAGATTTTGGTTTTGCTAACTTCAGAAGACCATAATTTTTAAATGGTTACACCAATTGGCTATTATAACCACTTTTTTGAGTCCCTAGCTTCTGCTCTACATGGCCCATTTTGCACAAGCTCTATTCAACCCCATTTTAAAGCTCATCCAAGGCCTCTAAGGTCTTTAACATTGACCCTGAAGTTTTTATACCAAAATTATACACAAAAAATCAGTAATAAATCTATGAATATTAATGATATGGTATTGAGCCTCAACTGTTAAGATGATATATCTAAGATGAACATCTAACTCTCAAATTAGGACATTTTGAGCTTGTATGACCAACTTACTAAGTAGCATGCCTTTATAGGCAACAAGTCTACACTAAGACAATCTTTATTTAAGAAACCAAAAAGGTTCTATTTTTTGGGTGATGCAAGATTGCTCTTACATTTAAGATGCTCTTGCATCACACACACCCACACACACATGCATGCACGCACGCACACACGCATACACGCACGCACGCATGTATGCACACACACACGCACGCATGCACGCACATGCAGATGCACACACACATGCGCACATGTGTGCACACACATGCATGCGCATGCATGCACGCGCGCGCGCACACACGCACACACACACACACACACACACAAACACACATGCATACATATATACATATACATATACATTGTTGGAAAATACAACTAGAATATTTATTATTTTATCATTGATGTCAAATCTATTGAGGAGAAATGTTGCTATCTAATCTAAATATCATATCTATTTTGATTGATGAAAAGGATTTGAGAGATTGTTGATAACAATAGCACCTAGAGGAAAGCTTGATTTATGAAAAGGAAGTTACAATGGACATTTGATTAGTTAGAATCTAATAAGACAAAATCAATATATTTATATCATTGATGTAAAGCTTAACCAAGCAATAGAGTATTTTCGAGTGCTGCTAGTGTCAACTGAGCCATAGTAAGTGCCAAGAAAATTTAGTGTTGACCAAGAATCAATATTGACTGAGCAAGCTAGTAATAGTATTTTGAATGCATTTTAGTAATCATCATTTCTAGTCAACTAAATTGATTTCTTGGGATATGGAAACCCTAGTGAATATAAGATTGAGTTGGGTTACTAAATTCAAGGAGAGGGTTAGGTAGAATACCTAAGATCAAATTTGATGGATAAGAAGTTTTTAGAAAAGAAGGAAGATGGATAGATACAATGAACTAGATCACAAACCCTAAGATCTATAATGGTCATGGTAAACCAAAAAGAAATAATTACCTATTTAAGGAGGTATAGAGCCAAACTTTACAGAGATGTGAATAGACAAAGGTGCAACATGAATACCTAAAACATGAGCACACTTCTATGAGTCATTATATCCAAGATTGCTCAAGAATGAGGTCTCAAATGGTAGCTCATAGCTCTCTATTCATGGAGTGCAAGGGTTTGTAATGGAGGCCCATAGTCTAGGGGACCTAATGTAGTCTAGCAAATACACTCCAATAAAAGATAGAAGAGACCAAAAGACTCACAGAAAAAGAACCCAAATAAAATAGTCAGCTATAAAACAACTTTATTTACATTATGGTTTACCATACACTACTTATCATGCTTGCAAGCTGCACTGAGGCTTATTTTATACTATCAAATAGGCTAAGTTAAGCTTGAAACTAATCTAATGACATCCCTATAATGTCTCAACTTCCTATTACATAATTGGAACTAATCTATTCCAAGGTTTGTGAGAGCCTCACCACCTCAGATTATTTATCTAGAAGTTTCTTGATTAACAAACAAGCTTAAAATAAAGATTGCACCTGCATCAGACTCCCAAGAAACAAAAGATTTGTTCATGAACTCCTGTCCATGAGGTCTTCAATATTTGTACCATGCTTGGATAGTTCTAAAGCTATCATCCATGTGGCATCCTCAAGTGGATGGCCCTTCCATTTGACTAGGTATTGGAAATATTCTTTGCCTCTGGTTTTCTTGACCACTTTCTTGTCCACAATTTCCTCGGGTTTCTTGGGTGTTTCTTTGGGTAACTGTTGTTTCCACTCAACAATCTATTCTTTATCTTTTCCAGGTGCTTTAATTGTTTGTTGTTCACATTTGAAAGGGTATAAATCTACAACATTAAATATAGGAGAAATCACAATTCCTAGTGGAAGTTCTATTTCATATGCATTTCTAGAAAACTTCCTTAAGATCTTGCAAGGGCCAATTTTCTTAGCCTTTAGCTTATTATACCCACCCTTTGGAAATCTCTCTTTTCTAAGATGAGCTAGAAGAAGGTCACCAATATTAATGTTGAGTTCTTTTCTTTTTTGATCAGCTCTCATTTTGTACTTGATGGTACTTTCTTCAAGTTTCATTTTTACCTGTTCATGTAAATCTTGCATTGCTCTTGCAAAGTCTTCACCATTGGCACTTCTTGTTTCCAATTTACCCAAATTCCTTAACTCGTATACTCCTCTAGGATTTATACCATAAAAAATCTAAAATGGACTCATACCTGTGCTTCTATTAGGTGAGTCATTGTATGCGAACTCTGCTTGTGCAAGTACCAAGTCCCACTATTTGGGATGCATATTGATCAAACTTCTCAAGATGTTCCCAAGGCTTCTTTTGACTACTTCTGTTGACCATCTGTTTGAGGATGATAAGCTAAGCTAAGCTTAAATTTGCACCCAACTTTTTCCATAGAGTCCTCCAGAAGTGTCCTACAAATTTAGTGTCCTGATCAGAGACAATGCTTTTAGGTAGTCCATGTAACCGAACTATCTCCTTGAAGAACAAATTGGAAATATTTGTAGCATCACTTGTCTTTCTACATGGAATAAAATGAGCCATTTTGGAAAAGCAATCAACTACTACAAAGATTAAATCATGCCCTTTTTGAGTTCTTCGTAAGCCAAGTACAAAGTCCATACTTACTAAATACCATGGCCTATTGGGAATTGGAAATGGCTGATATAAACCTACATTTTGACTACTTCCTTTAGCATGTTGACATGCTTTACAACTTCTTAACATCTTTGCTCATACCTGGCCAGTAATAGTGTGCACTCAACTGAGCTAGTGTCTTGTTTTGCCTGAAGTGTCCTACTAAACTACCACTATGTTTTTCTTTCACCAAGTTCTCTCTCATGGAACTTCTTGGGATGCAAAGCTGACTTCCTTTGAACAGAAGACCTTCTTGTATCATGAAACCCATCCAAGGACTTCTATCCTTACTAAGAGGATTCACAAATGCTTCATATGCTTCTTTGAAGTCTATGTCTTCCTTGTAAATTTACTTTAGATCATTAAAACCCATTATGCTTATTTTAGAGCTCTGCATGATCAAACTTTTTCTGCTCAAAGCATCTGCAACTTTTTTAGTTTGACCACTTTTATGCTTGATAAAAAAGGTGAAATTTTGAATAAATTCAATCCATTTTACATGCCTTTGATTTATTTTGGTTTGGTTACTAATAAACTTTAAAGCATGGTTATCAGTATATAACACAAATTCTTTGAGCATTAAATAATGCCTCCACTTTTTTAGAGCTTGAACAAGAGCATAAAATTCTTTGTCATATGAAGAATATTTCTTCCTTGTATCATTTAGTTTTTCACTATAGTAAACAATTGGCTTACCTTCTTGACTTAAAACAACACCTACAACCATTCCACTAGCATCACATTCAACTTGGAAGAGTTTATCAAAATTAAGTAAGGCTAGAATAGGCTGTTCAGTAATCTTTTTCTTAAATAATTGAAAACTTGTTTTTGCTTCTTTAGTCCATTGGAAAAAGTATTTATTTCCCTTGATTGTTTCAACAATTGGAGCACAAATACCACTGAAGTTTCTTATGAACTTCCTGTAAAAACTAGCTAGTCCATGAAAACTTCTGACTTGAAAAACATTTCTTGGAGTAGGCCAATCTATTATGGCTTTAACCTTTTCAGGATCCATTTTCAATCCATCTTTAGATATTACAAAACCCAAATAAATTAACTTATCCTTCAAAAATATGCACTTCTTAAGATTGATTAAAAGTTTTTCTTGCTTCAACTTACTTAAAACCAATCTTAAGTGTTGAAGGTGTTCTTCCTTTGATTGACTATAGATTAAACTATCATCAAGATAGACTATTACAAATTTTCCTATGAATTCCTTAAGCACTTCATTCATTAATCTCATAAAAGTGCTTGGAGCATTTGTTAAACCAAATGGCATTACTAACCATTCATAAAGCCCATCATTAGTTTTAAATGCCATTTTCCATTCATCACCTTCCCTTATTCTAATCTGATGATATCCACTTTTTAAATCTATTTTAGAAAAATACTTAGCACCACTTAGACAATCCATTAAATTATCCATACAAGGCAAACAAAATCTATACCTGATGGTGATTTTGTTTATGGCTCTAGAATTTGTGCACATTCTCCATCCTCCATCTTTTTTTGGACTCAATACTGTAGGAATGACACAGGGACTTAGACTTTCTCTGACCAACCCTTTGTCAAGAAAATCTTGTACTTGGGCTTTGATCTCTTCATTCTCTCTTGGAGTCATTCTATAGGCTACTTTGTTTGGCAAGTTAGCTCCAGGGATAAGATCAATATGATGGCTGATACTTCTTATTGGTGGTAACTCATTAGGCAAATCATCCACAACAATAATTCATCTAACATATTTTGAATTTCCAAAGGTAAATCAACCAATTTTGTACTTGTAAGAATTACCTTTGGTTTCCCAATTAGAGAAAAATTTACCTCCTCCTTCTTGATTTGATGCAAAAATTCTTTCCCACCTACCATTAATACCTTAGGATTGACCTCTTCAACTAAATTTTCATCCTTAAGAGGTATTAGTGTGTGTTTATGTCCATCTTTTTCAAAAGTATATGTGTTACATCTTCCATCATGGATTGCCTTCTTGTTGAATTGCCAAGGTCTACCTAAGAGAATATGACAGACATCCATAGGCATAACATCACATATTACTTTATCTTTATAACTCCTTATTTGAAATTCTATTTGACAGTATTCCATTACCAATGCCTGATGTCCTTTTTGCAGCCAAGACACCTTATATGGGGTTGGATGAGTTGTCCTTTTCAAGCCTAACTTATCAACCATTTCATTGGATACAAGGTTGTCAGTACTCCCGCTATCAATTATAACTTTACAAAATTCACCTTTGGCCTTGCAGGTAGTTTTGAATAATGCTTTCCTTTGTATTGGCTCTTGAATTTCTTTGGTCAGCTTAAGTAGGACTTGTTTCATGAGCAGTGATTCTCCAACCTCAGTTACATCTATATGAACACGTGATTCTGCAATCTCCTCCTCAGCTTGAGCAATGTGTGCACTTTTTTGGCTTGTCATAGAGTTCTCTGGACACTCATAAGATCTATGTCTATACTTACTACATTTAAAACATTTGCCAACAAATCCTCTACCTCTACCTCTTGAATAGGGTCTTCTAATTCTAAAGGAATCATTACCTGGGGAAGATTGTTCCTAGTGATGTGAACTACTAGCTTCTTCCCTATGAGCTTGCCATTGGTTTCTAAAACTTGATGATCCTCTTCCTCTATAGTTCCTACTTTTCCCTCTTGATCTTTGTGCTTGTTTTCTAGACAGCTTCTCCTCTACTTTGAGAGCATATTGGTATGCTTCTTCCACTATTCTTGGACATAAAAGATTAATTTCATCTTGAATATTATATCTCAATCCATTGAGATATCGAGCCACTTTTTTTTGTATCATCTTCAATATGACCAGCTCTAATGGTCAACTTATAAAATTCCTCTGTATAATCTTTAACTAACACTTCCTTTTGCTTAAGATTTTGTAATTTCTTAAAAGATTAACCTAGTAATCTTTAGATAGGAATTTACCTTTTAGCTTTGCTATCATCCGATCCCAACTCTTGATCTTTAATTTCCCTTTTTGTATTCTTTCATCTTGTACTCCATCCCACCAGAGGGATGCATGACCTTTCAGTCTTGTTACTGCAAATTTTACTTTCTTGTCATCAGTGACACTTTCATACTCAAAGTATTTCTCCATTGCACTGATCCAATCAATCAATTTCTTAGCATCCAGGCTACCTTCATACATAGGCACTTCCAACTTGGGTTTGGAAGTCACTTTGGTAATTCCTTTAATGAATCTTGTCTCAAATCCTTCTTCCTCAGGTTCTACCTCTGCCTCGTGAGCTTCTTCTTCGTCACTGATATCTTCCATATCAATACCTCCTCTTTGTGCAAGTTCCATAGCTTCCAGTCATGCTTGCATGCGTCTCATCTCTTCTAGGATTTTTGCATTTTTAGCTGCTCCTCCTTGACCTCCTTTTCTTCCACAAACTCTAAATTCCATCTCTAGGCAAAGGTCTTCTTTCACACTCGCTAGGACTTCTTTATTTTTAGACAATAATGGTAGGGGGCTGAAGAATAATCTTTTTCTCATACAATTTTTTTTATTCTTACTAGGATCAAAATGTCCTCTTTTATAAAATGGATCACTTAGAAAAGAGATTTCAAATATGCAAACAGTATTAAATTTAAATTCATAAAACTTACTCCTATATATTGCAGTAAAATCCATCACCTTGTGATGAAAGCTGCTCATTCGTTGAAATGAATTATTCAAAATAATTTCTGGGTTTGATGCTCCTCTCTTCCAACTTTCCAAAATATTTTGAATTTCTGAATTTCGTTGGAAAACAAGAAACTTATGAGCATTTTACCGGGACTGATCTTTTATGTCTACACCTTCACAGTGACGCCAGATAACTTAACATTTCTCTTTTTTTCTTGCACTGATCTCGGCGTTGGGTCCTCATCAAAAATTTTCCAAACTGCAAAGACTTCCTTCTGTATGCTATCCATGTGGCTGCGAATGTATTCCTCACCTAGGAGCTATATCAGACTTGCTCTAATACCAAACAACAAGTGGTGACTTCAACAATGATCTAACTTTGAATCAGCACCTTATGATCTCCTTAACTTGGCATCTTCAACAATCAAAATTATAAATCCAAGAAGATTTCCTTCTATTAAACAATGGTTATACTTTATTCACAATGTGACCTCATGTAATAGTCTAGCAAACACTTTGACTAGTGTGATCAGCTGCAACCTGGTGTAGATTAATACACAATTGTCTAATCTCATCAAAAGCTATTGACAGGCTCTGATACCAACTAATGTAGTCTAGCAAATACACTCCAAAAAATGATAGCAGTGGCCAAAAGACTCACAGAAAAAGAACTCGAATAAAATAGTCAGATGTAAAACAACAACTTTATTTACATTATGGTTTACCATTCACTACTTATCATGCTTGCAAGCTGCACTGAGGCTTATTTTATACTATCAAATAGGTTAAGTTAAGCTTGAAACTAATCTAATGACATCCCTATAATGTCTCAACCTCCTATTACATAATTGGAACTAATCTATTCCAAGGTTTGTGAGAGCCCCACCACCTTAGATTATTTATCTAGAAGTTTCTTGATTAACAAACAAGCTTAAAATAAAGATTGCACCTGCATCAGGACCATTTTAGGTCTTTGACGAATGTGTGATCAATTTTGGAACATGTGTAGTCAAGGAAAGAAATTGAAGTGTGAGATCGATTTGGGATCACAAAACAACCTAGATGTGTGGTCGATTCAAGAACACATTAGGATAAAGAATACAAATAAATTTTAACTTTAAAAAGTTGAGGATAAAATTGAATCAAGGAATTAAGTTGATAGGTACTTCCTCCTCATGATCAAAATTGAAATGAGATCGAGGAGAAAAATCAAATTGATAAATTTGATCAAATCAACCAAAAGATAAAGTTCTTGATGTAAGATGAAAGATATAAGAATCATAGAACCAATGTAGATCATCAAGCATGAAATATTATGCCCCAAAGGTGAATTAGAAGAAAAGAAGTGGGTTAAAAGAAAATGGAGGATAGAATTTGGGAAGATATGGAAAGAAAGTTTTTGTAAGAAATATAATTCCCCAAAATCAATCAACTATTTAAGATAGAAATTTTGATTGAGATCACAAAAGAAGATAAGGAAATGAAGATCAAAACATAACCATAGTTGATTAAAAGTCCACAAGAATGATAAAGGGAAAAACCTCTCAAACTCATAATGTAGCCTAAAAAAGCAAACTAACATGAAGGCTAATAATGTAAGCTACATGAAAATGAAAAGGAGTACTTGCAAAAGAGTAACTGTAACATAGGATTTTGTGTTCATCATTCATTATAGAATGTTAGTGAATTTATTTTCATCATTGGGCCATTGTTAACAGACATTTTAAAATCAAACAATCATCACTAGTCACAAGCACAACTATGAAGTCACTAGTTGTGCAAAAACAGTCAATGATGATGCCTCAAATCTTCTAAGTGTTTCAAGAGGGCAACAAGAGACACTCTAGAATTTCAAGACCACACCCACAAGTAGAAAAAAAAATAGAAACATGCCTCATGCCCCAAGTCCTCTAGCTATTCATTCCAAAGAGACTTATCAGACAAGGACATGTTGAGATAATGGGTGTTGCACACATTGCATAATATTGTTATTTTATTATTTTATTTTTATTATGTAATGTTGTGCCTAGATGGACGTGCAACATGTAAAGATTCCCATGGAATATTCTTGATGAGTTGTATTGTAACATTGTGAAAATATTTCATGTAATTATTTAATATTGGAAAAAAAAGAATTAAATGCCCAATATTAAATGTGGGGTCAGTGGGTTAGGTAGCACATAGTTTTAGCACATGGTTTATGTAATACCACTTAGTGGTTTTGTGGGACTTGCTATTATATAAGCAGCCACAAGGGTAGTTGTTGTAAAGAGATAGAGAGTGACAAGGAGAAGAGAAAGGCAAGAGTCGAGCGGGACAAGGCTTGACAGGTTAGCCAAGGGAGCATTTGTGAAGGTTGAAAGCATGGCATGGGATGTGTGGATTCATGCTTGTCCACATAGTTTGCTCGGTTGTGGCTATGGCCATGAAGGCTTCCATGGTTGTATGGCAATGGTATTTTTTGCTGAATAATACATGATGATGGATGCTTTTGGAGGCTGGTTTTTTTTCCCTCAATGAGGGTTTCCCAGGGTATATCTTGTGTCACATTTTGTGGGTATGTTGTCTATTCTCTTGCATGTGGATTTTAATTCCATATTTATTTCAAATCTATTATGGGTTATGTGGAAACAGTTATATTCTTTGTTTCCAAGTTTCCTTACAAGTGGTATCAGAGCTATGGTTTTATTATTGTAACCCTAGATTGAATCCATGGGAATGCATGAGAGGATAAAAGAAAAGGGCAAGATATATGAATGATTTATTGCAGATCTGAGGATTTTGAATTTGTTGTTATGATGGGATGTTAAAATATTTGGGCATGTGAAATTGTTGGACAAAAAGATTTTTCGGATGTTTCATTTAAATGAGGGTTTTGGGGGGTAGGTTGCAGAAATGACCTCCTGGGTAAAAATAGACCTCACCATTGGATCCGGGTCGACATTTCCATAAATTTTGATATATAATATGCCCTAGTTTGGCCATGTTCAGAGGAAATGAAAGATTTTTTTGGTTTCAGCTCATGATGGCCGTCAAATTTAATCCCGTCGGAATTTTCGTCACTGAAAAAATAAAAAATGAAAAATCGTACAGAAAATGGTAAAAAGACTGTCTTAGTAAAATGGCCATAACTTTCTCTCAGAATATCAGATTTCAGAGTTCTTATAGGCGTTGGAAAGCTAATTCAGAGTACTAAAACATGGTGTAGGTTTGGATCTGTCATTTTAATATTTTGTCAGGTTTTAAGAGCCCTAAAGTCAGATGTTATTTATTTTGAGCACAAATTGGGCCATAACTTGGGCATACGGAGTCAGATTTTGGACTTCGAGTAGTCAAAGAAAAGCTCTTGGAGAGCTCTACATATTGGTTTAGATTTGGTGCAGGTTTGGCGTGATTTATTTGTTGATATATTGATCTAAACAGTTTATAGGTATATTTTGACTATGGTAACATTGTGAGTTTATGGCATTGGAGATTTAAGTTTTGATGTCATTGTATACTCAGTTCATATTTTAGATTGGTCTCATGATGATATGGTTATCAGTGGTTGGCTGGATATGCATGATGACTTGTTGGGTCTACAAGTTGTGCAGTGTTGTAAGCGGTCTATACTTACAGGTTGCATTTATAGCTTGGTTATGGGTTGTCTTTGCCCATTGATCTTTCATTATTGATGCATATTCAGATTGGTGGCTTGGATTTGGGTTGTCTATGCCCTAAGTCACATGACTTACTATTTTCTTCATGTAGAAGGGATGAGATGTTGTTACCAGGTATAGTCATGGTGGAGGATTGCGGTTGACTATTTTTTGTTGACAGGTTGGACATATTGAGAGCTAGATGCTCGGTTCATGGATGTGATCATGGTGTCATGGATTTTGGCATGACATGATTGGTTATACAGGTACATCCTTGATGTTCATTAGCTTGGATTTTCTGATTTGGTTATGGTGGTATATCTTTTTGGTTGAGGATCATGGTTATTTGGTTTCTTTTGAGGAGCTCATGATGTGCACTTTGAGTTCTTTGATGGTTTGATGCCTTGGTTGATTCTCATGGTTAGAGGATGGTTTTTCATCATTATGTCATGGATAGCTTGGATACACGGTTTAGTGGGAGCTTGTGACAGTGATGGGGTGACAGTGCAGGATTTGGATCTTCAAGTAGGAGATGGACTTTATTATGCCATCGGTGACTTGGTACCACAATTGAGTGGGAGTTGTTGGCATTGATATATTTATTGAGTGTTTGCAGATGTTGGAGGTTTGTCTTAGATCCTGTTGCTGCAGAAGCATCTTTGACATTTGCATGGTGCACTTGTTATCTTCATGATGTTTGAAGATGGTTAGATCTTGAGGACTCATGGAGTTCTTGGTTATCTTCATGGTATGTGGAGATGGTTCTTCCTGGTATGTGGATATGGTTTTCTTCATGGTGTGTGGAGATGGTTGCATCTTGAGGACTCATAGGGTTCTTGGCAAAGGTGTGGTTTATATTTTTTATTTGGCATGTTATCCTTGGTATGAGGATGGTTTTATTATTATGTCATGGTATACTCTTGATACGCGTTTAGAGTTGTGACATGTTATAGTATGTTCATGTGGAGCATGTTATCTCTTTAGTTGAGATGGTAAGATCATGTTGTCATGTTTATGTTCCTGAGGCCATGGTTGGAACTTTGACATTGATCTTGGTTTAGTTTCTTGGTATTGAGTACACTGATCATAAGCTAGATACTTCATGATATTGCTATGTTTCATTTGGAGTTGGCATAGATTGATTGGTTATAGGTGCTCATGGATATTTAGAGACGGTGGTGACGCTAATTTCTCTTGGATTAGAGAAGTATTTGTTGGGACAGTTGATGGTTTCAACAGGAAGTCCAAGGGGCAGTCACCTGATATGGACTTGAGAGGAGATTGTTCTTAGATGAGTCTTGGTTGGAGACTTGGGTATCTTGATGAGCATTCTCATTCCCCACTCTTGGTCTACTCGGCGGTTTGCTACTTGAGAGGTATAGCCCATTGTTTCTCTCAGTTGCATTATATTTATGCTTGTCTTTCATGGATATGGATCTTGAGCTATGGTACATGATTTAGTTCTGGAGGGTTCATTTGAGAGATGGTTTAGCATTGGTTATCTCCATGTGCATATGTTGTTATGCTGGTTGAGTTTGGGAGATGGTTTTATATTGGGCATATTCCTTGGATTAGGAATGGTTTTTCCTTGGTTTAGGAATGATTTATAAGTTTGATCTTCTTGTGAGAGGCTTACATCCATGATTAGCTATATGGTATGGTTTGGGTGTTGTTGAGGCTTCTTGTTGGGGTTTTATGGAGGAGATCATACTTGCACAGTTTACATCTAGAGGTGTGTGTAGAAGGACATGATACAGGTTATGATTTGCATGGTTTCTCTGGTCTTGGTTATCTTCCTGGATGTTTAGTTTTGCTTACTTTGGATTTGAGATTGGTTAGAGATTGTGATCACTGGTTTGTGCTCATGTATGTTATGTGAGAGATGACATGGTTATTACTTTATCTCTTTCCTTTTGTTGGTTGTGGAGAATTTGGGAGACTATTGGAGACTTGTTATGAGAGTTGTTCTTGTAGGATATTAGTTTATGTATTATGGATGTCCTTGATACTACATGGATTCACTTCTTTGAGATGTTGTGAGTGAATTGGTTATAGATTTGACATTATCTTTTGCAGTGGAAGCTTGTTGGTATATATGTGGCAGGTATTGCTCTTGAGGCTTGTGATTGCAAGTTATAGATTGGATATGTCAGTGATATAAGATTCACTTGTTATACCTTCGAGGTATGGATAGTTGGATGGGTTTGGCACTTTTTTGTGGGTGCTATTTTAGCTATGGATATTTTGACAACTACGGATACATGTGATTACCTTTGGATCAGGTTATTTGTGCTTGGAATTTTAGTTGGTACAGGATTTTATGATCTTCTAATGCGACAAGTTGGGTGGCTTTCTCTTTGGATGGCTTCTATGTATGTCCAGTGGGAGTGGCATAATAGGAGGTGAGATCATTCATGTTCGAGATGCTAGATACTTTGATTTTGTTGTAGGTACGAGGATGGAGCACTTGGTGTATTTTGATCCATGATGGTGGATGTGCTGGGAGGGATTGTTCCCTTGTTCATTTTGTGTGGCTACGGATTGACCCTATGCAATGTATACAACAAGTGGGAGATTGTTGAGATAATGGGTGTTGCACACATTGCATAATATTGTTATTTTATTATTTTATTTTTATTATGTAATGTTGTGCCTAGATGGACGTGCAACATGTAAAAATTCCCATGGAATATTCTTGATGAGTTGTATTGTAACATTGTGAAAATATTTCATGTAATTATTTAATATTGGAGAAAAAAGAATTAAATGCCCAATATTAAATGTGGGGTTAGTGGGTTAGGTAGCACATAGTTTTAGCACATGGTTTATGTAATACCACTTAGTGGTTTTGTGGGACTTGCTATTATATAAGCAGCCACAAGGGTAGTTGTTGTAGAGAGATAGAGAGTGATAAGGAGAAGAGAAAGGCAAGAGTCGAGCAAGACAAGGCTTGACAGGTTAGCCAAGGGAGCATTTGTGAAGGTTGAAAGCATGGCATGGGATGTGTGGATTCATGCTTGTTCACATAGTTTGCTCGGTTGTGGCTATGGCCATGAAGGCTTCCATGGTTGTATGGCAATGGTATTTTTTGCTGAATAATACATGATGATGGATGCTTTTGGAGGCTGGTTTTTTTCCCTCAATGAGGGTTTCCCAGGGTATATCTTGTGTCACATTTTGTGGGTATGTTGTCTATTCTCTTGCATGTGGATTTTAATTCCGTATTTATTTCAAATCTATTATGGGTTATGTGGAAACGGTTATATTCTTTGTTGCCAAGTTTCCTTACAGGACACTCAATAAAAATCAATACCAATCAGCAGAAAAAGAAAATATCATGACATAGGTCAAGCATTAAGTGGTTTTGTTTAAATATTTAAATGTGTTAATTGATACTGAGTTCTCAGGATAAGGATTGAATGCTTGTAGGCAGGTAAGATCATATGATGAAACTAGGTAAGACCAAATTGATAAGTGTTGAAAAATACTTGATGTCAGGAGTGGTAGTGAAAAATATAGTTTGGGTGGTGTTAAAGAAAAACACCATTTGCGAGGTGTCCTAAAGACTAACATAGCCAAAAGACTAAAGCTAACATGGTTATGCCCCCTAGACAAATACCAATTCCAAACCAAGGCAACAAGGACAAGGCATGATGGAGAAAGACCAAGTGTCAAAGACATGTACTAAGAAATAGGAGTGTAAAGGCCTCAAGTAGCACATGTTTCTAGGTTTTCACCACTTGGATATTTTTTTTTTGTTTTTTTTTAAATAGATAATTTTTTTGGAGATACATTGAAGCACTTATTACTAAGATGATCATTTTTTTGGATATTTTCTAATTTTTAGAATTTTTTTAGTATATCATTTTTCTATTTTTTCAAGATCAATAAATATGTACAAAGATGCCCCCAAATAGAACAGGTATTTTCTTCAAATGCAAGACATTGATAAGATCAGGGAGCTACTCTCCCTCTACTGTAGATAGTAAATAGGCACCGGACCCAAAAGTTGTTGTAATAATGTAAGGTCCAAGCCAATTAGGTTCAAATTTACCCTTTTGATCTATATTCCATTGACTCTTAGGATTTTCACGCAGGACAAGATCTCCAACCTAGAATTCTCTAGGGTGGCTCTTTTTGTTGAATTCTTTTAACATGTGCACTTTTGATAGACCCTCATATGATCAAATGATACTTGGAATTTCTCATCTAGATGTTCTAACTCTTGAAGTCTCATGGCATGGTAATCTTCATCTATAACTAGACCTTTGAGGGAAACACTGAGTGAAGGAATCTCAACCTCTAAAGGTAACACTACTTCAACACCATATGTAAGGGAAAAAGGAGTAGCCCTAATAAGAGTATGAATACTTGTTCTATAGGCCCACAAAGCTAGATTTATTTGTAAGTGTCAATCCCTACCTTTCTTATGAACTGTTTTATGTAGGATTTTGAGAATGGTTTAATTTGATGCTTTTGCTTGATCATTTCCTTCTAGGAGGTAAATGGAGGACAAATGTTGTTTTATCTTGAATTTCTTACAAAGTTGTTTAAGGTCCTTATTTTTAAACCAACTTCTATTATTAGTGATAATCTTGGAAGGAACTCCATATCTACAGATAATATGATTCAGAATAAACAAAGACATTGTCTTCCTTGAGGCAACAGAGAGTGGGGCAACTTCTACCCATTTAGTGAAGTAATCAATAGTAGTGATAATAAACTTGTGTCCACATGATGAGTTGGGTTGAATATGCCCAACAAGATCAAAGGCCCAACATTGAAATGGCCAATGAGAGATAGAAGGAATGAGTTCCCTACTCAAAGCATGTATCAGGTTACCATGTTTTTGACACTCTTCACATGACATTGCAAAAGCTACTGCATCAATCTGCATCATAGTCCAATAGTATCCCACCCTAAGCAATCGTCAAGCCATGGGAAGACCATTGAAATGTCCTCCATAGCTTCCCTCATGGATGTCAACTAATGCTTAATCATATTCTTCCTTTTCTAAGCATCTAAGAAGTGTTCCATCTAGAGCCTTCCTATACAAATCTCCAAAGATAAGGGAATGGCAAGAGGCATTTCAAATAAGGTTTCTATGGTCAGATCAGTTAAAGGTGTCAGGTATAATGCCATCACAAAAGTATGAATAAATGGCACTGTAATGGGCTGACTCATGACCAACAAGGGTAAAAATAACATGACTTTCTTGGGAATCATAGATAGGGTGATGTAGCTCTTCCACCAAGAATTCAAATCTTGATCCATGTTACTCTAATTAAAGAAGAGAAACAAGTGTGGCAATAGCATCAATTGGTTTATTTTCTACTCTAAGGATTTTTTGAAATGAGACAAATGTGAAGTAGCATCTCAAGGAATCAACCATTTATTTGTAAGGTACCAATTTCTCATTTTTTGTTAAATAATTGTCATTGACTTGGTTGATTATCAGTTGTGAATCCCCATAGATGTGTAACTTTGTCATTCTCCATTATATAGCCATCTTAAGTCCATTTTTTAAAGCTTCATACTTTGCAATGTTATTTGTACATGGAAATAATAACTTGTAAGATTTAGGAATCATGTACCCATGAGGAGAAACAAACAACACACCTGCTTCATAACCATTTTGCATAAAGGACCCATCAAAGAACATCTTCCATGTTCTTTCAATCATATACATGAGGTGCTCATCTGAGAAATCAACTTGAATAGGTGCATTATCTTGTAATGGGAAATCAACTAGTTGATTTGCTATGTCTTTCCCTTTGATTGATTCACACTCAATGTACTCTATGTCAAACTCTAAAAGGGTCATTATCCATTTATCAAGTCTACCATGAGGGTAGCCTTACCTAGTAAATACTTAAGTGGACAATTTTTTCTATGAGGTGTATAGTGTGTGCAACCATATAATGTCACCACTTTTCGGAAGCAAACACAACTAAGAGGCAAGCTTTCTCAATACTAGTGTAATTAACCTCATAGGAAACAAAAGTATGACTAATGTAGTATATTTCTCTTTCTTTCTTGTGTTCATCTAATTGAGCTAATAATGCCCCCCAAGGAAGACTCTATAACTAAAATGTATACAATAAGTGTTTTCCCTGGGATAGGAGGCATTAAAATAGGAGGATTAGCCTTGAGTATTTCCTCATTTGATCTATGCTCTTTTGACACTCTTCATTCCATACACATTTGACTCCTTTATGTAAGTTATTGTTGAAAGGTTGAGCTCTATATGCCAACTATGAAATAAACCTCCTTATAGGTTGAAGATGCCCTTGAAGACTCCTCATTTGACTAATGTTTTCCAGAGGTGGCATATCCATGATTGCTTGAAATTTTTTAGGGTCCACCTCTATTCCTTTTGCTAAAATAATAAATGCTAGTAATTTTCTAGAGGTGACTCCAAATGGACACTTTTTAGGAATTAACCTTAGTTGAACATGTTCCATGTGATCTAGAATGACTTCTAAATCATTTCAATATGTATCTCTTTTCTTAGACTTGACCAAGGTGTCATCCACATAATCTTCCATATTTGTATGCATCATATCATGAAAAATAGTTTTCATGACTCATTGATAGGTGGCTCCTATATTTTTTAATCTAAAAGGTATAACATTACAACAATAGGTACCCCATGCACAAGTGAATGCAATCTTTTCCTGACCTTCAAGAGCTACCTTAATCTAATTATATCTAGAAAAACTATCCATTAAGGAATAAATCACATAATCTAAAATCATATCCACTATCATGTCTATTAGGAAGTGGAAAATAATCCTTTGGGCATGCTCTATTAACATCTCTAAAATCTATGCAAACTTGAATGGTTTTTCCATGTTTTGGAACCGGTACAATGTTTGATATCTTTTCAGTCAAGTCAATAACTCTTATGAATCTTGCGGAGTTTCTCTAATTCAACCTTGAATAGAAGAGCTATGTGAGGATGCATCTTTCTCAATTTCTCCTTAAATTGTTTTACACTTGAAGCTATGGATAAGTGATGCATAATAAGATTAGTGTCCAACCTTGGCATATCTGAATAAGTCCATGAAAAATTGATCTTCTTTTCTCATAAGAACTTAGTATAGGATTATTTTTCTTTTGATGACAAATACTGAACCAAATGTACCATTTGTGAAGCTTCATTTGTACCCAAATTGATTGCTTGTGTTGGTTCAATAAGCACTGAAGATCTATCCTGAAAATGACTAGGGAGACGATCAAGTACCTCATCCTTAGGCACCTTAGAGAGGTTTTCACCCTTAGATATGTCTTTTCTTTTTAATTTTTTTGGTTCTAACACCACCACATAGTCATTTTCATTGTCAGAACTCCTATTCTCTTTATTTTCTTTTCTCTTTATTTTGCAACTAAGGTACATGATGTCTTGCTCTATCATGTTGGTAGCTAGTTCACTAGTGGAAGGGACTATAGGTTAAATGGCATTCAAATAGTAGGCTATCTCATAATAATTTTGAAACATTAAAATCTTAGGTTTGTGATTGCATTGGGACCAATCAATCAAATTAGGATGAACAAGGGGTAAATCAATTACTAGTTCAAGGTTATGAATATGAATGATATCTCTGGTGACCAAAAAGTTAGATTCTATCAAGTAACTTCCTAAACTACCCAAATCAAGATTCATCCTAACAAGTAATGAATCATCCACTAAGGTAACATGTGAGCTCAAATTATCTAATCCTACACATGAATCTTTGACTAAATTGAGTTGAGAACTATATGTATGGACAACGTCAATGTCCATATCAACTATAGAAAGCTCCAAGAGGGAGTCCCATTCACACTCATTAGAATCTATTTCTAAATCTTGACTAGGATTCTTACACCATGAAGGCTTGGGAAGTTTGTACATGGAAGCCTCAATATCATCAAGGGTCACACTCACTTGTTCTAAATTGGCAACTGTCTCATGAGATACTAGATTATCTGAATCTCCCCAAAGGATATTAGTAGAAGGGACCCAATCTCCACACATATCTTATTGATTTTCCAAATTAGGTATCTACTCTTGTTCTTCTTCACTATCTGACATATCAAGGATAGGAGCAACATTATTGTGATTTGCATATCTTAAGCCAACAGGCTTCTTAGACTTGCATCTAAAAAGACCATGATCAAGGGGTTTGGATCTATAATCCAATCTATTACTAAGAGGGTCATGTCTAGGATATCCCATCTTCTTAACAAAAGTATACCCTCTTCCATAAGCTTTAGGAGAGGGAGTGAAGTTCTCATTCTGCATATACTTATCTTCTCTATAAATCCAATCTCTAACAACCACATCTTCTTTCTCATCTTGAATTGGCACTGACGACTAGAAAAATGTGTCAAATAATGTCATAAATGAAGATGAAGGCTTCATCTCTTGTGAAGGTTTACCATAAGACCTAGGGGAAATTGGTAATGTTGCAAAGGAGTTGAGTTGATATCCCCCCATGCCAAGGTCTATGTATTTGAACTTTTATTTATATACAGCTAAAGTTGCATCAAAATCATCTACTTCTCTGTTGAGGGGAACAAGGGTACTCATTGAAATTGTCATGTCCCCTTTTCAAATAATTTATAAAAAAAAAAATCTTTGCTAAGGCAGGCAGGCTCAAAAGGTGAAGTTTCAGAAAAAGGAGCTAATATTTGGAAACCAATGGACTAATAAATGAAAATTATTATTAAAATATATTTTATTAACCCTTCTTGGACGTGAGTTAGGGTTATGCCCTCTTTTAAGGTATTTGGAAGCATTTTGGGCTCATTCAAGAACTTGATTTTGCTCATTACTTTGTTGTTCTTCAGAGGCTGCCAAACCTGTGGAGAAGGAGACCCAAGGATGGGAGTTTGCAGGTTTCCAAGAAGGCTAAGTATGGGAGTTTAAAGCCATTCCATGTGTAAGCTCATGTAGAGTTTTCCCTTGCACTGAACAGTGCAGATTTGTGAGTTTTCAGGTGTGTTTTTTGTAAGAGTTTGGTGTTTCCAGTTGAGTATTTCATATCAGTTTGGGTTGCTGATGTATTTCAGCTATTTAGATGTTAAAATAGAGCTAAATATATGTATTGGGTCATGGTTATACTTCTATGATAGATTATTAGTGTTTTTGTGGTGTTTTCAGGCTATTTGGTGTTATTTTCGGGAGCCCGATGAGCATTGTTTTTGTCCTCCATTTGGGAGCTGTTTTGTAAACTCTATAAAGATCTAGAAATTTCATTTTTTAGGCTTTTATTCTATTTAAATTTCTATAAAAATATCCGCTTTCAGATTTATTAATAATACAAGAAGCTATGAAGTTTATGGCACTATTTTCGGCAATACCCGATTTGGGTTTATTTGAGAAATTGGTAGATCTTTGAAATATTGGTTGTTTGATTTTAAAAATTTGATTAGAGACTTTAAATATCATATAAAATCACAAAGGGGACATTGCAATGGTATCAGAGCTATGATCTTGCCAGCCTGAGGGTTTGTAGAAGTTTGCATGCAACTAAGTGAAAGAGAAAAGAGATATTTGCAGTGAGAAAAGAATAAGGAAATTTTGATCAAACCTCCAGTTAAAAGTAAAAGTACAAAATCCAAGGAAGGAAAAAGTATGGCTGACCCAGATGAGATGGCAAAGAAATTCTTCCAAGACATCCAGAATACTCAAAAGTAAATAGTGGATAGTCTGGTAGAAACTAGAGAGGCTTTGTGAATATTGACAAAAAAACTACAGGGAGTTGTGTCTACTAATGAGAAAGGGAGCACTTCAGAGGAGCCAAGAATTCTAAAACCCACACCCTCTAAATCAACAAAAACTATTTTCCTACCTGTAGATGAGCCACCAGTACCAAATCTAGCCCTTAATCCTGTGGAAGAGATTATAGGTAACTTGATTGCATTAAGAGCTACTTACAATGGCTTAGATGATGACTTTCATAGTTCAGTTCTTTTTAGAGAATATGTGGATATGATGAACACTTTGATGCCCAAAAAAGAGTATAGGAGGGAGCATGACATAAGTGGAAGAGAGCTCAAAAATAAAATAAGCAAGTTTACAGCACCTACTTTTGATGAAACAAATAAAATATAGCTAGAGCATGGCTACAAAAATTACAGACCTTCTTCACACTTAACCCCATGAAGGAGAGTGATGATGTTCAATTTGTAAGTCTACACTTGGAAGATGCAACCTATGATTGGTGGCATTATGGAATGACTACTCAAGGTCATGATCAGGTAACTACATTTGATGATTTTAGTCAAAGAGTGATAGATAGATTTGACCTCAAGGATGATGAAGAGTATTTTAAAGAATTGTCAAGGTTGAAGCAAACCAAATCAATTAATGAGTATATAGAAGAGTTTCAAAAAGTGGTTGTTATGGTACCTTATATGAGTGAAAAGAGGATTGTTTATCTTTTCCTTGATGGTTTGGAAGATTTTGTTAAGGGTTTGGTTAAGGCTTTCTCACCCTCAACCTTATAGGAAGCTATCAAAAGAAGCTTGCAACTTGAAACTTGCGTGCTTATGAAACCAGTCACTAATCAAAAATCCCCAATTTTTTTGCAACATAAGGGGAATTTTTAGAAAGAGACTTTTCCAACACTACCACCAAAAGATGTGATAAATGTGGCAAAAAAGGAGGTAGATAGAGAGACTACAAGTGAATTACAAAGAAAAAATCTATGTTTCACTTGTAGAAAACCATGGGTTCCAGGACACAGATGTTTGGGGAAAGGTCAAGTGCACTATATTGAAGTTGCTTCAAAATCTGATTCAGATGAGCATGAGCAATTTCATGACACTAAGGAGGAGGAAGAAGAAGAGAAAGAAAAAGAAAGCAGCAAGGGTGGCACTTTAGTGGCATTATCAGGAGTCC